>CM069592.1:26073463-26673463 GCA_035771175.1 Paratinospora sagittata | reverse complement strand
GTTTTCTACAAGAAACGTTTGTGCATACCAAATGACTTTGAAGTTCGAAAGGAAGTGCTCACTGAAATGCATTGCTCTAGATTTGCTAGCATCCTAGGGGAGACAAAATGTACAAAGATGTCAAGCGACAATTTTGATTCTCTGGAATGATATAGGCCATTGCAGAATTTGTTGCCAGATGTCTTACTTGTCAGCAGGTGAAGGCGGAGCACATAATTCATTCTGGACTTCCCCAGCTTTTACCAATAGGAGAATGGAAGTGAGAGAACATAGCAATGGACTTTGTCACGACCTTACCCTGGAATAACAAAGGGCAAGATGCAATTTGGGTTATCGTTGACAGACTTACAAAGGATGCACATTTCATACCAATAAAGTTCAAGGTTAACCCTGCCAAGTTAGCCGAATTGTATGAAAAAAAAGCGTACGCCTTTATGGAATACTACTCACGATCGTCTTTGATCGAGACCCTCGATTCACATCAAACTTTTGGCAAAGCTTCCAAAATAGAATGGGCATCAAGATTACCATGAGAAACTTAACAAAATTAACAAACACCGTAACATTATCATCATATTATGCAATGTATCATGTATCATGAATCAATAAGCAACTTATAACTAATCATGCATGGTATTGTTGGTGCACCCAAGAGGGGGGTGAATTGGGTGTGATGGTCAATTTAAAACTTTTCCAATGACTTAGTAATATACATTGGTACATTAGAATTAAATGCACATACTAACCATAAAGTAAAATGCATAACGTAAAGCACACTAGGATTTATAGTGGTTCGACCAAGCCTACGTCCACTACCTAATCTCTTGATTAGGAATTTCTCAATCCACTAATTGATTCCCTTATGGGTGAGAACCAAACAGTTATACATGCCCTTTTACAGGTTCAAGGTAAACTTATCCTTTTGTAGGCTAAGGATGAACCGCATGTCCATTTTTAGGGATGAGGAAAAACCCATGTTCCTTTTACAGGATAAGGAAGAACCGTTTTCCTTTTACGGGATAAGAAATAACCGTTTCTCTTTTACAGGTTCAGAGATAACCTATCTTTTTACAGGTTAAGGACGAACCTATCCTTTTATGGGATAAGGATGAACCGGTTTCCTACTTCCAGGTGAGGATGAACCTTAACATGATTTCAACCATGAAATCATTAAGTGAATTAGATTCACTTGACCTGGTTGTTTCAATCCAGAAACACACCAGCATTACAACACAAAATAATAATGTTGGTTCTAACCGAGTAGAACACTTAATAATTAAGCTCATATGCATAACATTACAAAGATATATAAATTTGAATACGTAATGCTAAGATACATACACTTACAATCATTTACCTTTCAATGCTTGGTATTGCTCAAGTACAGTTCCGAAAAGCGTGAATGATATGTAAGTCAATTAAGTGCTTTTTTGAAAACATTATGATACCATTGAAACATTGAAGTTGAAAATGCAGGACCAGTGTAAAACATAGACTCAGATAGTTTTCAGAATAGATAAAATATATAGCGTGAAAACTTCTGGTTCTTTATTCAGTAGTTAACACAACTACTGATATAGTTCGATACAATACTTAAGATATGAAATCAAATACAATTGTATCTCTCATGAACTATTTCTCAAATTTATTCATCAGCATGATTGATGTTAAGTATAAATTCATGCTGAGAATTTGAGTAGAAACCAGCTCAAATAGATTTTCAAAGATAGAATATAATTGAAGCTCAATATGAAAATCTTTTGACAAAGTGTTGAAAACTTAGAACAATTAAGTACATTTGAAGAATATTTTGAAAGATACTTAAAACAGTTAAGTATCAATGAAAAATACTTTGAAAACTTAGAACATTTAAAAAATTTTGAAAGATTAAACAACGACTAACATTCAAAATTCTTTTGGCACAATAAAAATTATCGGCGAGTTATTTGATTCAAAGTGTTGGTATTTATAGACTTAGTAGATAGCTGTTAGACATTTGAAGTTCAAATACAATGTAAACGTTTACACACAACGGCTAGAATGTTATATGATAGTGGCAACTGCAATTTTCACTAACATTCTGATTCTTTTCAGATTACATGAATAAGGAAAGTTTTAGAAAACTTGATTCATACATCAGAGAAGATCTCTGATAAATCTAAAAAGGATTTTGTGCAAAGATTCGTTCAAAAAAATTAGACTGATATAGTGTACATGTTAGTACAGTGACGGTTGTTGAATTAGCGTCCTGATTCAGTAATCAGCGTCCTGATTTCGTAATTAGCGTCCTGACGCATAATATCAACTTTGTCGTTTTGTTCCTTGACGACACTCATTATGTATAAGCGTCCGGCTGAACAATGAAGTGAGGGCGATACTAATTCGTGAGCGTCCTGACTTGCTTTGCGACAGAAACGACTAAACCCTGAAGGCGCTAATGCACAGTTAGTGTCCTACTTTGTTTTAAAAACAATTAAGTACGTGAGGGCACTAATTTTCTGAGTAAGCGTCCTACCTTTTAAAACATCAAACACAAGGGCGCTACAACTATGTAAGCGTCCTGCTATTTCAAAATATTTAAAAAACTTTCCAAGTGCGTTGAAGGACAATCAACGTCCTAAAAATTATTAAGTTGGTTCCCAAAGATGAGGGCACTTTTATCCAGGTAGCGTCTTGATAGTTTATCAAACTTATAACTATCAGTGTCCTCAAAGATAATTTTCTTGAAGGACATAAAAATTTTTCAGTAAGCTGATGCTGAGTCAGCGTCCTGACAACTTCAGAGGTTGACTAAAGGGAGATAGTTACTTACAAGTAAGCGTCGTGATGAATCAGTTCAATTCAACCTTGAATGTTATCAGCGACCTAATGAATCATCAGCGTCCTGACTTATCAAGTTCAGGAGAGCACTGCTAAATCATTAGCATCCTGAAAGACTCTTGAAAAATAGTTTTGACTTGCGATTAAAAATACGATGAATGCGAATAAAAGCTCGGTAAATTTCAAATTAAACATAGAAAATTAAATCATTTGAAATACCGCAAAGTGTATGATCAAAACATGCAGACTTGAAAAACATATGCAAGTGATTTGTGCACGATTTTGAAAAACGTTTGAGCAATATCGATTAGAAAGAGATATACCTTAAATACTGTGTATTTCTCATAATCTTTAAATCCAACTCTTCATTATGAGATCTTCGATGTGGACTTCGTGCTTGAGTTGAATATCGTGAATGTTGATCGAATGATATAGTCTTGAAGCACTTGATCGAATTGTTCGTGTGGTGTGATCTTGAAATCATGATATGATCTTTGAGGTCTTTTGATTTAAACGATCTTGAATGATTGATATGATCTTGAATTCCTTTGATTGAATCATTCTTTGACTTTTTGCTTTCCTGAGTTGCTGAGATAAGTTCTTGATTAAAGCTCGTTAGCACCGAAAGAGATTTCGTTTGTGATCATCAAAATATACTTCATCAAAATATACTTCATCAAGTATACTTAGGGACGTGCTAAGTGATGAACCGCTTAGGTCAACAATCTCCCCCTTTTTGATGATGACAAACAAATGAAAAATTAAACGCTTTAAGCAAAAAGATCAATATTTTTCTTTTCCCCCATCTAATTTTCTTATTTTTCTTCTCCCCATTTTTCATGATAAAAAAGGTGAGGAAAAGAGACTAAGATCTCCCCCTTTGTCATGAAGTAGTAGAGTAGCGAAGCTCCCCCTTACATGGAGACTCCCAATTATTTTGTGCATTCACCATCAAGATGATTTATAATGAAGTGTCATAGTTAGGCACATGAGAATGTGTAAGGTCTACAATACTTAGTCATGTGAGAAGTAGATCTTATCTTTAAGCATAGTGAGAAATAGTTTGACTTACTCATAGGCTATAAGATTTTCAAACAATAGCGTAGCCGAGAATTATATAGTTATGGGGGATGAGAAAGAATTGCCAAAGGATAAATTCAAAAAGAATTTTGGACGTGGGCAATCATTCTCCTAGTGTTTGGCAAAAGTATAGATTTGATAAACAATCCAGGCCAGACACAAAATATGCTTTTAAAAGTTATAAACAATTAAGCACAAACATACTTTAAGTTCCAAAACGTAGGCAAAAATGATTTATGATTAAGCAAGGCCTAGCTATCATGATTCTAATAGGATGCAGAGTATATAATTTTGAAGTACATGACATCTATTAGATTCAAAAATCACAAGCAATCGATGCATACAAGATTTACGATTTAAGAGCAACATCAATGGCATGTGTAAATGGAAAATTATGAACTTTCCATAGTTTAGGCATGTGAAGATATATAAGATGAAAAGCATAGCCTAAAGATGAGTATATGCTAAATTTCATAACGAATATTCAAGCAATAACATACATTCATTTTCATATGCAAGTCAAATAATTTCAATCGAAGCATAGCCTAGATTGGTTGATTCTAATAAAAAATGATTTTGAAGTGTATGCAATCATTATAAATCAAATATTCAATAATTTGATGCTTATAGAATGCATCCAAATCAAGTAATCATGAAAAGAGAATGCCAAAAGATAATGATATGAAGTTGTGTACATGGTCGATATTCATTTGCATATTCGTGAGTCATGCCTAGATATAATTCTATAAATTCAAAACAAACATGATCATGATATGAACTAGCATAGGCATAAATAAATTGTTATACACAACCTAGCTATTAAGGATATCTAATAAGAAACCACAAAGATGATAAGATTATACTGCAGACATTTCAACATGTTTCATAAAGACTTTATTTCAGGAAACATTTGATTCAATAGTGAGCAAGACATCATTAGTATGATGAAAAATAATCACATTCATGAAAGAAAAATAGTTATGCAACGAAAATAGTCAAAAATAATTTTGCAGACATAGAATTAGGCAAAAAGGCGAAGTGTGCACAGACAAATTATCAGCAGTAACAGAGTAGTGAATTGTGCATAACTGATTGGGTAAGTAAAACAGAGGATTAAACAGAGCATTCACACACATATTTAAGCATTTCAAAAATTCAATAGTCAACCATAATAGTAAAGCATAATCAATCAAGATGAAGAACAATAGCTAAGATGTCAAGTGAGCAAAGCTAAATATGTACGATATATAGAGAGCTAATCAGGATGTTCACACACACATCTAATCACTTTAACATTTGAAAAGAGTAATGAAGAAGAGTTTAAACAAAAAGACAAAAAGAGGTAAAGTCTTTGAAATTGTTGATTTGGCATGACAGGGTAAGATAGAGGGGAATTTCTAAACATTTCTAGAAGGGTCTGGAGTAGATTTGTTGAAGTGAGGAAGGAAACTTCCCATGGAAGCTCTAGGTTCGGCAAACATTGGGAGTGGCTGTGCGACAGGGACGTCAACTCCCTTTTTCTCTAGATACACCAGCACAGGGCCGAGCCGCTTCACTTGGCTTATCGTAGACACGGTGCATTTGCAGACGATTTCCTTTAACTCTTTATGAGACTTCTCATTCTCCTCGAGAAGTGTCATCATCAGATTCCTCTGATATTTAGCCATGCTATCAAGTTCTTTCATCCAATTTTCATGCTCGCTTAGCATGTCCAACACGACTAGAAAGCTGGAAGAGATGGAATCACTCAGTTTGGCGAACTGATCCTCAATCAGAGATGCATCAGGAGGAGGTGGCAACTGTTCTTCAGAAAGAAGTGGAAACGCGCGATTTCTCTCAAGAGAAGTGTTCCTGAAGAGGTCTTCATCATATTTATCTAAGGAAGAGGGAGATAAAGACAAAGAGAAATCACTAGAAGAAAAAGATGGCTCTTCTCTAGCACTTTTCTTGGATGCGGGGGTTTTTGCTGCCATTAGAGTTTTGAAGTAGGAAGTGAAACGAAGAAAACGAATACAGAACAATTTCGCGCTCAAAGTAGGGAGTGAAGCAAAAGGAAAACGTATGGAGCAAGCTAAAGCATCAAAACAGGGTTTGCATTAAATGCATGAGTGACATAATGTCTATTATCTCAATGAACCCTATGATATGAATGTTTTGATGATTCCAAATATCTTCAGTTTGTGTATCTAATGATCTTGTCAAGTGTTTCAAATTTATCAAGAATCAAGATCAAGGAACTATGCTCACAAACCTATTGAGCATCACAAAGTAAAGTTCCGAGTCTATCAGTACTTAGAATGTAAAGTCTATTGATCAACTTACTCTCAGCAAGATTTTATCGTTTGCATATTTTGATCGTAACATTTTAATCGTACCGTATGATTTCTAAAGTATTTGATTTGATTAAGAGAAACAATGATGTTTTATCGAGTTTTAATCGAAAAATCAAAAATCATTTTTATAAAGTCTTTCAGGACGTTAATGTTTTAGCAGTGCCCTCCTGGACTAGATGAGTCAGGATGCTGATAAAATATTAGGCAGCTCAAGGTTGAATTGAACTGATCAATAAGGACGCTTACTTTATAGTAGTGACCTTTTCTTTATCTACCTTTGAGAATATCAGGACGCTGACTTAGTTTCAGCTCGCTGAAAGTTCTTTTTTTCTTTAAGTGATTTCTACCCTTTAAGGACGCTACTTGTGTAGGAGCGCCCTCATCTTTAGAATAAACTTAAATAACTTTCAGGACGCCTATCGTCCGTCAGCGCACTTAACATTGTTTTAATATTGTTTTTAATAGTTCGAGACGCTTAATCTTGAGTAGCGCCCTCATGTGTCAAACGTTTTAAAACAAAGCAGGATGCTCACCGCGAAGTAGCGCCCCATGAATTAAGTCATTTTATTGTCAAAGCAAGTCAGGACGCTTACTATTTAGTAGCGCCCCCACTTCATTGTTCAGTAGGATGCTGATATTCTATGAGCGCCCTCAAAGGAACAAAATGACAAAAATGATATTTTTACTATTCTGACTTGTACGTCCTTTTTGCCATCTTCTCGGAACAAATTTTCGTACAAAATCAATTTTTTTGTATTTGTAAGAGATATTTTCTGAATCATGAACCACGTCTTCTAATACTTTCCTTATTTGTGTATCTCGAGAAAAACAAAATATTCAAGAAATGTGCAGTTGTTATTTTTGTGATATATTCTAGCTGCTGTGAGTAAACGTTCATTTTTGAAATTCAATTCAAATGAACAACAACTTCATCTCTACAAGTCTATAATACAGACACTTAACAATTTGTTAAGACCACCGAAAATTCTCTGAGTTAAAACACTTTTTGAAAGTTAGTCGAATTTTCATATGGTCAAGAACACGTTTAAGTCGTTTTGTTTTCAAAGAGTTTACTTTGAGACTTTACGTATTCAAATGATTTTCATACTGAGTTAGCATTCTATCTTTATTTGAAAATCCATTTAAAAGTTTGAACTGTTTTCACTCAAATCATTCAGCACTGTTTTAACTTATATCATTCTTGCTGAAAGAGAAATTTGAAAGATAGTTCATAGGATACAATTGTACTCAATTTCATATCTTATATACTGTATCAATGATGTAACAATAGTTAGATAAACTACAGAGTTGATATTCTATATTCAACAAGGTCAGGTCTTCTCACACCCGTAAGTTAAGAAATAGTAGTTCTCACACCCGTAAGTTGGGAAAGCTTGGGTCTGTCTCACACCCGTATGTTGGGATAGGTTGGTGTAACGCCTGTAAGCTGAGCAGTGTAACAGTTGTTCTCACACCCGCAAGTTGAGAAAATGTGTAACGGTTTGATTCTGACCCATAAGAGAATCCCTTAGTGATAAGGTTCAAAATCCAAACTGAGGAGGTTAGGTCGTGGACGTAGGCAAGTAGCCGAACCGCTATAAATCGACTGTGCATATTTGTTTAATTTCTGCACTTTAATTTTTTCCATTGTAATTGTTTTTAAATTGTCTAAGTGTCCAATTCACCATTCTCTTGAGCATATCTGGGCCAACAATTGGTATCAGAGCAGTGTTGCTCTTCAAAGAAACTTCACAATTTGTTTGATATCAATGACAATGACCAGAGCAACTGTCATAGAACTAGGTAGACAGACCACCTCTGCTCAATAAAGACTGGTTTGAAGATTGGATGATAAGGATGAAATCTTTTCTACGATCAAAGGATATCAGTCTATGGGAAATGGTTGTAAACGGCTACACTGTGCCCAACAAGCCTATTGAGCTATGGACAGATAAGGAAAGACTAAATGATAAACTTAACACTCAAACTTCCTATGCCTTGTACTATTCTCTACCCGAGAAAAAAGTTGAAAGGGTAGTTCATCTTGAGAGTGCCAAGGAAATTTGGAAAACACTCAAATCACTTCATTGTGAAAAGATCAACATTAGAGATGCAAAGTTCAAAGAGTCTGATGGAATATTTGATGCCTTTGAGATATCGGAAGAAGAATTTCTCGATAAGACATGCAACAAATATCAATCCATTCTTGACGGAATGCAAGAACTGTATCAGGAAATACCTGTAGAGATATCTCTAGTGTATTTCTGTGATAAGCTTCCAAAGAAATGGAATGATAAGCTAACTATGTTAGCTGAATCTGTTGAACCATGAGAAATGAGTTTAAAGGAGTTTTGTGATCTCCTGCAAACCGTGGAAAGAAGGGATGAGACTAAAAACCCAGTTGAAACATTAGAAGAACCACTCATTCACTTTAGGGTTTTAGAAAGTGAGTCTGTTCATGATAACCTACAACGTTTTATACGTCATGTAAATGAACTTGAATACTTTGGAAAAACCATATCTCATTCTACTTTAGTACATTATTTTTTAACAGTTTTCCTGAAAACTGGAAATATAAAATAGATTTTCTAAACGAGTTTTCAAATCCATTTGAAATTAGTTTTCAAGAAATTGATTACATTTTGAGTGGGTTAGAAACTTCATCTAAGAGAAAAGACATTCTTACAAATATACCAACCAGGAACGGAAGTGATCTGGCTGATGATATATACACACTGTGTTATCAATCCATGGCAAGCTCATCAAGGATGCTCAATGAAAGATCCCCTGATAGAATGTCGAGAAAGAAGTCAGCATGGAAAACGAGGATAATGAATTATCTTAGCTGCTTCAAAATGTGACGGAGTGCTCAAGTCGAGAACTTTGCAGTATCTTGAGGTAAAAATAAAAAATATGCAAAGGTATAAAAGTCACTATCTTTTCTTCTATTACTAGAATATATTCATTAGTGCCTATTTGAAATTGATGATTATCTTTAATCATGTGTTGCTTAGAATGTTTAAATATTTTCGCTCATGATTAAAGTATTGACTGTTGGTTGATGAAATATAATTTGTGACATCATTTATTCAACCATACGATACTTGAGTTTATATTAGTCAAATATGCTAAATATTAGAGTCTAAGTATAAATAAGGATGCTAACAGTGTTTGACGACACTAATGTGCCCGATGCCATTGGTTGTTCCAAAACCACTCGTCATAAGGAGGATGCTAATCGGTCAATATTGCCCATTAAATTAAAACCGCCTTTTAAGAATAGGAAGTGACCCGTGCTGATATGTGTCAAGAGTGAGCTTATCGCTTTCTCTCTATAAAGCCAAACCTTTTGTATCCTAGCAGTTACTTTTCACCTTTTGTGCCCGAGGATGCTTCGAAGAACTTTCCAAGAATCATTTCAAAAATTACCGCTGAATCTTCATCTTTAACCTTTGGTAAATTCTGTTCTTTGTTCATTTCTGAAACTTCTAATTCCTATTGTATCAATATTTGTGTTGTTGCCTTAGTTCTTCACATCTTTCTTAAATGGCCACCAAACTCGGAAAGCTTCGCCCCTTCTCTGCAAGACAGTGAGTTGTTTCCCCATCATCACCTTCAGAAAGGAGTGTGAGACCAAGAATTGAACCAACTCAAGCCGAACTGGCTGAGAAACCCATACCATTTGTACCCACACCTCCTATTGGGACCACATCTGAACCATCTCATCCACTTTATTCTTCTCAGATGAGAAGACAGGGAGATAAAGCCGAGAAGCTCATGAACCGAGCTGTAATTGATGGATGCTTTGTCGATTTCGATTTCTTCAACCACTCCCATCTGGACATTTTCTCTCTATTTGAATTCCAAGGCTGGATCGATTTACTTACCCTCAATCCAAAATGGTAGCCCAGTCTCGTCAACCAATTTTATTCGAATCTGGTTGATGAACCCGACTCTGAACTCACAAAACAATCTATGGTAAAGGAAAAATCTGTTGAGATTTTTCCCAGATTCTTTTCTGAAGCATTCTCCTTGCCAAATGATGAAAGTGCCCACATACATTCATTCACCAAGAATAAAGTCCAGTATCCAGGCTATAACAACCTTTCTCCTCTTAATCTTATTTCAAGGAAAAAGGACCACTTGAGTGTCGACAAGAAACTCACAAATCAGTCCTTTGAAATTATTCTCAGAATTATCTACAACATCATTACTCACATCATTCAGCTTAAAACCGGTAGCAAGGGTAATATGAAAAAATTAGACTTATTCATAATCTGGTGCACTCTGGAAAAGAAGAAAGTGAATCTCGCCCACATTCTCATGCATGTAATGAATACTGTGGTTAGTAGAGGAGGAGGTCTGCCTTTGGGTATGTACCTCACCACTTTGTTTGAGAAATGTGGTATTGATTTCAGTGGAGAAAGCTTCAAGGAGACCAGCAGATACAACTGCATTGGTCAAACCACTGTGAAATTGATGAAATACACTTATGTTCCTGTATTGGACAAATGGCTTCCAATGTTAGAAGTTCCACTTGAGGGATAATCCAGTGGAAAAGGTATAATAAGAGAAGAAGATGTCTCAGCAATAGAAAAAGAAGTTGCCCAAGCTTCTACTGCTCCTGAAGAACAGGTTGTACTAAAAGAAGTTGTTCCCACACCTAACATTGAACATGTTTCAATTAATGATGTGGAAATTGAACATGCAGAGCAAGCTGTTTATGCTGAAGAACAACTGATGGAAGAGGTGATCCAGATTGCTCAAGCCGTTGTTGAAGAACATCTGCATGAGTCAGAAACTGCTGATGCAATCTTGGAAGATATCACCAGAGAAAGAGTCAGTGAGGACTCAGATAAAACCATCTCCAGACCACCATCTCCCTTTGATATCCCTGTATCAATGGAATCTCAAGACTCGCAAAAGAATGAGTCTGATGGTGTACAAAGTAAGGACTCAGAGGGCTATGATTTGGCTATCATACCCTATAGGGAGATGACATGAATGAAAGGTTGATGAAAAGGATCATGTTAAAGATTTTCATGAGGCCAAGGCCGAATTTTTAGCAGAAGATGAAATGGAAAATATTCGTGAGGAAAGCTCATCTGATCAAGAATAGTCTTCCTATCCATCTACAAGTAGGCCAAATGATGAATTCTTCAGAGAGGAAGACTTTCTTAGACGAGTAAGAGAAGATCAGATTTTTTCATGTCTCAACTAATGACTTGTTTGGAATAGAACCAAGTTCAACTGAAGAATGAGACATTGTTAGAAGTCCGAGAATCTTTGAAATCTCAGGAGAGAGTTGAGATAAATGAGATAAAATAATTTAACTCTCACATGATCAAGGCAATTGAACTACTCGAGAAGCTATCTCAACAAATGGACAAACAGGTAAGTATCATGAGGTCCTTGCTTTCATCTAGCTCCACTCCATCATCATCACTTGATGATTTTATGAAGAATATTCAGGAGGACATGAGACAAATCAAGAAATTCATAAATTCCTTTGTTGTTACTGTTCCCCCGAGATTGGCAGCTCCTGAACAACCTCCAGCCAGACCTCAAGATCCACAGAGTTGCACAATGCCCAGCTATGCCAAGTCGTGCTGCTAGTGCTATAACTGAAGAGGCTTTGAAAAAGATTCTTAAAGAAATTCAAAGCTCGAGAGGTGAAATGGTTGAATCCTCTAAAGATAAGTCCATTTTTGAAACTCTACAATCAGTCTTTGATGCTATCTTGGATCAAGTAATGAGCAAGACAACGCTTGATCCGGTGCTGCTGGCCATCTCTAGTCTGAAAGAGAATTTAGAGACTGCAAGGCTAACACCAAAAGAGGATGATAGACTAACCAAGATTCTAGACTTGGTTAATTGTGCTTTTGAGAAATTACAAAACTTGGAGAACAATATGTCTTTCCTTGCCACAACTATTATGGATCTGTCTAATACTATCATCACAACTCTAGATCAAGTGAAAGGAGTAGTAGGCTTCTTTGAACACCTCTTCAAGGCAATGAACAGTAGATTTCATTCGACTGTGTGATATATTGCCTCTAGCATGAAACGCTTTACAATGCTATTTCATTTGTTGAAAAAGAAAGGTGTAAAGGTTCCACCTGCACCAAGAGCTCCAGCCTTCACACGCCCTCAAGGACCTAAGGAGTCTGACAGTCTTCCTGACATATTAGAATGTGAAGATGAAGAAGCATCCAATGAAGAGCCTTTACATCGAATCAACAGAAGAGTGTTTCCACCCCCGGATCCCTCATCAGAGACTTTCCCTGATCCCAAACGCAAGCAACCAATCAGGCCAGAATTTAAAGGTTAAACATTTTTTCTTGATTTTGCTCAAGGTCTTGAGGAATGAAAAGCAAAAGGTTTCAAACCTAGTCCACCTCTTGATCCATTTAAATTTGGTGTTTCCAAGCATGATCATGAAAAATTCATTGAAAAATCTAGGATGATGAATCTGTCAGTAATGTGAGATAAAACACACATGGCTCTTGAAGACCACAAGAACCAAGGAAACCCAAGAATCTTGCAGCTAGTTCCAGTGAATCCAAGAAGGATGAGGAAGCCGAAAGAAAAAGGAAAGGGAAGGGCCCCAGTACGAGCTAAGCCTACCCATTTTTTGATGTTTTCAAAAGGGGGAGAAGAGAAAATAAGAAAAAATGCAGATATTAAGGCTAAGTTAGCTCTAGAGAGAGAAGCTACATGTAAGGGGGAGTTTTATCTAAGTTATTGTATTCATTCTTGTATATAATATTGTTTGCAACTCATTGTGTAAATCCTTATGATTAAAATGAGATAGAACTAATATGTATGCAGATACCATTCTAAATTTGTTATATGTTTAATACATGAATATAATTATCTGCATGATCTCTGAGTATTTGAAATAATAAAAAAAAGGGAGATTGTTATCTCAATGAACCGAATGATATGAATGTTTTAATGATTCCAAATATCTTCAATTTGTGTATCTAATGATCTTGTCAAGTGTTTTAGATTTATCAAGAATCAAGATCAAGGAATTGTGCTCACAAGCCTATTGAACATCACAACGTAAAGTTTCGAGTCTATCAATACTTAGAATGTAAAGTCTATCGATCAACTTACTCTCAACAAGATTTTATCGTTTGCATATTTTGATCATAACATTTTAATCGTACTTTATGATTTCGAAAGTATTTGATTTGATTAAGAGAAACAATGGTGTTTTATGGAGCTTTAATCGAAAAATCAAAAATCATTTTTCTAAAGTCTTTCAGGACGCTAATATTTTAGCAGCGCCCTCCTGAACTTGATGGGTCAGGATGCTGATAAAAAATTAGGAAGCTTAAGGTTGAATTGAACTGATTAATAAGGACGCTTACTTGTTAGTGGTGACCTTTTCTTTATCTACCTTTGAGAATGTCAGGATGCTGACTTAGTTTCAGCTCGCAGAAAGTCCTTTTTATTTTTAAATGATTTTTACCCTTTAGGGATGTTGATAAGTTATAAGTTGAATAAATTATCAGGATGCTACTTGTGTAGGAGCGCCCTCATCTTTAGAATCAACTTAAATAACTTTCAGGACGCTTACCGTTCTTCAACGCACTTAACATTGTTTAAAAATTGTTTTTAATAGTTCAGGACGCTTACTATTGAGTAGCGCCCTCGTGTGTCAAAAGTTTTAAAACAAAGCAGGACGCTCACTGCGAAGTAGCGCCCTCATGAATTAAGTCGTTTTATTGTCAAAGCAAGTCAGGACACTTACTATTTAGTTGCGCCCTCACTTCATTGTTCAGTAAGACGCTGATATTCTATGAGCGCCCTCAAAGGAACAAAACGACAAAAATGATATTTTTACTGTTCTGACTTGTACGTCTTTTTTGCCATCTTTTCAGAACAACTTTTCGTACAAAATCAATTTTTTGTATTTGCAAGAGATATTCTCTGAATCACGAACCATGCCTTCTAAAACTTTACTTATTCGTGTATCTGGAAAAAATCAGAATATTCATGAAATGTGCAGTTGGTATTTTTGTGATATATTCTAGCTGTTGTGAGTAAACGTTCATATTTGAAATTCAAATTCAAATGAACAACAACTTCATCTCTACAAGTCTATAAATACATACAATTAATAATTTGTTAAGACCACCGAAAATTCTCTGAGCTAAAACACCTTTTGAAAGTTAGTCAAATTTTCATATGGTCAAGAAAACGTTTAAGTCTCTTTGTTTTCAAAAAGTTTTCTTTGAGACTTTACGTATTCAAATGATTTTTATACTAAGTTAGCATTCTTTCTTTATTTGAAAATCTATTTGAAAGTTTGAACTGTTTTCACTCAAGTCGTTCAACACTGTTTTAACTTATATCATTCTTGCTGAAAGAGAAATTTGAGAGATAATTCATAGGATACAGTTGTACTCAATTTCATATCTTATATACTGTATCAAGGATGTAACAATAGTTAGATAAACTATTGAGTTTATATTCTATATTCAACAAGGTAAGGTCTTCTCACACCCGTAAGTTGAGAAACTGTAGTTCTCACACCCGTAAGTTGAGAAAGCTTAGGTCCGTCTCACACTCGTAAGTTGGGATACGCGGGTCTCACGCCTGTAAGCTGAGCAGTGTAACGGTTGTTCTCACACCCGCAAGTTGAGAAATGGTGTAACAGTTTGATTCTCACCCGTAAGAGAATTCCTTAGTGATAAGTTTCAAAATCCTAACTGAGGAGGTTAAGTAGTGGACGTAGGCAAGTAGCCGAACCATTATAAATCGATTGTGCATATTTGTTTAATTTTTGCACGTTAATTTTTGCCATTGTAATTATTTTTAAATTGTCTAAGTGTCCAATTCGTGCGCCGACATAAACATTGATACAAGTAAATCTTTAAGAATTAAAGGAGATAGCTACGCTTAGGTGTTCAGGTTTTCTAGAATTTGAGAGATCCTAAGTGTTATCTCGATGAACCCATGAATATTTTGATGATTCCAAATATCTCTGGTTTCTGTATCTAATCATCTTGTCAAGTGTTTCAGATTTATCGCGAATTAAGATCAAGGAACTATGCTCACAAGCTTATTGGATATCACAAGTAAAGTTCCAAGTCTGTCAATACTTAGAATGTAAAGTCTATCGATCAATTTGCTCTCATCAAGATTTAATCAGTTTCATATCTTAATCGTCACATTTTAAAGATATTTCTCTGATTTTTAAAGTATTTGATTTGATCAGAAAATATCATGATTTCAATCATGTTTTAAGTTTAATCGAGAAATCAAAAACCATTTTCATAGAGTCTTTCAGGACACTAATGTTTTGGCAAGCGCCCTCCTGGACTTGATAAGTCAGGACGCTGATAAAATATTAGGACTAAGACGCTCAAGGTTGAATTGAGCTGATTCATAAGAACGCTTACTTGTAAGTAGCGGCCTCCCTTTAGTTAACCTTTAAAAGTGTCAGGACACTGACTTAGCTCAGCTCGCTGAAAGTTCTCTTAAGTTTTTAATTGATTTCTATTTTAAGGATGTTGATAGTTGTAAGTTGAATAAACTATCAGGATGCTACTTGTACAGGAACGCCCTCATCCTTAGAATCAATTTAATAACTTTATGGACGCTTACTGTCCTTTATCGCACTTAATATTGTTTTAAAATTGTTTCAAAATTTCACGATGCTGACTTGTGAGTAGCACCCTCTTGCGTTTGAGGAATTTTAAAACAAAGCAGGGCGTTAACTATCGAGTAGCGCCCTCATGATTTAAGTCGTTTAATTGTCAAAGTAAGTCCGAATGCTTACGATTCAGTAGTGCCCTCACTTTTGTTTAGTAGGACGTTGATGCTTTATGAGCGCCCTCAAAGGAACAAAACGACAAAAATAATACTTTTGTTGTTTTGACAAGTACATCCTTTTCGCCACCTTTTCAGAGCAACTTTTCGTACAAAAATCTACTTTTTGTATTTTTAAGAGATATTCTCAAATTCATGAACCATGTCTCTTAAATTTTCCTTATTCGTGAATCTGAAGAAAATCAGAATGTTCATGAAATATGTAGTTTCCATTTTCGTGATACATTTTAGTTGTTGTGAGTAAACATTCATATTTAAAATTCAAATTCAAATGAACAACAACTTCATCTCTAGAAGTCTTTATATACCAGCACTTAACAATCTGTTATGACCACCATTCTCTGAGCCAAAACACTTTTGAAAGTTAGTCGAATTTTCATTTGATTAAAAAAGCTCAAGTTATTCTGGTTTCAAAGCGCTTTCTTTGAATCTTTACCTATTCAAAAGATTTTCATACTATGCTAAATTTCTATCTCTATCTGAAAATCTATTTGAAAGCTTGAACTGTTTTCATTCAAATTTGCAGCACTGTTTTAACTTATATCATTCTTGCTGAAAGAGAAATTTGAGAGATAGTTCACAGGATACAATTGTACTCAATTTCATATCTTGTATATTGTATCAAGGTTCTAACAGTAGTTATATAAACTATTGAGTTGATATTCTTGTATTCAACAAGTTTTGGTCTTCTTACACCCGTAAGTTGAGAAAATTTAGGTTTGTCTCACACTCGAAAGTTGGGATAGGTTGGTCTCAAGCCTGCAAGTTGAGCAGTGTAATGGTTGCTCTCACACCCGCAAGTTGAGAAAAGTGATAGAGAAAATTTAAATTCGCAAGTGAACAAATTTATCAAGTTGTAAAACCGAGGTGAGTCGGGTATCGTATTCACAGGGAAAAGTAATTTTACTTAAATAAATGCCCAATACTATTATAAGATTAATTTTATTCAGGTGATAAAAAAGATGATTTAATGTGCTTGAATTAAAACAAACAAAATTAAAGTAAATCAATGCAAATTAAACTAAATTGGGGGAAAAACAATGATTAGAAACTCTAGAGGATTAATTTTATTATGCTGTCACTTATGGTTTTCAAAAGATCATGCAAATCATTGAATCATGGAATTATAAATCTTGGATAATAAATCAATTAAACCCTTCTTCCAAGTGATAGTTCAACTACCTATGCTTAAGACATTAATTTCCTTTCCCAAGTGATAAACCAATGTATTAAACATGCTTTAAGATTTTGGATCCATTTTAAAGTGATTTCCAAAGGATATGTAGGTTTCCCAACATGATACAATTGCCCTAGGTCGTAATTTCCCTAATCCAATTCAATATCCCCTCTCCCAAGTGATAGATACCAAATCTAAGATCATACAAAATGTGCCCAACAATTTGTAACCATTAAGGATCGGAAATTGCAAATAAATCCACAAATCAATAAAGAACAAATATATATTATTCAAACCGTAAGATCCAACATAGATCAATTAAACCTCTAGATTAGAAGTTTAGCTCATATTCATAATCATGGATACAAGAATAAAAAGATATAAAACTATAGAATATAACATTACAAGCACAAAGAGAAGAAAACTAAGTCAGAAACCCCCTTCAATGGTGGTTAATCTCCTTTATTCTCTTGGTTTCTTCAAATCTCCCGTTGCTTTTTGTTCTTTTCTTCTTGCCTCTTCTTTTTCCTCTCGAAAAACCCTAAATATCCATATATCATATGCCCCCTAAATCGTCCAATATCTATTAGAAAACTTGCTAAATCGAGAAGAGTTGCTAAAAAGCAACTAGAATCACTGATGTTGCGAGTGGCGCTGCGGCGCCCCCATTGTGAATTTCCAGCTCTGCGGCCCCCAAAACACTACTTTTTCAGTAAAATGACGCCGCGATGGGCGCCGCGGTGCCCCGAGCCTTGTTTGTGTGCCTAGTTGTGGACTTAGCCATTTTTTCTACTCCGTTTCAACTTCCTTATTGTGGACTTAACCAATTTTCTTCCACTTTTTGTACACTTCTTGCACATGCTTTGCACATGTTTTAAACTTCTTTTGAACATCAATTTACCCTTGATTGAACCCACTTTGGACTCCTTATTTACCTACAAAACAAATAAAAAACAAGTGTAAATTCTAAGCAATTAATCAAAGAATAAACTACTAAGAAATATACTCAAAACATATGACTTCTATGATATTAACATGTATCAATAAGTCATTTATTCACGATAAAAACCTATCAATACCTAAGATAAAACCTAAATGCATCTAAAACAACTAAGTATATTAATCAAGCAAAAACACCTAAAAACTAATCGAATGAACACAAAAATCTATCAAATTTAGATGCAAACTAAGTATTAAAAATCAACTTATCAAAAAGGTGTAACAATTTGATTTTCACCCGTAAGAGAATCCCTTAGTGATAAGGTTTAAAATCCTAACTGAGGAGGTTAGGTAGTGGACGTAGGCAAGTAGTCGAACCACTATAAATCGACTGTGCATATTCATTTAAATTCTGCACTTTAACTTTGCCATTGTAATTAATTTTAAATTGTCTAAGGGTCCAATTCACCCCCCTCTTGGACATACCTAGGCCAACAATTGGTATCAGAGCAGTGTTGCTCTTCAAAGAAACTTCACAATTTCTTTGATATCATGGCAATAACCAGAGGCCCAGTCATGGGAATTGGTCAACCTCTAGATAGACCACCTTTGTTCAATAGAGACTGGTTTGAAGATTGGATGATAAGGATGAAATTCTTTCTACGATCTAAAGATATCAGTCTATGGGAAATGGTTGTAAACGGTTACACCATGCCCACAAGCCTATTGAGCTATGGATAGACAAGGAAAGACTAAATGATAAGCATAATGCTCAAGCTGTCTATGCCTTGTACTACTCTCTACTCGAGGAAGAAGTAGAAAGGGCAGTTCATCTCGAGAGTGCCAAAGAGATTTGGGAAACACTCAAATCATTTCACTGTAAAAAGATTAACAATCAAGATGAAAAGCTCAAAGAGTCTGATAGACTATTTGATGCCTTTGAGATGTCAGAAAATGAATCTCTCGATACGACATGCAACATATATCAATCCATTCTTTTTGGAAAGCAAGAACTGAATTAGGAAATACCTGCAAAAATATCTTTAGTGTATTTCTATGATAAGCTTCCAAAGAAATGAAATGATAAGCTAACTACTTTAGCTGAGTTTGTTGAACTAAGGGAAATGAGTTTAAAAGAGTTTTGTGATCTTTTAAAAACCATGAATGGAAAGGATGAGACTAAAGACCTTGTTAGAACATTAGAAGAGCCACTCATCCACTTTAGGGTTTTAGATTGTGAGTCAGATAATGATAACATTCAACATTTTATACGTCTAGTAAATGAACTTGAACACTTTGGAAAAACCATCTCTCACTCTACTTTAGTATAAAACTTTCTAATAAGTTTTCCTGAAAACTGGAAATACAAAGTATATTTTATAAACTAGTTTTCAAATCCATTTGAAATTAGTTTTCAAAAAATTGATTATATTTTGAGTGGGTTAGAAACTTCATCCGAGAGAAAAGACATTCTTGCAAATGCGCCAAACAGGAATGGAAGTAAAGTTGCTGATGATCTAAACACAATTAGTCAACCATCCTCAGCAAGCACATCCATAGCACTTAATGAAAGATCTCCTGATAAAACGTCGAGAAAGAAGTCAGCATGGAGAACGAAGATAATGAATTATCTGAACTGCTTAAAAAAAAGACAGAATGCACAAGTTGAGGACTTTGCAATACCTTGAGGTAAAAATCAAAAATATGCAAAGGTATAAAAGTTACTCTCATCACTGCTGATTTTATTAGAATATACTTTCGTTAGTGACTATTAGAAATAAATGATTATCTTTAATCATGCAATGTTTAGAATGCTTAAATATTTTTGTTCATGATTAATTCGTAACGTTTGGTTGATGTAATATGATTTGTGATATTGATTAGTCAACCATACAATATTTAAGTTTAATTGGTCAAACTTGATTAAGTGTCCGCAAGTCAACTAACAGCGAATGAGGACTAATGTGCCAAATGACTCTAGTCAATAAAAAACGCTAGTCATAAGAAGGACGTTAATCAATCGCAATCGTTAGATAAATTAAACCGCCTTTAGATGCTAGGTTGCAACATGTGTGAGTGTGTATCAAGAGGGAGCTTATCGCTTTAGCATCATAAAATCAAACCTTTAGTGACCTAGCAGTCACTTTCCCTTTTGATGCCCTAGGACGCTTCGACGAGAAATTACTAGGAATCGTTTCAGGATTTACTGCTAAACCTTCATATTTAACTTTTGGAAAATCTTGATCTTTGTTAATTTTGTAATCCTTTGATTCCTATTGTATCGCTTTCTTCCTTGTTGTCTTAGTTTTTTATCTCTTTTCATTTGATTTTCAATGGCACCCAAACCCAAAAAGCTTTGCCCCTGTTCTGCAAGAAAGAGAGTTGTTTCTTCATCTGCACCTCCAGATAGGAGTGTGAGACCAAGAACCGAACCAACTCAGGCAGAACTGGTTGAGGATATCCACACCTCCTATTGAAACCGCGTCTGGACCATCTCACCCACCTTCTTCTACCGAGATAAGAAGAAAGGGAGACAAAACAGAGAAGCTCGTTAGTGAGCTGTAATCGATGGATGTTTTATTCGAGTTCCAAGGCTGGACCAACTTACTTACCTTCAATTCGAAATGCTACCCCAGTCTTGTCAGCCAATTCTATTTGCATTTGGTCGATAAACCATGTTCTTGATTTACAAAACAATCTATGGTAAAGGGAAAATCTGTTGAGATTTCTCCCAGATTCATTTCTTAAGCATTTTCATTGCCAAGTGATAAAAGTGCCCACATACTTTCATTCACTAAAAATAAAGTCCAGTATCCAGGCTACAATAACCTCTCTGCTCTTAATCTTATTTCAAAGAAAAAGAACCACTCGAGTGTCGACAAGAAACTCACAAATCAGTCCTTTGAATTAATCCCCAGAATAATCCACAACATCATTACCCACATCATTCAGCCTAAAACCGGTATAAGGGGTAATGTAAATGACTTAGATTTATTCTTGATTTGGTGTATTTTGGAAAAGAAGAAAGTGAATCTCGCCCACATCCTCATGCATGTGATGAACACAGTGGTTAGTAGAGGAGGAGGTCTGCCATTTGGTATGTACCTGTTGCGGTAAATTCACTTTCGCAAGTGTACGAATAGTCAAGTTATAATAAATCTGAGGTGAGTCAGGTTATCGTATCCATAGGGATTGTTTACCTCACCAATTACCGTTTTCACTAATTTCTGACTTTATCTAGTAATCAAACTATAGAGATTTAAATGAATTAAAAATCAGATGTAAGTAATTTAAACTAAACGAATTATGAGAAAAGTCAATATATGCAAAAACCTAGAGAATCAACTTCACATAACCTTTCAATTATGTAATTTAGAGGTGTCTAGTATCTAATCAATTTCTTAGCCTATAAGTCAAAATCCTCTTGTCTCTAATTCCCTTTCTCGAGTGTCGAATTAGAACGTATCATTAAGATTAAGATTCGATCTCTCGATAAAACCCTAATTCCTAACAACCCATTAAACTCTGTGATTTTCCTACAACTTCATGAAACCTTGTAAACCTCTCGATTCTACAACGAATTCATTTCATAATCCCTAGTTCCAACCTAGAAAACCCTCTCTCGAGTGCCGCTTTCCAAGTCTAGAATCATTCGATTTGTGGCCAAAAAATCAAGCATTAAGAACATGGAATTATAAATAAACTATGGAACTTTTATTGATAATAAATAAAATCTAATATTAAACCATAATATTCAAGTTAGGATTTGTATCCCCTCTAGAACAATAGATGAGTTCATACTTTGAATGATCAAAACACAAAACATGGAGAAAACCTTTAAAGTAAACATGAATAGCAAACTAGAAATATTGGAACTTGAATCTTCCTCCGTGCTTCCAAACCCGAATCTTCGCGTTGCTGCACCCCTAGCTGTTTTTTTTCTATTCTCCAGTGCATTCTCCTCGATAAACCCTAAAAAGTGAGATATTATATGCCCCTTTTCGTCCAAAATCCAAATGAGAAAGTCCTCCAAAAGAAATCGTCCAAATTGATTTCGCAACATAGGGGTGATAGCGCCGCGGAGCCCCGACAAGTATTTCCAACGCAGCGAGTAGTGTCGCGAGGCTGCGTTAACTTTTCTTGTGCCTCGGCGCCCAGAGCCTCACTTTTCACTTGTTGCAGTGCCGCGGACAGCCCCCAGAACCTCAACTGTTGCGCCTGATTCGTGGTCTTAGCAATTTTTTTTTTCTTTTCTGCTTGGACTTTTCATTATTTTCCTTTGCAACTTCTTGTACATGTTCTTCTCATCCAAATCCATGACTAATGCATCCAAACACCTACAAGACAAAACATATTAAATTAATAACTCACTCAAATGTAAGTTAAATCAAATTTATTAACTAATCAACTAAAATAATGCATTAAAACCAAATTAATCCTGAACTAACAAATATATTAAAACTAACATAAACCTATCAAACTAATGCATGAACTATCCTAAAATACTCCTAAAACATGCTCTAAAACCTATCTAAACATGCAACTATCAAATACCCCAAACTTAAGACTTTGATTGTCCCGGGCAAAGGGAAAACAAAACTAAAACTCCTGATTATCACAACCATTTTACAGTCACAATCTCGCACAATTAAAGACTTAACTCAACATTATAAACATATACATGGCCTCCAAGATCACACAAAAAGAATAATCACTTCTAGGAAGAATTTCAAGAGTATAAAATCGTTTAGATTTTCAACCCAACTCTCACCAAGTTTTTGCCTTTGATTCTTTCACACATGAGTACATAGCTAATCTCATCAGACCAATCATGCAAATCATGAACAAGTGAAAGCAAGTGTTAAGTGTAGGATCTCAAACTATATAATTTAGGTTGGAACTCCATAAGCAAGTCTTTCACACCACTCTCCACTAATGTAGATCACACACCATTCAAAATTAGTAGGTCTTTCATAGGTTTTAATGTAAAGCTTAGGTTCAAAGGTAGGAATAATAGAAACATTATAGCTCAAAACACCCTAAAAACTTTGATCAATTACTAAAATCCACTACATTGCATTTGAAATCAAAAGCTCTTTTCAACACATACATCTCTCAAATATTCTCATTCTTTTGTTTGCTTTTTATCATCATTCACTTTTCTTTTATAGAATGCTACACCCCCAAACTTGCTTCTTTTCACACATAGATGTAACACTCTTTTCTTCTCTTTTTCATCTTCTTTCTTTCAATACAATTCATAAGCAAACTTACTAAAAATTACTTTTTTATCACCCTTTTTTCATCTTTTTCATTCCCCATTGTTCTTCCTTCCAAATAATAACACTCCAACATGATCAAAGTGTATAAGGTACATAGGTTGCAAAACAGGGAATTTAAACATGACAAACTCAAAATTCATGATGCATAGGTAACAAAGAAAAATATATTCAACTCAAAATGGGAACTATGGATATAATAGAGAATAGGGAGGCTATTTGGCTCAAGCTTTTCCAAACATGGCCTAAATCATTTTCCTCAAAGTGTGTTTTCTAGGATTTCACCTCGAGTGGTGATCAAACTTGTTTTACAATCCCAAGAGATCTAAGATATGACTTAGCAAACAAAGGTCCATTTCAAACAATCTTAATCTAATGATCAAAACCCTGTACAAATGATTAAGTCTCTCTAACAATTCCCAGCGAAAGTGGATCAAGCACACAGACATAGATGTAACTCTCTACATTCTCCTATAGTTTCATATCTCTAAAGTGTTCTCATGTCATTGGCCCTCCATAAGTAAGTCTAAAGTTGTAAAAAAATGTGACTATCTAGCCTAAACCAATGCCTAATCAACTAACATACCATGACCAAAAATTCAAAACTCTCCCCCCAAACTTAAAGCAAGCATTGTCCTCAATGCAAAAGTTATCAAAGAAGTAATAGGAAAAAATAGAGGCATAGAGGAGAGAAAAGAGTTTAGAAAACCCCCTGAACCAAAATGTGTGAAGATGGCACATGACGCACGCCATTCGTCTCTCCTAAATGCTCCAAAAAGCTCCCCAAACTTGCTTTAGAACCTAAAAAGGGTAAGGAAAAAAAATTTGTTCAAGTACGAATTAAAAGCCTATACTACAATGACTAAAAATAAATAAATGAATAAATAAATAAATAAAGCATAAACCGATGGGTTGCCTCCCATCCATCGCTTGGTTTAGAGTCATCAACCTGACTTTGCTTGATAATGCCTCTTCATGGTTCTCCAAGTGTGATGTGTTCCTCATGCCGCTCTGCTTGGCTAAAATAGTGTTTCAACCGTTGACCCTTTACTCAAAAACACGAACCATCTCCACTTTGTAGCTCCACCGCATCGTAAGGAAAAACTTTAGCAATAGTAAACGATCCACTCCATCTAGATTTAAGCTTGCCCGAAAACAACTTTAGCCTGAAGTTGAATGAGAGAACTTGTTGCCCCGATTCGAAGTCTTTCTTCACAATGTATTTGTTATGCCATTTCTTGGTTCGCTCCTTGTAGATCTTGGCATTTTCATAAGCATCATTCCGAAACTCTTCCATTTCCATAAGCTGAAGCAATCTTTGATTTTCGGAAGCCTTCAAGTCGTAGTTCAATTTCTTAACCGCCCAATAAGCTTTATGCTCCAACTCTACCGGTAGGTGACATGATTTCCCAAACACAAGCCGGTACGGAGACATCCCAATAGGTGTCTTCAATGCATTCCAATATGCCCACAAAACATCATCCAATTTCATTGCCCAATCCTTCCTATTAACATTTACGGTCTTCTCCAAGATTTGCTTGACTTCTCGACTGCTTATTTTGGCTCGGCCATTCGTTTGTGGGTGATATGCAAGTGCGACCTTATGTTTCACTTCATACTTGAAAAGAAGAGCATTAAATAGCTTGTTACAAAAATGAGTGCCCTCATCACTAATGATAGCCCGAGGAGTGCCGAATCTTGTAAACATATGCTTGTGTAAGAACTTCAACACTACCTTGGCACCATTTGTTTCTGTCGCTATGGCTTCAACCCACTTGGACACATAGTCCACAGCCAAAAGTATGCATATCTTGCCGAAAGAGGAGGGAAAAGGTCTAATAAAATCGATACCCCATACATCACAAAGCTCAACCTCCAATATGTTAGTCAAAGGTAATTCATGACGCCTCGAAATATTGCCAAGATGTTAGCACTTATCACATGTCGTCACAAAGGTGTAGCTATCTCAGAATAAGGTGGGCCAGTAAAATCCACTTTGCAAGACCTTAGCCGCCGTTCTTGTGGGTCCAAAATGACCGCTATAAAGGGAGGAATGACACTCATGAAGAATGGCATGGATGTCTTCCCCCGGTACACAATGCCGAATCAATTGATCATTGCATCTCTTGAATAGTAGTGGCTCAACCCACATATAAGACTTGACATCGTGTAAAAACTTCTTTTTCTTTGCATAAGAGAGATTCGGAGGGAATGTTCCACATGCTAAGAAATTTACAAAATCAGCATTCCATGGCACTTTCACGCCTACACCATATAGTTGTTCATTAGGAAAAGTTTTCAGAATTGGTATGCAAGCATCCTCAACCACATATTGCAACCGGGAAAGATGGTCGACTACAACATTCTCACTTCCTTTCTTATCTTTGATCTCCAAATCAAATTCTTGCAACAAAAGAATCCATCGAATCAACCTAGGCTTGACATCCTTCTTCTCAAACAAGTAACGAATAGCCGCATGATCAGTATACACAATGACCTTGGACCCAATGATATATGATCGAAACTTGTTGCATGAAAATACAACCGCTAATAATTCTTTCTTGGTCGTAGTGCTGTTGGGCTCCATCTAAAGTACGACTAGCATAGTAGTTAGCCCGAAACATCTTTTCTTTATGTTGGCCTAGCATCGCCCCAATAGCAAAGTCGCTAGCATCGCACATAATCTCAAATGGTTCTTTCCAATCTCGTACAATCATGATGGGGGCTGAGATCAATGTCTTCTTTATCAACTCAAAGGCCTCCACACAAGGATCATCAAAATCAAATGGTGCATCTTTCTCAAGCAAGTTGCAAAAGGGCTTTGCAATTTTCGAAAAGTCTTTAATAAACCATCTGTAAAAACCGGCATGCCCCAAGAAACTACGGATGCCTTTCCCATTCTTAGGATGAGGAAGCTTCTTAATGGCTACCATTTTTGCCCTATCTACCTCAGGACTCTTGGAAGAAACCCTATGGCTTAAAACGATGCCTTCTTGTACCATGAAATGACATTTCTCCCAATTTACCACTAAGTTAGTTTCTTCACATCTTTGAAGCACAAGAGATAAATTATGAAGGCAATGGTTAAATGAGGTTCCAAAGACTGAAAAATCCTTCATAAATACTCCATTATCTCCTTAATCATATCAGCAAAAAAGGCCATCATACATCGTTGAAAAGTCGTCGGTGCATTGCATAAGCCAAATGGCATTCTTCGGAAAGCAAATGTGCCATACGGGCAAGTGAAAGTTGTCTTCTCTTGGTCTTCCGGTGTAATGGCTATTTGATTATAGCCCGAATAACCATCTAGGAAGCTATGTATTCAAAACCGGCCAATCTATCCAACATTTGATCAATGAACGGAAGGGGAAATGGTCCTTCCTTGTGGCCTTATTCAACTTCATAATCTATGCAAACACGCCATCCCGTGACTGTTCTCGTGGAAATCAACTCATTATTTTCATTCTTAACCACCGTCATCCCACCTTTCTTGAGCACAACTTGTACCAGACTCACCCAAGGACTATCCGAAATGGCATAGATGAAATCAGCCTTCAACCACTTCAAAACTTCACCTCGCACTACTTCTTTTATTGCCGGATTGAGTCTTCGTTGGTGTTCAATGGAAGGCTTGTAAGAGTCCTCTATCAAGATCTTATGCCTGCAAAATGAAGGGCTTATACGCTTGATATATGAAATAGACCATCCCAACGCTGATTTATGCTCTCTTAGAATTCTTAATAACTTTTCTTCCTCAATACAAGACAAAACTGAAGATATGATGATCGGGTAGGTAGACTTTTCACCCAAAAAAGCATATCGAAGGTGATCCGGTAGTGGTTTCAACTCCGGTGTCGGTTTAAGTCTTCCACTTTTGCTTGTGATGAATCAACCAGTGGTGCCCTAAGAGCCAAAACACATTGCATAATTTCTTCATTCTCGCCTACATCTATACTGATTGAATGTACAAGACAACGTTCTAGTGCATCCTCCGATGTAGGCACCTCATGAATTTCTTTCACACATTCCTCAACAATTTCCACAACATCTATCCGATGTCATGTACTCTCCTCCGCTGGAAACTTGAGAGTCTTGTAGATGTTAAACAAAACTTCTTCATCATTAACTCTCAAGGTGAGTTCCCCTCGTTGCACATCCATTAATGCATGTCCGGTAGCTATAAAAGGTCTCCCAAGTATCAAAGGTATGTCGCCATCCTCTTCCATATCCAAAACCACAAAGTCCACCGGAAAGATGAACTTGTCCACCTTTACTAGAACATCTTCAATCACTCCTCGAGGATATGTCATTGACCGGTCTGCTAATTGAAATGAAATGGTGGTAGGCTTTACTTCTCCAAGTCCCAATCTTCTGAAAATAGAAAGAGGCATAAGATTAATACTTGCACCTAAATCACATAAAACTTTGTTAAAATTTAAAGGACCAATAGTGCAAGGGATTGTAAAACTCCCTGGATCTTTGAGATTTTGGGGGAGCTTCTTTTGTAATATCGCGCTACACTCCTCGGTAAGCTTCATTGTCTCGTAGGCTTCCAACTTTCTCTTCTTTGTCATCAAATTCTTCATGAATTTGACGTAATTAGGCATTTGTTCCAAAACATCGGCAAATGGGATGTTGATGTGAATCTTCTTGAATATCTCTAAGAACTTGGCAAATTGCTCATCCAATCTCTTCTTTTGGAATCTCTGAGGATAAGGTAGATGAGGCTTTAATATTGGAGGATTATCTAGTAAAATTATGGAACTTGGTCGGTACGGCCTTTCCTTTGGTTCTTTTTGCTTTCGCTCTTCATGACGTGCTTCACTATCTAAATTGCTTGACAGTGATGATGTGGCCTTCTCATCCTTGTTATTCTTTTCAGCCCGTTCAACTTCCTTTCCGCTCCGGAGAGTGATGGCTTTACATTGCTCCTTGGGGTTGACTTGAGTGTTGCTAGGAAATGACCCTTGTTGTTGTGCATTGATGGCTGAAGCAAGTTGTCCAATTTGCAATTCCATATTCTTCATCGAGGCTTCCAAGCTTTCTATCCTTGAATCAGATTTTGAGATATACCCACTTAAAAGCTTCTTGAAGGAAAGTTTTTTCTCTTGTGTACTTGCACCTAAATCACATAAAACTTTGTTAAAATTTAAAGGACCAATAGTGCAAGGGATTGTAAAACTCCCTGGATCTTTGAGATTTTGGGGGAGCTTCTTTTGTAATATCGCGCTACACTCCTCGGTAAGATTCATTGTCTCGTAGGCTTCCAACTTTCTCTTCTTTGTCATCAAATTCTTCATAAATTTGACGTAATTAGGCATTTGTTCCAAAACATCGGCAAATGGGATGTTGATGTGAATCTTCTTGAATATCTCTAAGAACTTGGCAAATTGCTCATCCAATCTCTTCTTTTGGAATCTCTGAGGATAAGGTAGATGAAGCTTTAATATTGGAGGATTATCTAGTAAAATTATGGAACTCGGTCGGTACGGCCTTTCCTTTGGTTCTTTTTGCTTTTGCTCTTCATGACGTGCTTCACTATCTAAATTGCTTGACAGTGATGATGTGGCCTTCTCATCCTTGTTATTCTTTTCAGCCCGTTCAACTTCCTTTCCGCTCCGGAGAGTGATGGCTTTACATTGCTCCTTGGGGTTGACTTGAGTGTTGCTAGGAAATGACCCTTGTTGTTGTGCATTGATGGCTGAAGCAAGTTGTCCAATTTGCAATTCCATATTCTTCATCGAGGCTTCCAAGCTTTCTATCCTTGAATCAGATTTTGAGATATACCCACTTAAAAGCTTCTTGAAGGAAAGTTTTTTCTCTTGTGTACTTGCACCTAAATCACATAAAACTTTGTTAAAATTTAAAGGACCAATAGTGCAAGGGATTGTAAAACTCCCTGGATCTTTGAGATTTTGGGGGAGCTTCTTTTGTAATATCGCGCTACACTCCTCGGTAAGCTTCATTGTCTCGTAGGCTTCCAACTTTCTCTTCTTTGTCATCAAATTCTTCATAAATTTGACGTAATTAGGCATTTGTTCCAAAGCATCGGCAAATGGGATGTTGATGTGAATCTTCTTGAATATCTCTAAGAACTTGGCAAATTGCTCATCCAATCTCTTCTTTTGGAATCTCTGAGGATAAGGTAGATGAGGCTTTAATATTGGAGGATTATCTAGTAAAATTATGGAACTCGGTCGGTATGGCCTTTCCTTTGGTTCTTTTTGCTTTTGCTCTTCATGACGTGCTTCACTATCTAAATTGCTTGACAGTGATGATGTGGCCTTCTCATCCTTGTTATTCTTTTCAGCCCGTTCAACTTCCTTTCCGCTCCGGAGAGTGATGGCTTTACATTGCTCCTTGGGGTTTACTTGAGTGTTGCTAGGAAATGACCCTTGTTGTTGTGCATTGATGGCTGAAGCAAGTTGTCCAATTTGCAATTCCATATTCTTCATCGAGGCTTCCAAGCTTTCTATCCTTGAATCAGATTTTGAGATATACCCACTTAAAAGCTTCTTGAAGGAAAGTTTTTTCTCTTGTGATGGCATAGATATACCCGATGGTGGAGGATTCAGAACATTCCTAGTGTTGGAATATGAGAAATTTTCATGATTCTTTATGCCCGGGTGATATTGGTTTAGGACTTGAGCATTGCTCCTATAGTTGTACCCCCGGTTATTCACGTAATTCACTTGCTCTTCAATGGTTCCTCCACTCAAATATCCCATGTTTGCTACCACTGCACTCTCAATGGATGGTTGTTTTGCGCTTTGCATTAATGCAATTTGGTTAGAAATGTGGCTAACTGTGCTGAAAGTGCAGTCATCGGATCGAGCTCAAGCACTCCAACAACTTTTCTCACCAAAGATCTCTCACTAGGAGCTTGATATGTATTGGAAGTCATTTCTTCCAATAGGTTGAGAGCTCCCTCAGCCGTCTTGCTCATTATAGTGCCACCAGCTGCAACATCTACCAAAGTACATGTGGCCACTGTCATACCATTATAAAAAATCTGAAATTGCATCCATACTTCAAAGCCATGTTGTGGGAACTTCCTCAACAACTCTTTAAACCGCTCCCACGCCTCATAAAGTGATTCAATGTCCAACTGCTTAAACTGACCAATCTCTACTAATATTTGAGCTGTCTTTTTGCCGGTGGGAAAAACTTTTGGAGGAATTTCTGTATCAATTCTTCCCATGCGGCAACACTCCTAGGTTGCAAGCCTTACAACCATGACTTGGCCTTGTCCCTCAAAGAGAATGGGAACAATCTTAGTTGAATCACATCTTCAGCCACACCATTGAACTTGACTGTATCACACTTCTCCAAGAATGCTTGTATATGGGTCATCGGATCTTCTATTGGAGAGCCCCTGTACTGATGTTGTTGAACCATTGTGATTAACGTCGGCTTCAACTCAAAGTTATTTGCAGCAATGGGTGTTCTCACTATCCCGGAATAATTATCAGTGATGACGGGCTTGAAGTAGTCCCGAAAAAGACGTTCATTATTTTCAGGCTCTATTGCCTCTTGCTCCACTCTTCTTTCTCTTCGCTTCTGTCCCAAAGTGCACTAAATCTCAGGATCCAATGGTACTAACTCAGCACTTCTGGATCGCTGCATAAACTTCAATCAATCCTTCAAACAAAAAACAAAGAAACAAATTCAGAAAAAAAATACTAGATTAAAATCAAAATCAATTACTAATGATATTGATGAAATAAAAGTGAAACAATCCCCGACAATGACACCAAAAACTTGTTGGGGTAAATTCACTTTTGCAAGTGTACGAATAGTCAAGTTATAATAAATCTGAGGTGAGTTAGGTTATCGTATCCATAGGGATTGTTTACCTCACCAATTATCATTTTCACTAATTTCTAACTTTATCTAGTAATCAAACTATAGAGATTTAAATAAACTAAAAATTAAATGTAACTAATTTAAACTAAACGAATTATGAGAAAAGTCAATATATGCAAACATCTAGAGAATCAACTTCACATAACCTTTCAATTATGTAATTTAGAAGTGTCTAGTATCAAATCAATTTCTTAGCCTATAAGTCAAAATCCTCTCGTCTCTAATTCCCTTTCTCGAGTGCCGAATTAGAACCTATCATTAAGATTAAGATTCGATCTCTCGATAAAACCCTAATTCCTAACAACCCATTAAACTCTGTGATTTTCTTAAAACTTCATGAAACCTTGTAAACCTCTCGATTCTACAACGAATTCATTTCATAATCCCTAGTTCCAACCTAGAAAACCCTCTCTCGAGTGTCGCCTTCCAAGTCTAGAATCATTCGATTTGTGGCCAAGAAACCGAAAGCATTAAGAATATGAAATTATAAATAAACTATGAAAATTTCATTGATAATAAATAAAATCTAATATTAAACCATAATATTCAAGTTAGGATCTGTATCCTCTCTAGAACAATAGATTAGTTCATACTTTGAATGATCAAAACACAAAACATGGAGAAAAAACTCTAAATTAAACATGAATAGCAAACTAGAAATATTGGAACTTGAATCTTCTTTCACCCCTAGCCTTTTTGTTCTATTCTCCAGTGTATTGTCCTCAAAAAACCCTAAAAAGTGATACATTATATGCCCCTTTTCGTCCAAAATCCAAATGAAAATGTCCTCCAAAAGAAATCGCCCAAATTAAAATCGCAAAATAGGGGTGCCAGCACCGCGGTGCCCCGACAAGTATTTCCAGCGCCGCGACGCCCAAAACCTCAACTATTGCGTCTGATTTGTGGACTTCGCCAAATTTTTTTTTCTTTTTTTTTGCTTGGGCTTTTCATTCTTCTCCTTTGCCACTTCTTGTACATGTTCTTCTCATCCAAATCCATGACTAATGCATCCAAACACCTACAAGACAAAGCAGATTAAATTAATAACTCACTGAAATGTAAGTTAAATCAAATTTATTAACTAATCAACTAAAATAATGTATAAAAACCAAATTAATTCTAAGCTAACAAATATATTGAAACTAACATAAACCTATCAAACTAATGCATGAACTGTTGTAAAATACTCCTAAAACATGCTCTAAAACTTATCTAAAAATGCAACTATCAGTACCTCACCACTTTGTTCGAGATGTGTGGTATTGATTTCAGTGGAGAAAGCTTCAAGGAGACCAGCAGATACAACTGCATTGGTCAAACCACTGTGAATTTGATGAGATGCGCTTATGTCTCCGCATTGGAAAAATGGCTTCCCATGTCAGACGTTCCACTTGAGGGACAATCCAGTGGAAAAGATGAAACAAGAGAAGAAGATGTCTCAACAATGGAGAAAGAAGTTGCCCAAGCTTTGACTACTCAAGATGAACAGGCTGTGCAAGAGCAAGTTGTTACCACAACTGACATTGAGCATGTTTCAATTGACGATGTGGAAATTGAATATGCAGAGCAAGCTGTTCATGTTGAAAAACATCTATTTGAAGAGGTGACCCAGATTGCTCAGGCCATTGTTGAAGAACATCTGAATGAGTCAAAAAATGCTGATGCAATCTTGGAGGAAATCACCAGAGAGAGAGTCAGTGAGGACTCAAATAAAACCATCTCCAGGCCACCTTCTCCATTTGATATCCCTGTATCAATAGAATCCCAAGACTCGAAAAAGACTAAGTCTGATGGTGAAAAATGTCAAGATATAGAGGGTTATGATCTGACTATCATACCTTATTAGGGAGATGACACTAATGTAAAGGCTGATGAAGAAGATCATATTGAAGATTATCATGAGGCCAATGTTGAGTTCCAAGTAGAAGATGAAATGGAAAATATTCATGAGGAAAACTCATCTGACCACGAGCTGCCTTCTTATCCTTCTACCAGCGAGCCAATAAATGAATTCTTCAAAAAGGAAGATTTCCTGAGAAGAGTGAGAGAAGATTAGATTTTTGTCATGTCTCAGCTAATGACTCGTTTAGAATATAATAAAGTTCAGCTAAAAAATGAGTTATTGGCAGAGGTCTGAGAATCTCTGAAATCTCAGGAGAGAGGTGAGATTAATGAGATGAAAGAATACAACTTTCACATGATCCAGGCAACTGCATTGCTCAAGAAAGTGACACAACAAATAGACCAACAGTTAAGTGTCCTGCAATCTTTGTCCGTTTCATTAATCAATAATGATCTGGTTAAGGACATTCTAGATAACTTTCAACAGATAAAGCCATTCATGAAAGCCTTCGCTGCATCAATTCAACCTAGATCATCAAGCTCTCAACCACCTCAAGCTAGACATCAAGCATCACAGAGTCACTCAGCCCAAGCTACATCAAGCCATACTTCGAGTGTTGTGACTGCCGAAGTTTTGCATAAGATTTCTGAAGAACTTCAAAGCTTACAAGGGAAAGTGATTGACACCTCTGAAGATAAGTCCATTTCTGACACTTTGCAATCAGTTTTCGATGCTATCTTGGATCAAGTAACTAGCAAGACAACACTTGATCTAGTGTTGCAGGCCATCTCTAGTTTAAAAGAGAATTTAGATACTGCAAGGCCAACACAAACAGAGGACAACAGACTAACCAAGATTCTCGACTTGGTTACTCATGCTGCTGAAATGCTTCACAACTTGGAGAACAAGATGCATTTCCTTGCCACAAGCATTATGGATCTGTCATACACTGTCATCACAGCTGTAGATCGAGTGGAACGAGTAGTAGGCTTCTTTGAAGACCTCTTCAAGAAAATGAATAGTAGGTTGCATTCTACTGTTTGGTATATTGCCTCAAGTATGAAACGTTTTGGTGTGCTCTTTCATCTGTTGGAGAAGAAAGGTGTAAAAGTTCAACCTGCACCAAGAGTTTTGGCCTTCACACGTCCCCAAGGACCTAAGGAGTCTGACAGACTTCTTGAAATTTTAGAATGTGAAGAAGAAAAAGCATCCAATGAAGAGCCTCTCCATAGAATCAAAAGAAGAGTGTCTCCACACTTGGATCCCTCATCAGAGACTTTCCCAGATCCTAAATGCAAGCGACCAATAAGACCAAAAGTTGAAGATCACAAACTTTCTGCTGAGTTTGCTCAAGGTCTTGCGAAATGGAAAGCTAAAGGCTTCAAACCTAGTCCATCTCTTGATCCATTTAAATTTGGTGTTTCCAAGGAAGCCCATGAAAAATTCATTGAAAAATCTAGGCAGACTGTTGTAATTGAAAAATTTGTCAAAAGTTTGAGCAAAAGCTCAAGTGGTTCCTCACAGCCACGTGCACTCCAGAAACACAAGGAATCTGAACCTAGTTCAAGTGGATCCAAGAAGGATGAGGAGGCCCAGCAAAAGAGGAACGGGAAGGGTTTGAGTACGAGCTAGGCCTACCCACTTTTTGATGTTTTCAAAAGGGGGAGAAGAGAATGCAGATATTAAGGCTAAGTTAGCTCAAGAGGAAAGCTACAAGTCAAGGGGAGTTCATCTGAGTTTCTGTACAATATGCTGACTGAATAATTATCATGTTCTTGTACAGTGTGATTGTACTCATCTTGTAATTTATATGATGAAATCAAATATACCTGACTTGCTTGCAGATATGCTTGACATACTTGCTACTCTAAATTCGTTATATGTTTGAGTACATAAATATAATTATCTACATGATCTACGAGTATTTGAAATCATAAAAAAGGGGAGATTGTTATCTCAATGAACCCCATGATATGAATGTTTTGATGATTCCAAATATCTCTGGTTTGTGTATCTAATGATCTTGTCAAGTGTTTCAGATTTATCGAGAATCAAGATCAAGGAACTATGCTCACAAGCCTATTGGATATCACAAGTAAAGCTCCAAGTCTGTCAATACTTAGAATGTAAAGTCCATCGATCAATTTGGTCTCATCAAGATTTAATCGGTTTCATATCTTGATCGTCACATTTTAAAGATCTTCCTATGATTTTTAAAGTGTTTGATTTGATCAGAAAATATCATGATTTCAATCATGTTTTAACTTTAATCGAGAAATCAAAAACCATTTTTATAGAGTCTTTCAGGACGCTAATGTTTTGGTAACGCTCTCGTGGACTTGATAAGTCAATGTTGAACCAATTATCCTTATGTCCCTTTCGAAAATATGTCCCTAATATGAAAGATATTTTGATGATTACAAACGACATTATGTTTATGATATTACTACATACATGGCATATCTAATCCTACTTGAAGGTTTCAAAAGAATCAATGCTGCATGGCAGACGTTTTAAAGATGTACTTGAAGACCATGATCATTTGAGGATGTTCGGTACTATGATTAGATTATGATAGGCTATAGAACCTTCTATGCCATTTGATTCGGCAATATGCATGACTGCATGTTTTAATCGAATTGATTTTCAATAGTTTGCATATTTGACTTAATCCGAAAATATCATATTTTTATCGAGCTTTAATTGAGAAATCAAAAATCATTTTTGTAGAGCCTTTCAGGAAGCTAATGTTTTAGCGGCGCCCTCCTAGACTTGATGAGTCAGGACGCTGCCAAAATATTAGGAGACTCAACGTTGAATTGAACTGACTCGTAAGGATGCTTACTTGTAAGTAGCGGCCTTCCTTTAGTCAACCTTTGAAAGTGTCAGGGCGCTAACTTAGTTTCAGCTTACTAGAAGTTCTCTTAGTTTTTAATTGATTTCTATCTTTAAGGACGCTGATAGTTATAAGTTGAATAAACTAGCTGGAGGCTACTTGTATTGGAGTGCCCTCATCCTTAAAATCAACTTAATAATTTTAGGACGCTAACTGTGCTTCAGCGCACTTAATATTGTTTTAAAATAGTTTTCAAATTTTAGGACGCTTACTTGAGTAGCACCCTTGTGCATATATGTGTTTTTAAAACAAAGCAGGACGCTAACTGTCAAAGTAGCACCCTCATGATTTGAGTCGTTTAATCGTCAAAGCAAGTCAGGACGCTTACAATTTAGTAGAGCCCTCATCTCATTGCTCAGAAGGACACTTATGCTTCATTAGGGCCCTCAAGGAACAAAATGACGAAGTTGATATTAAGCGTCAGAATGCTAATTCAACAATGCCACTGTTTTGACACTGACACTATTTTAGTTAACTTTTTCAGAACCGTACAAAAGCTTTTTAGAACGTTTCGGACCCGTACAAGAACTTTTCAAAACTTTTTGAACGTTGTAATGCTTTGTCAGAGCATTCCTTTTTCGTGAATGATTAGATGATTCAGGTGCTATCGCCATAATATGCACAAAGTTGAATCTATCCATTTCGGGAAAGAATGTACACGTTGAATTTGAAATAACTTAGAGCACCAAAATTCACCAAGTCGATTGCGCCTCTGTTATTTCTATATATATTTGTATTGCCTTAGAGCAGAAAAATAACGAATCAATACGAAAATTGATATTCATTCAAAAACATATTAACAGTTTTCACTTGTGCAAAAACTTTTTGAAAGTTAGTCGTCTTTCGATTGTGCTTGAACTTATGATCATTTTCGAAAGAAAAAACATCTAGTCTTCTAGATTGATTGATCTTCATCTTCATCATTTTAAAAATCCATTGAAGAAAACAAAAGTACTTTGAACCTGTTTTCAGCTAAACTTTATCATACATATTTTGCGGAATTTGTGGTAACAGAAGGTTCAAACCAAAGCTTTGTAAGTATCACTTTGATTCTGAGTAAAGGGAATCATTTCTCATCTTGTATTCAGTTTGCAGTGACTGGTTAGTCACTGGGCTAGAGCAAGTGTTGCTCAAAGTTGTAACGGTCTTCTTACACCCGTAAGTTGTGAAACGGTCTTCTCACACCCGTAAGCTGAGAAACGGTAGTTCTCACACTCATAAGTTGAGAAAGTGTACCGGTTTGATCTTCACAAGTAAGAAGGTCCATAGTGGAGTTTGAACAAATCATAACTGAGGAGGTTAGGTAGTGGATGTAGGCGAGGCCGAACCACTATAAATCCGGATTGCATTGTCTCATTTACATTTATTGTATCTATTTGCTATACTTTGTTTAATTTTCTTTTATTAATCAGCACATTATTAAGAAAGGTTAAAATCTGCTAAGTGTCCAATTCACCCCCCTCTTGGACTTATCTGGGTCAATAGTCAAGATGCTAATAAAATATTAGGATGCTCAAGGTTCAATTGAAATGATTCATAAGGACACTTACTTGTAAGTAGATGCCTCCCTTTAGTCAACCTTTCAAACTGTCAGGACGCTGACTTAGCTTCAGCTCGCTGAAAGTTCTCTTAAGTTTTTAATTGATTTCTATTTTTAAGGATGCTGATATCTATAAGTTGAATAAACTATCAGGACACTACTTGTACAAGAGCGCTCTCACCCTTAGAATCAACTTAATAACTTTAAGGATACTTACTGTCCTTCAGTGCACTTAATATTGTTTTAAAATTGTTTCAAAATTTTAGGATGCTTACTTGTGAGTAGTGCCCTCCTGCGTTTAAGTAATTTTAAAACAAAGCAGGACGCTAACTATCGAGTAGCGCCCTCATGGTTTAAGTCATTTAATTGTCAAAGTAAGTCAGGACACTTACGATTCAAAAACGCCCTCACTTCATTGTTCAGTAGAATGCTTATGCTCTATGAGCGCCCTCAAAGGAACAAAATGACAAAAATAACAATTTTGTTGTTCTGACAAGTACATCCTTTTCGCCACCTTTTCAGAACAACTTTTCGTACAAAAATCAACTTTTTGTATTTGTAAGAGATATTCTCAGATTTATGAACTACGACTCTTAAACTTTCCAAAACTCATTTCATCTAGCCATAACTCATTTGCATTTTGCCCAATCTCTATGTGGTTGTCTTGATGTGTATCTTTGTGTGTTTGATGTTTGATGTGTTGTTTCTATGATAACTTTATGTCAGGTGTGTCAAATGGAGTTGGGAATATTAGAAATGAGTCTGGAACGCATTTTACAGAGAAATTGCCTTGCTATACTCCAAATTCCGATGTGTATTAAGTGCACAATGGCAAAATGAAGAATTAAAATTTTGAGCAAGGAAGGAACGCGCTCCATGGGGGGGTGGAGCACGCTCCATGAAATTAACCGAGTGAAACATTTTGTCATGGAATGAAGAACCATGGAGCGCGTTCCATGCCTTAAAACCTAAAAAATGACCACCAGGACATCGTGGAGCGTGCTCCATGCTAGAAAACATGATTTTTGGCAGATTTTTAGTTTTGGGCCCAAATTCGAGTATTTAAGCAACCAACACCCAATTTTGGTTCATTTGCACGTTTTTTACTTAGAAAAGAGGGAATAGAAGTGAAGAAGAGAAAAAGAGAAGGAAACCTAGGGTTTTGGAGTTCTTGCTCAAACCTCTCCCAAGGTAAATGTGATTTCCTTTCTTCTTCCATTATTCTCTTTCATTCCCGCAAATGAGCTTTATTTTGACCTATGTATTGGTATGAGTTTCAATTTGAATGTGTTCCAGACCTAGGGTTTCCATGCATGCATGTTTTTATGAATTCTAGTGTTGAATAGAAGCCATTAATACCATTTTCCCCAATTTCTCACTTGGATTTGGTGGAGCTACTTGTAAAGGGACCTACGCTTGGTTCATGGTCTTAGACCTTTCCAAATAGCTTGCATGTCAACTATGTTAGGCTTATTGATGATAGAAGTTGATCCATGTATTTTGTTAAAAATTTTCATGGTGAAATCATAAGGTTTAGTTTAAATGGCCCTTGCTTGGTTCATTGGCCTAGAGTTGAGAACATGCCTTGCATGTCAACTATGTTGACTGAATGGGCATTGTTGATGAATCCTTGTTGCTGAATCAACGATTATCATGGATGAACATAGTGACCTTGTGTAAATTGCCAATATGGCCTAAGTATGGAAATTTCCATATTTTAGGGCTTTTAATGCTCTTGACCTAGAAATATGGAATTGATGCATTTATGTCTAATTGGGCGTAATTAGAGTTGTTTGTGCTATTGATTAATGAGTGGTGACCATATCATGGTTAGGCTTATGTGTGGGTTTAAATCCCCAAGTTGGGCATGATTATGCCTAGGGTTTGAATATTGATGATTATGGTTTAATGCGTGATTTGTGAATAGGAATTAGGCATCTATGTGTTCTAATTATTTCAATGATGCCTGATGTGGGAAAACCTTATGACCTTGGCCTAGCTCACCTATCTGGCTAATAGGGAGACTTGACCTTGTCATAGGAGGGTTTTAGAAAGCAAGTATTTGGGGATGGGAACGGCACGGTGAAATATACGTGGACTAGTAACCCCAATGGATATGGAATGTGGAATCCAAAACGATAGGCTTTAGCTTGCATTGAACTACATATTGGAATGCTCGATATTATGTATTGTGCTTTTAATCATTCTAAACTTTGACATGCATACATGATATTTTATTGATGAGTATTGATGGCATATCTGAATTCTATTCATTAGGCACTGTTGGCTCGTCCTCATTTCCCTTTTTCAGGTTCTTCTGTTCAGGATAAGGGCGAGGGAGTAGTTATATCTTGAGGACCTTGCCGATGTTAGAGTTTAAGACCTCGACGTGAGTTAGGAGGCATTTTTTATTGAACTCTATTTTAATTTATGATGTATTCATATTTAGTCTATGTAAATATAATACTTACCACATTTTATAGTATGGTGAGTTGGGACTTTGGTAGATAGACCATGTGGACATATGACAGTTTTTGTACCCATGGCTTTAGACTTTTCATATTCTTAGTTCTAATGGATTGAAGGGTTTATGGTCTGTATTTGTTGTGGGATTTATCTTTTATCTTGATCAATTATTATTATGGATGGTAGAGTTGTTCGAGTACCTTTTAGGTTATGAAGTTGGTTGGGATAAGGCTTGTAGGGTCTCAACCACCTCACGTGAGTTGAGGGGTGGTTGGAGATGCCTGCGTTGGGCGTCCTACCCTGGCATTCCGCACGCCATTCCTTTTGGGTTGGTGGTCCGGGGGTGTGGGGTCGCCACAGTTGGTATCAGAACCCATGTTTATTAGGTTTTGGTCTAGAAATTGAACTCAAATGACTTTGACCTAGGAATTGAGTGAGAGATTTCGGTGATTAAAAAGCCTAAAAGATTGACTTAAAAGCCTTGTTATCTTATATTCTGTGTGGATTATATGATATGGATACTTATGAGGCTTTGGGTGATGTTTTAAATGCTCTTATGCGTAATGCTTACTCGTATTTCTACTTCTCAGTGTGATGATGAGAAGCGGGAGATTGAGACAGGCACACATGGAGCCATCCGATGATGACCGGAGGAGAAGAATGAAAGAGATTTTTCAGGCACAGGGCTGCTTGATGGCAGCCTAGACTGCACAGATACAGGCATTAGTGCAGGAGGTTGAGGCTGTTACACTTCAAATACCTTAGACAGTGCCTCAGGAGGTGGGTACTGGTGGGGCCGAGGTGGCTGGGACTAGTGGAGCTGTAGTGGCAACAAAACCTCAGGTGGTTGTACCTTAACCTATGCGTGCACCCATTCCTACTACGGTGGAGAACCCCACTGATTGGCGGATTAGACTGTTAGAGAGGTTTATGAAATTGAAGCCTACGAAATTTACCGGTGGGGTTGATTTGAAGAAAGCCAAGGATTGGTTGAAGAATGTTGAGAAGATCAGCTGCTCTTTAGAGCTAGATGAGGAGTCCTGATCTTATGTGCTGCTCACACACTGGAGAGTGATGTAGAGGATTGGTCACTTTCTGTACTGGACAGGCAAGGGACAATGAAAAGTTGAGACACATTTAAACGGTTGTTCTTACATACGTATCAGAGACTGAGAAGCAAGCAAAACAACTCGAGTTTCTGAATCTCGTATAGGGTAGCATGCCAGTCAAAGAGTACGAGCTCAAGTTCAGGCAGCTCACGGTTTATGTTCCCGGGTTGATTCAGGCCCCTAGAGACAAGATTATGAGGTTATCTTGGAACCTAAGGCCAGTGATCCGACAGGCCTTATCGGTGACGAAGATGATTGATGATGCCACAGTGGTCCAGAGGGCCAAACAGTATGAGCTAGTTGAGCGGGTTAAGGCAGCTCAGGGTGTGCAGATTTGGAAGACAGAGTCTGGGGGATAGTTTCAGACTCCATGGAAAAAAGGTAGTTGGAGGAAGAAGACAAAGTTTCATAAGGAAGCACAGTCTGAGGGTGTGCAGAGTAAGGCATCCCAGATTCAGACTGGCGTGATGGCCTCACCATTGATTTCCTCTCTGGCCCCAATTTCCATTGAGGCACTGAGTACTCCGAAACCCCCATTTCCACAGACTGTTGGCCGAGGTAGAGGTAAAGGTCGAGGAGGTTATGTGTCGGCACCTCAGGCTGGATCATCTGCGCTTAGGGCTCCGTTTATCTACTATTAGTGTGGACAGGCTGGGCATAAGAGACCAGACATCGTCCAGGACATTGGTTGAAGGTACTCTTATTAGTTGTGGTGCGTCCATGCATGTGTTATTTGATGTTGGGTCTACATTATCATTTATATCTGGACGCATGGTAGAAAGTTTGCATTTAACTCCCATTAGGGCTAGTATATGGTTAGTAGTGAGTACTGTAGCCGGGCAGAGGATATACCCGAACAGGATCTCTAGCCAATGTGTGGTTCAAATTAGTGATTTTGAAATGCATGTGGACCTTAGAGTCCTTGAGTTTCTAGAGTTTGATGCAATCCTAGGGATTGATTGGCCTGCGGCTTATCATGCAATTGTTGACTGTTTCACAAAGAGAGTCATTTTTCACATCCTCGAACATCCAGTGTTTGCACTGCAGGGTACAACTTCAGACCAACCAGTCACGAGGGGTTGATTTGTGACTGAAGAAGATAAGGAGATTTTGGCTGGGTTAGTGCCTGATGAGGGGGAGACTGGTGAGGTGATACTTGGGGATATTCCCATTATTAGGGACTTTTCAAATGTGTTCCCTACGGATCATCCCAGATTGCCACCGAAGCGGGAGATTGATTTTTATCATTGAACTAGTCCCTGACATGGAGCCTATATCTATTGTACTATATAAAATGGTGCCAACAGAGTTGAGGGAATTGCAAAAATAGCTCGAGGAGTTGTTGGCTAAGGGCTTTATTTGCCCAAGTGTGTCACCCTAGGGAGCTCCAGTCTTTTTTGTGAAAAAGAAAGATGGGAGTTTGCGGTTGTGCATCCACTATCGCCAGTTGAGTAAGGTGACTATCAAGGACAAATATCATTTTCTAAGGATTGACGACTTGTTTGATCAGTTAAGGAGAGCGATATATTTCTCGAATATTGATTTGCGCTCCAGGTATCATCAGCTGGGGATTAGGGAGGAGGATGTGCCTAAGACAACGTTTAGGACCCACTATGGACATTATGAGTTCCTTGTTATGCCATTTGGTGTGACTAATGCACCGACGATGTTCATGAACCTAATGCAGAAAGTCTCCAGGCAGTACTTGGATGAGTTTATCATCATTTTTATCAATGATATATTGGTGTATTCCAATACTCAGACTGAGCATGAGGAGCATCTCAGCGTGACATTGCAGACTTTAAGGGAACATAAGTTATATGCAAAACTGAGCAAGTGCGAGTTTTGGATCACCGAGGTGAAGTTCTTAGGTAATGTGGTGAGTTCTAAAGGAATTTCAATGGATCCATCCAAGGTTGAAGCCATTATCAGTGACCGAGATCAGAAGCTTTCTTGGGTTACCTGGTTATTACAGGAGATTCGTTAAGGGATTCTCCAAGTTAGCTACGCCTATGACAAGGCTCACCCAGAAAGATGTGTCTTTTGTATGGACCGATGATTGCGAAAATGCCTTTGTAGAGCTGAAGAAAAAATTGACATCTGCGCCAGTGTTGATTTTGCCAGAGCCTGGTCAGGAGTGTTGGTTATCTATACTGATGCCTCTCGTATTGGCTTCAGTTGTGTGTTGATGCAGAAGGATAGGGTCATTGCTTATGCATCGAGGTAGTTAAAGGTGCATGAGAAGAACTATCATGTTCATGACTTAGAACTGGCCGCAGTAGTTTTTGCTTTGAAGATTTAAAGACATTATCTCTATGGTGAGAGATTTACTTTGTATTCTTACTACAAGAGCCTCAAGTACTTGTTCTCTCAGAAAAAATTGAACATGAGGCAGATAAAGTGGTTAGAGCTCTTAAAGGACTATGATTTCATATTGGAATACCACCCTGGTAAAGCCAATGTAGTTGCTGATGCATTCAGCAGGAAGCGGGTAGAGACAGTTATGGTAAAGCGGCTCAAGAGTAGAGACTACTTGAGGCGGCTAAGGTGATGAGTGTGTGTACTACCCCTTTGGATCAGGTCCTGATATGTGCTTAGATGAGGGCTCAACGTACACAAGTCCAGGAGGTTATTGAGCAATAGAAATCAGATGTTGATTTTGTGATGTACAAGTCTTGGGTTGGGAATAGCGATTATGTTGATTGGCACGTGTCATCTTATGGTGCTTTGAGGTTTAGGGGACGTTTATGGGTTCCCGCAGATCCACGGCTGAGATTGAGTATACTCCAGGAGGCTCATAGATCTCATTATGTTATTCATTCAGGCAGAACCAAGATGTATCATGATATGAAAATGATGTATTGATGACCCGACATGAAGAGAGAGATAACTCAGTTTATTTAGAGGTGTGAGATCTCTTAGAGAGCCAAAGCAGAGCATCAGAGGCCTGGAGGGAATATGCAACCACTTGCCATCCATGAGTAGAAGTAGGAGCATGTCACTATGGATTTTGTTGTGGGGCTACCCAACACCCTGAGCAGACATAATGTTGTTTGGGTTATAATTGATTACTTAACTAAGTTCGCTCACTTTCTATCGGTGAACAATAGGGATTCTATGGACATGCTGACCAGGCTCTATATGCGGGAGATAGTCAGACTTCATGGGGTGCCGCTTTCGATTCTGTCAGATAGGGATCCGAGGTTTATGTCGGTATTCTGGCAGGGGTTGCAGAGGTAGCTCGGCACCAGGCTAGATCTCAGTACCACTTTCCACCCTCAGACGGATGGTCAGTCCGAGAGGTTGATATCTATTTTGGAGGATATGCTCCGAGCTTGTGTCCTTGAGTCCGGTGGTAACTGGGAGGAGTACATACATCTGTGTGAGTTCACATACAGCAACAGTTATCAGTCTAGTATTGGCATGGCTCCTTTTGAGGCTTTGTATGGTCAACCGTGTAGGTCTCCCGGGTGTTGGACGGAAATAGGGGATGTCGTTATGTTGGGACCCGAGTTTGTACGAGAACACATAGAGAAGATCAAGCGGATCAAGCATAATATGAAGATAGCTCAAGACAGGCAGAAGAGTTACACCAAATATTGGCGTAAGGCCATAAAGTTCAAGGTGGGCGACCAAGTTCTGTTGAAGGTCTCACCTCAAAAGGGCCAAACGAGGTTTAGGATAAAAGGCAAGCTTGCTCCGAGATTTATTGAGCCGTTCCACCTCAGCTAGCAGCAGCGCATAATGTCTTCCATGTGTCAATGCAGAGAATGTATAAGAGTGATTTTGATCACGTCTTGGATTGGAGACATATTGAGTTGAGGCAGGATGTGACTTATGATGAGGAGCCTGTCTAGATTCTTAACCGCAAGGTATAGAGGTTACGCAATCGAGGAATACCTATGGTCAAGCTCAGATGGCAATTCCATGGCGAGGAGCAGGTTACTTGGGAGCGCGAGGACTACATGATGGAGCACTTTGCCGAGTTCTGTTGACCCAGATATGTCCAAGAGGAAGGTGAATTGGACACTTAGACAATTTAAAAAATAATAATAATGGCAAAGATACAGTGCAGAAAATAAACAAATATGTACAGTCAATTTATAGTGGTTCGGCTACTTGCCTACATCCACTACCTAACCTCCTCAGTTAGGATTTTAACCTTGTCACTAAGGGATTCTCTTACGGGTGAGAATCAAACCGTTACACATTTTCTCAACTTGCGGGTGTGAGAACAACTGTTACACTGCTCACCTTACAGGCGTGAGACCAACCTATCTCAACTTACGGGTGTGAGAAGACCTGACTTTGTTGAATATAAAATATCAACTCAGTAGTTTATCTAACTACTGTTACAACCTTGATACAGTATACAAAATATGAAATTGATTACAACTGTATCCTATGAACTATCTCTCAAATTACTCTTTCAGCAAGAATGATATAAGTTAAAACAGTGTTGAACGATTTGAGTGAAAACAGTTCAAAACTTCAAATAGATTTTCTAATAAAGATAGAATGTTAGCTCAATATAAAAACCTTTTGAGTACGTAAAGTCTCAAAGAAAAACTACTATGAAAACAAATTGACTTAAAGGTTTTCTTGACCAAATGAAAATTCGACTAACTTTCAAAAAGTGTTTTAGCTGAAAAAATTTTCGGTGCTTAACAAATTGTTAAGTGTCTGTATTTATAGACTTGTAGAGATGAAGTTGTTGTTCATTTGAATTTAAATTTCAAATACGAACATTTACTCACAACAACTAGAATATCTCACGATAGTGGCAACTGCACAATTCATGAATATTATGTTTTTCTTCAGATACACAAATAAGGAAAGTTGTAGAAGACGTGGTTAGCGAATTAGAGAATATCTCTTACAAATACAGAAAATTGATTTTGTACGAAAAGTTGTTCAGAAAAGGTGGAAAAATATACGTACATGTTAGAACAGTAAAAATATCATTTCTGTCGTTTTGTTTCTTTGAGGGCGCTCATAGAATATCAACGTCCTACCAAACAATGAAGTTAGGGCGCTACTAAGTAGTCAGCGCCTTGACTTGCTTTGACAATTAAATGACTTAAAGCATGAGGGCGCTACTTCGCAGTAAACGTCATGCTTTGTTTTACAACGCAAAACATATGAGGGCGCCACTCAAGAGTAAGTGTCCTAAACTATTAAAAATAGTTTTAAAACAATGTTTAAGTGCTCTGACGGACGGTGAGCGTCCTGAAAGTTACTTAAGTTGATTCTAAAAATTAGGGCGCTCCTACACAAGTAGTGTCCTGATAATTCATTCAACTTATAGCTTGTCAGCGTCTTTCAAGATAGAAATCACTTAAAGATAAAAGAAAATCTTTCAGCGAGCTGAAGCTAAATCAGCATCCTGACACTCTCAAAGGTTGATAAGAGAAAGATCACTACTAACAAGTAAGCTTATTTATTAATCAGATCAATTAAACCTTGAGCGTCCTGACTCATCAAGTTCAGGAGAGTGATGCTAAAACGTTAGCGTCCTGAAAGACTTTATAAAAATAGTTTTTGATTTCTCTATTTAAAACATGATAAAACATAAAGTAACTGGATTAAACCAAACATGCAACCAATCGATTAAAACATGCAGATGATAAAAATCTTGTTGAGAATAGGTTGATTGATAGACCTTACAATCTAAGTACTGACAGACTTGGAACTTCATTTTTCTATTCAATAGGCTTGTGATCTCAGTTCCTTGATCTTGATTCGTGATAAATCTGAAACACTTGACAAGATCATTAGATAGACCAACTTGAGATATTTGGAATCATCAAAACCTTCATATCATGGGGTTCATTGAGATAACAATCTCCTCCTTTTTGATGATTTCGAATACTCAGAGATCATGCAGATAGCTGTTAATGTAATCAAACATATACCGAATTTAAAACGATATCTGCAGTCATGTCAGTTCTATTTGATTTTAATCATACAATATACATGGTAAGATGCAGACATTGCAGAAAACACACAATATAAATTATAAACAAGAATGAATACATTAAAGAGTATAGAACACAGTAACTTGGATAGAACTCCCCTTACATGTAGCTTCCCTCTTGAGCTAATTTAGCCTTAATATTTACAATTTGTTCTCCCCCTTTTGGAGACATCAAAAAGTGGGTGGGCTCAGCCCATACTCGGACCCTTCCCTTTCCTTTTCCTTTCGACCTCCTTATCCTTCTTTGATCCACTGGAACTAGATGAAGAATTCTTGGGTTTCCTTGGTGCTTGTGGTCTTGAAGAACCACGTGTGCTCAGTCTCACATTGCTGACAGATTCACCAATTACAATACCTTTCTTGGATTTTTCAATGAATTTGTCGTGAGCATACTTGGAAACACCACATTTAAACGGATCAAGAGGTGGACCAGGTTTGAAACCTTTTGCTTTTCGTTCCGCAAGACCTTGAGCAAACTCAGGAAACAGTGTATGACCTTCAAATTCTGGCCTTATTGGTCGTTTGCGTTTAGGATCAACAAAAGATTTTGATGAGGGATCTGGGGGTTGAGGCACTCTTCGACTGATTCTATGTAATGGCTCTTCATCCGATTCATCTTCATCTTCACATTCTAATATACCTTGAAGTCTGTCAGACTCGTGAGGTCCTTGAGGACGTGTGAAGGCTGGAGCTCTTGGTGTAAGTGGAACCTCTACACCTTTCTTCTCCAACAGATGAAAGACCTTGGAAAAACGTTTCATACTTAAGGCAATATACCAAATAGTAGAATGCATCCTACTGTTCATTGCCTTGAAGAGATCTTCAAAGAAGCCAACTACTCCTTTCACTCGATCTGCAGTTGTGATGACTGTGTAAGACAGATCCATAACTGATATGAAAAGGAAGGGCATCTTGTTCTCCAAGTTTTGTAATTTCTCAATCGCACGAGTAACCAAGTCTAGAATCCTGGTTAGTCTATTATCCTCTGTTGGTGTTGGCCTTGCAGTATCTAAATTGTCCTTCAGACTGGAGATGGCCTGTAGCACCGGATCGAGTGTAGTTTTGCTGGTGACTTGATCCAAGATAGCATCCAACACTGATTGCAGAGTTTCAGAAATGGACTTATCTTTAGAAGGTTCAGCCATTTTACCTTTCAAGCTTTGAATTTCTTCAAGAATATTTTTTAAAGCTTCTTCCATTACAGCACTGGCAGCATGACTTGGTGTAGCTGGCATTGTACGATTTTGTGCATTTTGAGGGCTGGCTGGGGGTTGTTGAGGAGCTGTCAATCTCGGCGAAACACTAACAACAAAGGCATTTATGAATTTATTGATCTGTCGCATGTCCTCCTGAATTGTATTCATAAAATGATCAAGTGATGATGATGGAGTGGAACTCGATGAAGGCAATGGCTGCATGACTTTTAACTGGCTGTCCATTTGTTGAGACAGCTTCTCGAGCAATTCAATTACCTTGATCATGTGAGAGTTAAGTTCTTGGATTTCATTAATCTCAGCTCTCTCCTGAGATTTCAGAGATTCTCGGACTTCTGACAACGTCTCATTTTTCAATTGAACTTGGTTCTATTCCGAAGGAGTCATTAGTTGAGACATGACAAAAATATGATCTTTTCTTACTCGTCTGAGAAAGTCTTCCTCTCTGAAGAATTCATCTTTTGGCCTGCTTGTGGATGGATAAGAAGGTTGTTCATGATCGGATGAGCTTTCCTCATAAATATTTTCCACTTCATCTTCTGCTTGAAATTCAGCATTGGCCTCATGAAAATCTTCAACATGATCCTCTTCATTCATGTCATCTCCCTGATAGGGTACGATAGCCAGATCATAGCCCTCTGAATCCTTACATTGTATACCATCAGACTCTTTTTTCTGCGAGTCTTGAGATTTCATTGGTACAGGGATATCAAATGGAGATGGTTTTATTTGAGTTCTCACTGACTCGTTCTCTGGTGATGTCCTACAAGATTGCATCAGCATTTTCTGACTCATGCAAATGTTCTTCAACTATGGCCCGAGCAATCTGGGTCACCTCTTTCATTAGATCTTCTTCAACATAGACATCTTGCTCTGCATGTTCAATTTCTACATCATCAATTAAAGCATGCTCAATATTAACTGTGAGGACAGCTTCTTCAAGCACAGCTTCTTCGACCGAAGCATTTGAAGCTTGGGCAGCTTCTTTTTCTATTGTTGATACATCTTCTTCTATTACTTCATCTTTTCCACTGGGTTTACCTTCATGTGGAACTTCTGACATTGGAAGCCATTTGTCCAATTCAGGAACATAAGTATATCTCATCAATTTCACAGTGGTTTGACCAATGCAATTGTATCTGCTAGGTTCTTTAAAGCTTTCTCCATTGAAATCGATACCACATCTCTCGAACATAGTGGTGAGGTACATACCCAGAGGTAGACCTCCTCCTCTACTAACCACCGTATTCATTACATGCATAAGAATGTGGGCGAGATTTACTTTCTTCTTTTTCAAAATGCACCAAATTAAGAATAAGTCTAATCCATTTACATTACCCCTGCTGCCGGTTTTAGGTTGAATGGTGTGGGTAATGATGTTGTGGATTATTCTGGGAATAAGTTCAAAGGATTGATTTGTGAGTTTCTTGTCGACATAAGAATGGTTTTTTTTTCTTGAGACAAGATTGAGAGCAGAAAGGCTGTTATAGCCTGGATACTGAACTTTATTCTTGGTGAATGAAAGTATGTGGGCACTTTCATCATTTGGAAAATGGAATGTCTCAGAAAAGAATTTGGGAGAAATCTCAACAGATTTTCCCTTCACCACAGATTGTTTTGAGAGTTCAGAGTCGGGTTTATCAATCAGATTCAAATAGAATTGGCTGACGAGACTGGGATACCATTTTGAGTTTAGAATGAGAAAATTGATCCAGCCTTGGAATTCAAAAATAGAGAAAATGTCTAGATGGGAGTTAATGAAGAAGTGAAAATCGACATAGCTTCCATCAATTATAGCTTGGTTCATGAGCTTCTCGGCTTTATCTCCTTTTCTTCTCAACTGAGAAGAAAAAGGTGGGTGAGACGTGGTTTCAGTAGGAGGTGTGGGTTCCTTAGCCGGTGCGGCTTGAGTTGGTTCAGTTCTTGGTCTCACACTCCTATCTGGAGGTGATGATGGCGACACAGCTCGCTTTCTAGCATAAAAGGAGCGAAGCTTTTCGGGTTTGGGTGCTATTGAAAAAGCAAAATCAAAAGAGAAGATTGTGAAGAACTTAGACTACAAGACAAAAATTGAAGCACGAGAGAATAGAGGATTCGAAAAATAGCAGAGAGCAGGATTTACCAAGGTTAAAGATGAAGATTCAGTGATAGATTTGGAAAAGATTCTTCGAAAAGTTCTTCGAAGCGTCCTAGGGCATAAAAAAGTGAAAAGTGACTTCTAGGATACAACAGGTTTGGCTTTATAGAGAGAAAGCGATAAGCTCGCTCCTGACATATATCAGCACGTGTCACTTCCTATTCTTAAAAAAGGCGGTTTGATTTAATGAGTAATATTGACCGATTAGCGTCCTACTTGAAACTATCGTTCTTACTCGACTAGAGCTATTATGCACATTAGCGTCCTTCTTGTGACAAGTGATTTTGGAACAGCTAATGGCATCGGGCACATTAGCGTCCTCAAACACTGTTAGCATCCTTATTGATACTTAGGCTCTAATATTTAGCATATTTGACTACTAGAAGCTCAAATATTATATGGTTGAATAATTGATATTGCAAATTATATTTCATCAACAAACAGTCAATAATTTAATCATGAGCAAAAATAATTTAAACATTCCGAGCAACACATAATTAAACATAGACATTAATTTCAAGTAGTCGTTGATGAGTATGTTCTAGTAGTAGAAGAAAAGATAGTGACTTTTATACCTTTACATATTTTTGACTTTTTCCTCAAGGTACTGTAAATTCCTCAACTTGAGTACTTTGTCTCATTTTGAAGCAGTTGAGATAATTCATTATCGTTGTTCTCCATGCAGACTTCTTTATCGAAATTCTATCAGGAGATCTTTCATTGAGCGTTGTGGATGTGCTTGCTGAAGATTATTGACTCATTGTATATATTTCATCAGCAACTTCACTTCTGCTCCTGCTTGGTGCATTTGCAAGAATGTCTTCTCTCTCAGATGAAGTTTCTAATCCACTTAAAATATAATCAATTTTTCTAAAATTGATTTCAAATGGATTTGAAAATTCATTTATAAAATCTACTTTATATTTCCAGTTCTCAGGCAAACTGTTAAAAAAATATTGTACTAAGTAGAGTGAGTGATTGTTTTTCCAGAATATTCAAGTTCATTTACTATATGTATAAAACGTTGAAGGTTATCATGAACTGACTCGTTGTTTGAAACCCTAAAGTGGACAAGTAACTCTTCAAATTTCCTAACTGGGTCTCTAGTTGCATCCCTTCTTTCCATGGTTTACAGGAGATCACAGATCTCCTTTAAATTCATTTCTCATGGTTCAATAGATTCAGCTAACGTAGTCAGCTTATCATTCCATTTCTTTGGAAGCTTATCACAGAAATAAACCAGGGATATTTCTGCAGGTATTTCTTGATTCAGTTCTTGCATACCGTCAAGAATGGATTGATATTTGTTGCATGCCGTATCGAGAGATTCATTCTCCGATATCTCAACGGCATTGAATAGTCTATCAGACTCTTTCAGCTTTTCATCTCGAATGTTAATCTTATCACATTGAAGTGATTTGAGAGTTTCCCAAATTTCCTTGGCACTCTCAAGATAAACTACCCTTTCTACTTCTTCTTCGGATAGAGAACAATACAAGGCATAGACTGCTTGAGCGTTAAGTTTGTCATTTAGTCTTCTTATATGTCCATAGCTCAATAGGCTTGTTGGGCATGGTGTAGCCATTTACAACCATTTACCATAGACATATATCCTTAGATCGTAGAAAGGATTTCATCCTTATCATCCAATCTTCAAACCAATCTTTATTGAACAGAGGTAGTTTGTCTAAAGGTTGACCTACTTCTATGACGTTCCCTTCGGTCATTGCCATTGATATCAAAGAAATTGTGAAGTTTCTTTGAAGAGCAACACTGCTCTGATACCAATTGTTGGCCCAAATATGTCCAAGAGGGGAGTGAATTTGACACTTAGACGATTTAGAAAATAATAACAATGGCAAAGATACAGTGCATAAAATAAATAAATATGCACAGTCAATTTATAGTGGTTTGGCTACTTGCCTATATTCGCTACCTAACCTCCTCAGTTAGGATTTTAACCTTGTCACTAAGGGATTCTCTTACTGGTGAGAATCAAACTGTTACACCTTTTCTCAACTTGCGAGTATGAGAACAACCGTTACACTGCTCAGGTTACAAGCGTGAGACCAACCTATCTCAATTTACGGGTGTGAGAACTATCGTTTCTCAACTTACAGGTGTGAGAAGACCTGACTTTGTTGAATATAAAATATCAACTCAGTAGTTTATCTAACTACAGTTACAACCTTGATACAGTATACAAAGTATGAAATTGAATACAACTGTATCCTATGAACTATCTCTCAAATTACTCTTTCAGCAAGAATGATATAAGTTAAAACAGTGTTGAACGATTTGAGTGAAAACAGTTCAAAACTTTAAATAAATTTTCAGATAAAGATAAAATGTTAGCTTAGTATGAAAACCTTTTGAGTACGTAAAGTCTCAAAGATAAACTACTATGAAAACAGATCGACCTAAACGTTTTCTTGACCAGATGAAAATTCGACTAACTTTAAAAAAGTGTTTTAGCTTAGAGAATTTTCGGTGATTAACAAATTGTTAAGTGTCTGTATTTATAGACTTGTAAATATGAAGGTGTTGATAATTTGAATTTGAATTCAAATATGAACGTTTACTCACAACAGTTGGAATATATCACGATAGTGGCAATTGCACAATTCATGAATATTTTGTTTTTCTCCAGATACACGAATAAGGAAAGTTGTATAAGACGTGGTTCGTGAATGAGAGAATATCTCTTACAAATACAGAAAATTGATTTTGTACGAAAAGTTGTTCACAAAAGGTGGCGAAAAATACGTACATGTCAGAACAATAAAAATATCATTTCTGTCATTTTGTTCCTTTGAGGGCGCTCATAGAATATCAGTGTCCTACTGAATAATGAAGTGAGGGCGCTACTAAGTAGTAAGCGTCCTGAGTTGCTTTGACAATTAAATGACTTAAAGCATGAGGGCGCTACTTCGCAGTAAGCATCCTGCTTTGTTTTAAAACGCAAAACACATGAGGGCACAACTCAAGAGTAAGCATCATGAACTATCAAAAACAGTTTTAAAACAATGATTAAGCGTGCTGACGGACGAAAAACGTCCTAAAAGTTACTTAAGTTGATTCTAAAGATGAGGGCGCTCCTACACAAGTAGCGTCCTGATAATTCATTAAACTTATAGTTTATCAGCGTCCATAAAGATAGGAATCACTTAAAGATAAAAGAAAATCTTTCAGCGACCTGAAGCTAAATCAGTGTTCTGACACTCTCAAAGGTTGATAAGAGAAAGATCACTACTAACACGTAAGCGTCCTTATTAATTATACCAATTTAACCTTGAGCGTCTTAACATTTTATCAGCGTCCTAACTCATCAAGTCGAGTAGAGTGCTGTTAAAACATTAGCGTCCGGAAAGACTTTATAAAAGAAATTTTTGATTTCTCGATTTAAAACACGATAAAATATAAAGTAACCGGATTAAATCAAACATGAGACCAATCGATTAAAACATGCAGATTATAAAAATCTTGCTAAGAGTAAGTTGATTGATAGACCTTACAATCTAAGAACTGACAGACGTGAAACTTCATTTTTCTGTTCAATAGGCTTGTGATCTCAGTTCCTTGATCTTGATTCTTGATAAATCTGAAACCCTTGACAAGATCTTTAGGTAGAGCAACTGGAGATACTTGGAATCATCAAAACCTTCATATCATGGGGTTCATTGAGATAACAAGTTCATGGGCTTAGGTAATTTCTTAACCTTAAAACTTTGAGGACGAAGTTTTTTTTCAGGTGGGTGTGATGTAACGCCCCAAAAATCATTTCATCTAGCCATAACCCATTTTCATTTTGCCCAAACTCTATGTGGTTGCCTTGATGTTTAAGTTTTTGTGTTTGATGTTTGATGAGCTTTTTTTATGATAACTTTATGTTGAGTGTGTCAAATAGACTTGAGGATTTTAGCAATGCGTCTGGAACACGTTTTTACATAGAAAATCGCCTGGTTACACGAAATTTTGATGTGAATTGAGCGCACAATGGAAAAATGAAGAATTAAAATTCTGGGCAAGGAAGGAGTGCGCTCCATTGCCCAAGGAGAGCGCTCAATGCCTGAAAACCCAAAAAATGACCACCAGGACATGGTGGAGCGTGCTCTATGATGGAAAACCTGATTTTTGACAGATTTTTAGTTGTGGGCCCAAATTCAAGTACTTAAGCAACCAACACCCAATTTTGGTTCGTTTGCATGTTTTTGACTTAGAAAAGATGGGAAAGAGGTGGAGAGGAGAAAAAGAGAAAGAAACCTGGGGCTTTGGAGTTCTTGCTCAAATCTCTCCCAAGGTAAATGTGATTCCTTTCTTCTTCCATTATTCTTTTTCATTCCTGCAAATAAGCTTTATTTTGACCTATGTAATGGTATGAGTTTCAGTTTGAATGTGTTCCAGACCTAGGGTTGCCATGCATGCATGTTTTTATGAACCTTAGTGTTGAATGGAAGGCATTGATACCATTTTCCCCAATTTCTCACTTGGATTTGGTGGAGCTACTTGTAAAGGGACCTACCCTTGGTTCATGGCCTTAGACCATTCCAAATAGCTTGCATGTCAACTATGTTAGGCTTATGGATGATAGAAGTTGATCTGTGTATTTTGTTAGAGATTTCCATGGTGAAATCTTAAGGTTTAGTTCAAATGGCTCTTGCTTGGTTCATTGACCTAGAGTTGAGAACATGCCTTGCATGTCAACTATATTGACTAACTGGGCATTGTTGATGAATCCTTGTTGCTAAATCAATGATTATCATGGCTGAACTCCGTGACCTTGTGTAAATTGCCAATATGGCCTAAGTATTGAAATTCCCGTATTTCAAGGCTCTTAATGCTCTTGACCTAGAAATATGGAATTGATGCATTTATGTCTAATTGGGCATAATTAGAGTTGTTTGTGCTATTAATTAATGAGTGGTGACCATGTCATGGGTTAGGCTTATGTGTGGGTTTAAATCCCCAATTTGGGCATGATTATGCCTAGGGTTTAAATATTGATGATTATGGTTTAATGAGTGATTTTCGAATAGGAATTAGGCATTAGAGGCCTATGGCATGTGAATTGAGATGTACGTTATAATTAGATGAAGTATAGACCTATTGTCTATATGTGGGTATGATTATGTATGGTGTACAATGTCTATGTGGTTGGGCATGGCAATTGATGTGTGTATGGATATTGATGATATTTCAGGATCTTAATTTGGTTGATTATGTTTGGGTTACTGTGTGTGGATAGATACACTCGCGAGGCTTGCCTGTGAGTAGACTTCATTTATGTTTAAATCTTTTATGTCATCATATCACTTATATGTTGTATGTTAAAAGCATGAATGTGTTCTAATTATTTCAATGATGCATGTTGTGGGAAAACCTTATGACCTTGGCCTAGCTCACCTATCTGGCTAATAGGGAGACTTGTCCTTATCATAGGAGGGTTTTAGAAAGCAAGTATTTGGGGAAGGGAACGACACGATGAAATAGACATGGACTTGTAACCCCAAATGAATACGATTGGGGATGGGAATGGCACGGTGAAATAGAAGTAGACTAGTAACCCCAATGGATATGAAATGTGGAATCCAAAACGATACGTTTTTACTTGCATTGAACTACATATTGGAATGCTCGATATTATGTATTGTGCTTTTAATCATTCTACACTTTAACATGCATACATAATATTTTATTGATGAGTATTGATGGCATATCTAAATTCTATTAACTGGACACCGTTGGCTCATCCTCATTTTCCTTTTTCAAGTCCTTTCGTTCAGGATAAGGGCAAGGGAGGAGTCATATCTTGAGGACCTTGCCGGCATTAGAGTTTAAGGCCTCGACGTGAGTTAGGCGGCATTTTTTAATGAACTCTGTTTTAATTTATGATGTATTCGTATTTTGGTCTATGTAAATATAATACTTATCACATTCTGTAGTATGGTGAGTTGGGACTTTGGTAGATAGACCATGTGGACATATGACGATTTTGTACCCATGACTTTAGACTTTTCATATGTTTAGTTCTGATGGATTTAAGGGTTTATGGTTTGTATTTGTTGTGGGATTTATCTTTTATCTTCATCAATTATTATTATGGATGGTAGAACTGTACGATTACCTTTTAGGTTATAAAGTTGGTTGGGATAAGGCTTGTAAGATCTCAACCACCTCACGTGAGTTGAGGGGTGGTTGGAGATGCCTACGTCGGGCGTCCCGCCCCAGCATTCCGCACGCCATTCCCTGTGGGTTAGTGGTCCGAGGTGTGGGGTTGCCACATTCCTTATTCGTGAATCTGGAGAAAATCAGAATTTTCATGAAATGTGCAGTTGCCATTTTCGTGACACATTCAAGCTATTGTGAGTAAACGTTCATATTTGAAATTCAAATATAAATAAACAACAACTACATCTCTTCAAGTCTTTATATACCAGCACTTAACAATCTGTTAAGACCATCGAAACTTTTCTGAGCCAAAAAACTTTTGAAAGTTAGTCGACTTTTCATCTGATTCAAAATGCTTAAGTCATTCTGGTTTCACAGTGCTTTCTTTGAATCCTTGCTTATTTAAAAGATTTTTATACTGAGTTAAATTTCTATCTTTATCTGAAAATCTATTAGAAAGTTTGAACTGTTTTCACTCAAATTTTCAGCAATGTTTTAACTTATATTTGTTGGTCTACCCAAGAGGGGGTTGAATTGGGTGAAATGGTCAATTTTAAATATCTCTACCAATAACTTAGTGATATATCAGCCTTCTCTGTCAACTTTGAGATGGGTAAGTTGTTAACCGAGATCAACGACTACAACTTCCAACTTGTTGATGACCACACCACCGTTAGGCTTTCCCAAATTTCATTCTACTCCGACCTTATTCAAAAAAATTTGGTGGCCCAAGAAAATGACACCGAATTAATGGAAAAGACACGCTTCATATAACATGACCAAGCCCCCAATCATTGGTCCTTGTCGCCAGACGGTGCTGTATTCTACAAGAAAAGCTTTGTCTGCTAAACAATCCTGAAGTTTGGCGGGATGTTCTTTCTGAGTGTCATGAATTGAAGTTTTCTATGCTCCTAGGAGGAGACAAGATGTATAAAGACATGAAGAGGAAATTTTGGTTTTCTGGAATGAAAAAGGTTATTGTAGACTTTGTATCAAAATGTCTCACTTGAGGAAGTTACGGTGAACGTAAGCACCCATGGGGTCTACTTCAGCCACTGCTTATTGGGGAATAGAAGTGGGATAAACTCGCGATGGAAAGTAACCGGATTAAATACATGCAACCAATCGATTAAAACATGCAGGCATGCATATTGCTAAATCACATGGCATAGAAGGTCCTACAACCTATCATAATCTAATCATACAAATAAACATCTTCAAACGATTATGGTCTTCAAGAAGATTTTTTAATACGTTCGTCATGCATCATTGAATCTTTGATACCTTCAAGTAAGATTAGATACGTCATATAGACAGTAATATCATGAACAGAATGTAGTTTTGTAATCATCAAAATCTTTCATAATAGAGACATATTCTCGTACAGGACTTGAGGATAATTGTTTCAACAGGAATAACAGAGGCGCAATGGACTTGGTAATTTTGCCGCTCTAAGTCATTTCAAATATAACGTTAACATTCTTTCCAGAAATGGATTAATTCAGCTTAATGCATATTACGACCTGACCCTTTCACGAAAAAGGAATGTTCTGACAAAGTTTTAAAACGTTTTAAAAAGGTTCTGACAAGTTGTTGTACGACTCTGAAAAGTTCGAAAAAGTATTTGTACGTTTCTAAAAAAGGTTAACAGAAATGGCAGTAATGCCAGAACAAAAAACATATCTTTTCTGTCGTTTTGTTCCTTTGAAGGCGCTCATAGAACAACAACGTCCTTCTGAACATAGAAATGAGGGCGCTACTAAGTAATAAGCGTCCTGACTTGCTTTGAAATTTAATCGACTTAAAGCATCAGGGCGCTACTTCGCAGTAAGCACCCTGCTTTGTTTGAAAAACGCAAAATATATGAGGGCGCTTCTCAAGAATAAGTGTCCTGAACTATTAAAAGCAGTTTTAAAACAATGTTTAAACGCACTGACGGACGGTGAGCGTCTTGAAAGTTATTTAGGTTGATTCTAAGGATGAGGGCGCTCCTACACAAATAGCGTCCTGATAATTCATTCAACTTATAACTTATCAGCATCCTTTAAGATAGAAATCACTTAAAGATAAAAGAAAATCTTTCAACGAGCTGAAACTAAGTCAGCGTCCTGACATTCTCAAAGGTTCATAAGCGAAAGGTCACTACTAACAAGTAAGCGTCCTTTTTAACTAGATCAATCCAACCTTGAGCGTCCTAACATTTTATCAGCGTCCTGACTTATCAAGTCGAGGAGGGCATTGCTAAAACATTAGCGTCCTGAAAGACTTTAAAAAAGTTGTTTTTGATTTCTCGATTAAAACACGATAAAACATAAAGTAACCGGATTAAATACATGCAACCAATCGATTAAAAACATGCAGGCATGCATATTGCTAAATCACATGGCATAAAAGGTCCTACAACCTATCATAACCTAATCATACAAATAAAAATCTTCAAACGATTATAGTCTTCAAAAAGATTTTTTAATATCTTCGCCATGCATCATTGATCTTTGATAAGTAAGATTATATATGTCATATGTGCTGTAATATCATGAATATAATGTAGTTTTGTAATCATCAAAATCTTTCAAAATAGGGACATATTCTCGTAAGGGACGTGTGGATAATTGGTTCAACAGGAATAACAGAGGCGCAATGGACTTGGTAATTTTGGCGCTCTAAGTTATTTCAAATATAACGTTAACATTCTTTCTAAAAATGGATTGATTCAGCTTAATGCTTATTACGACGATAGCACCTAAATCATCTGACCCTTTCAGGAAAGAGGAATGTTCTGACAAAGTTTTAAAACGTTTTAAAAAGGTTCTGAAAAGTTGTTGTACGATTCTGAAAAGTATTCCTACATTTCTGAAAAAGGTTAACAGAAATGGTAGTAATGTTAGAACAGCAAAAATATATTTTCTGTCGTTTTGTTCCTTTAAGGGGGCTCATAGAACATCATCGTCCTACTGAACAATGAAGTGAGGGCGCTACTACGTACTAAGTGTCCTGACTTGCTTTGACAATTAAACGACTTAAAGCATGAGGGCGCTACTTCGCAATAAGCGCCCTGCTTTGTTTTAAAAAGGCAAAGCATATGAGGGCGCTACTCAAGAGCAGGTGTCCTGAACTATTAAAAGATGTTTTAAAACAATGTTTAAGCGCGCTGACGGACGGTGAGCGTTATGAAAGTTATTTAAGTTAATTCTAAAGATGAGGGTTCTCCTACACAAGCAGCGTCCTGATAATTAATTCAACTTATAACTTATCAGCGTCCTTAAAAACAGTAATCACTTAAAGATAAAAAAATATCTTTTAACGAGCTGAAACTAAGTCAGCGTCCTGACATTCTCTAAGGTTGATAAGCGAAAGGTCACTACTAACAAGTAAGCGTCCTTATTAATTAGATCAATTCAACCATGAGCGTCCCAACATTTTATTAGCGTCCTGACTTATCAAGTCCAGAAGGGAGCTGCTAAAACATTAGCGTCCGGAAAGACTTTATAAAACTGGTTTTTGATTTCTAGATTAAAACACGATAAAGCATAAAGTAACCGGATGAAATACGTGCAACCAATCAATTAAAACATGCAGGCATGCATATTGCTAAACCACATGGCATAGAAGGTCCCACAACCTATCATAATCTAATCATACAAATAAACATCGTCAAATGATTATGGTATTCAAGAAGATATTTTAAAACGTTCGCCATGCATCATTGAATCTTTGATACCTTCAAGTAAGATTACATATGTCATATGTGCAGCAATATCATGAACAAAATGTAGTTTTGTAATCATCAAAATCTTTCATAATAGGGACATATTCTTGTAAGGGACGTGAGGATAATTGGTTCAACAGGAATAACAGAGGGGCAATGGACTTGATAATTTTGGCGCTCCAAGTTATTTCAAATATAACGTGAACATTCTTTCCAGAAATGGATTGATTCAACTTAATGCATATTACGGCGATAGCACCTGAATCACCTGACACTTTCATGCAATAAGTTTTAAAAATTTTTAAAAAGGTTCTCCAAAGTTGTTGTACTATTCTGAAAAGTTCTGAAAAGTATTCATACATTTCTAAAAAAGGTTAACAAAAATGGCAGTAATGTTAGAACAGCAAAAATTTCTTTTCTGTCGTTTTGTTCCTTTAAGGGCGCTCATAGAACATCATCGTCCTACTGAACATTGAAGTGAGAGCGCTACTAAATAGTAAGCGTCCTGACTTGCTTTGACAATTAAACGACTTAAAGCATAAGGGCGGTACTTCGCCATAAGCGCCCTGCTTTGTTTTAAAAATGCAAAACATATGAGGGGGCTACACAAGAGTAAGCTTCCTAAACTATTAAAAGAAGTTTTAAAACAATGTTTAAGCGCGCTAACGGTCGGTGAGCATCTCGAAAGTCATTTAAGTTGATTCTAAAGTTAAGGGCGGTTTTACAAAAGTAGCGTCTTGATAATTCATTCAACTTATAACTTATCAGCTTCCTTAAGATAGAAATCACTTAAAGATAAAAGAAAATCTTTCAACGAGCTGAAACTAAGTCAGCGTCCTGACATTCTCAAAGGTTGATAAGCGAAAGGGCACTACTAACAAGTAAGCGTCCTTATTAATCAGATCAATTCAACCTTGAGCGTCCTAAAATTTTATCAGAGTCCTGACCTATCAAGTCCAGGAGGGCGCTGCTAAAACATTAGTGTCTTGAAAGACTTTATAAATGTGGTTTTTGATTTATCGATTAAAACATGATAAAACATAAAGTAACCGGATTAAAACATGCAACCAAACGATTAAAGCATGCGGGCACGCATAATGCTAAATCACATGGCATAGAAGGTCCTACAACCTATCACAATCTAATCATTAAAATAAACATCTTTAAACGATTATGGTCTTCAAAAAGATCTTTTAATACGCTCGCCATGCATCATTGAATCTTTGATACCTTCAAGTAAGATTAGATATGTCATATGTGCAGTAATATCGTGAACCGAATGTAGTTTTGTAATCATCAAAATCTTTCATAATAGGGACATATTCTCATAAGGCACGTGAGGATAATTGGTTCAATAGGAATAACAGAGGCGCAATGGACTTGGTAATTTTGGCGCTCTAAGTTATTTCAAATATAATGTTAACATTCTCTCCAGAAATGGATTGATTCAGCTTAATGCATATTATGGTGATACCACCTGAATCATCTGACCCTTTCATGAAAGAGGAATGTTTTGACAAAGTTTTATAACGTTTTAAAAAGGTTCTTAAAAGTTGTTGTACGATTCTGAAAAGTTCAGAAAAGTATTGGTACGTTTCTCAAAAAGGTTAACAGAAAGGGCAGTAATGGTAGAACAAAAAAAATATCTTTTATGTCGTTTTTTTCCTTTCAGGACGCTCATAGAACATCAACGTCCTACTGAACAATGAAGTAAGAGCGCTACTAAGTAGTAAGCGTCCTGACTTGCTTTGACAATTAAATGACTTAAAGTATGAGGGCACTACTTCGCAATAAGCGCCCTGCTTTGGTTTAAAAACGCAAAACATATGAGGGCGCTACTCAAGAGTAATCGTCTTGAACTTTTAAAAGAAGATTTAAAACAATGTTTAAGAGCACTGACGGACGGTGTGCGTCTTGAGAATTATTTAAGTTGATTCTAAAGATGAGGGTGCTCCTACACAAGTAACGTCCTTATAATTCATTCAACTTATAACTTATTAGCGTCCTTAAAGATAGTAATCACTTAAAGATAAAAGAAAATCTTTCAACGAGCTGAAACTAATTCTGTGTCATGACATTCTCAAAGGTTGATAAGCGAAAGGTCACTATTAACAAGTAAGTGTCCTTATTAATCAGATCAATTCAACCTTGAGCATCCTAACATTTTATCAGCGTCCTGACTTATCAAGTCTAGGAGGGCGCTGCTAAAACATTAGTGTCTTGAAAGACTTTATAAAAGTTGTTTTTGATTTCTCTATTAAAACACAGTTAAAACATAAAATAACCGAATTAAATAAAGTAAGCGTCCTTATTAATCAGATCAATTCAACCTTGAGCGTGCTAACATTTTATCAGCGTACTGACTTATCAAGTCCAGGAGGGCTCTGCTAAAACATTAGCGTCCTGAAAGACTTTATAAAAGTTGTTTTTGATTTCTAGATTAAAACACAGTTAAAACATAGAGTAACCGGATTTAATACATGCAACCAATCGATTAAAGCATGCAGGCATGCATATTGTTAAATCACATAGCATATAAGGTCCAACAACCTATCATAATCTAATCATACAAATAAACATCTTCGAACGATTATGGTCTTCAAGAAGATCTTTTAATACGTTCGCCATGCATCATTGAATCTTGGATACCTTCAAGTAAGATTAGATATGTCATATGTGCAGTAATATCATGAAAGAATGTAGTTTTGTAATCATCAAAATCTTTCATAATCGGGACATATTCTCGTTAGGGACGTGAGGATAATTAGTTCAACAGGAATAACAGAGGCGCAATGGACTTGGTAATTTGGCGCTCCAAGTTAATTCAAATATAACGTCAACATTCTTTACAGAAATGGAATGATTCGGCTTAATGCGTATTATGGCGATAGCACCTGAATCATCTCATGAAAGAGGAATCTTCTGACAATGTTTTAAAACGTTTTAAAAAGGTTCTGAAAAGTTGTTGTACGATAATGAAAAGTTCTGAAAAGTATTTGTGCATTTCTGAAAAAGGTTAACCAAAATGGCAGTAATGTTAGCACAACAAAAATATTTTTTCTGTCATTTTGTTCCTTTGAGGGCGCTGATAGAACATTATCGTCCTATTGAACAATGAAGTGAGGGCGCTACTAAGTAGTAAGCGGCTTGACTTGCTTTGACAATTAAACGACTTAAAGCATAAGGGCGGTACTTCACAATAAGCGCCCTGCTTTGTTTTAAAAACGCAAAACATATGAAGGGGCTACTCAAGAGTAAGCTTCCTGAACTATTAAATGAAGTTTTAAAACAATGTTTAAGCGCACTGCGGACGGTGAGCGTCTTGAAAGTTATTTAAGTTGATTCTAAAGATGAGGGCGCTTCTACACAAGTAACGCCCTGATAATTAATTCAACTTATAACTTATCAGCGTCCTTAAAGATAGAAATCACTTAAAGATAAAAGAAATTCTTTCAACGAGCTAAAACTAATTATGTGTCCTAACATTCTCAAAAGTTGATAAGCAAAAGGTCACTACTAACAAGTAAGCGTCCTTATTAATCAGATCAATTCAACCTTGAGCGTGCTAACATTTTATCAGCGTACTGACTTATCAAGTCCAGGAGGGCGCTGCTAAAACATTAGCGTCCTGAAAGACTTTATAAAAGTTGTTTTTGATTTCTCGATTAAAACACAATTAAAACATAGAGTAACCGGATTAAATACATGCAACCAATCGATTAAAGCATGCAGGCATGCATATTGTTAAATCACATGGCATATAAGGTCCAACAACCTATCATAATCTAATCATACAAATAAACATCTTCAAACGATTATGGTCTTCAAGAAGATCTTTTAATACGTTCGCCATGCATTATTGAATCTTGGATACCTTCAAGTAAGATTAGATATGTCATATGTGCAGTAGTATCATGAACAGAATGTAGTTTGGTAATCACCAATGTAGCACCCCGTAGTTTTAATTAAATACGTACGTTAAATTACACGTATCTCGAGATGTATAATACATATATTTTATACGTAGGAGGTCAACTGTATGTGTGTATATGAATACATGTGAAATAAGTGAATTGAGTTATAAATTAAATTAAGAAAATGGTGTAGATTGAAATTAAATTATTAAATGAATTATATAAATGAGGTGCATAGGAATATCTATTTATCATCTCATTCTAATCTAATATAATCTCTCACCTCACCAACGTCCAAAAAACAAAATAGAAATAAAAAAATAAAAAGAACTCATTTCTACTCAATCTCTCTCAAACGTGTAAATACAAAGAAGCAGAGAGAAAGAGAAAAAAAAATAACGAAGAAAGAGAGAATAACGAAGGGAGAAACGCGGGATTCGCGTCAAATCGGCACTCCCAGTAAGTGATTTTCACTTTAGTTGGTCGTAATATTGATCTTTAACTAGTGTGACGATTCTAGCGGAATAATTTTAGCTATGGGAGTTGTTTTACAGTGTTTTCAAAATTGGGGTTTTTACCTAACTTGGATGAAAAGTTGTTCGAAAGGTGAAAAAATACTCCCTAGACTGTAGGAGCCCCGAATATGTGCTTCGATTCCATTTATGTGTTTATTTGGCATTTTTATGGCTGTTGGAAGTTTGTTGGAAGTTAGAGTTATATTGAAAACCTTTCGAATCATTTAAAACCCAATGAAACTCCAGTTTAAGGCTATAGAATGGTAGAATGAACTGTTGCGAGCCCATCGATGCTAATTCATGATTTTTGGAGACCGTTTGCCAATTTTAGTAAAAATTTTCATGTTTCCAATGAACAATGATGTGAATAGTACTGTGATCATATCTAGTGAATAAAATGGAATTATAATCCAATGAAACTTCGGTTTTAGATCATAGAATCGTAGAAAACTGAATTCCGGACGTTTCGAGGTTAAGATTATGATTTTTGGATATGCTTTGATATTTTTAGTAGCTAAATATATGATTTTTTGTGAGTAAAATTGACTTTCGATGCCTCCGCGAACGTGTAAAACCTTAGTAAAATACCTGTTGAAGGTAGTAGAATGGTAGTATGACGGATTTCACACGTGTCGATGTGAACAAAATAATTTTATGAATGTAGTATATTTTTAATAAAATTGATATGTGTCCCAGGAGAAAAATAAAACTGAGAACTAGTGAAAATATGAATTGAAAATATATTTTCACTGTTATTTCTTGTGGAAATATCTAGATTGACCACAGAAACGAGATAGTAGTTTCTTCAACTGCTTATGAGTCCTAAATTGAGTTGGAATTTAAAGTCACAGAATGTGTATAATATTTTTAAGGTTGATCTTTATTATTGGTAATTTGAAGTGAGTTGAGAAATTAATTATGTAAATGGATATGAATAAATGAAATTAAATTATGGAGTGGTTGTGACAGGTTGAATTAGTTTGATTTAAATTGGAGGTGGACTCGAAAACGACATGATTGTAATTAAGTTGAAAAATCCTGTATTGTGAGTATATTTTCTTGATTTTGGTTCTTGCATGGCATTTTAAATATATGAAATGTTTGAATGTAAATATGCTATGTATATATTGTTGCATTGTGTTTTAATTTGCATTCATAAATGATTTCTTTTGAGCATTGGAGCATGTGAGACTTGCAAAGGCAAGTTTGTGTCATTTCGTTAGTAATTAGACCCGGATGAGTGTTCTGCGTAACCTAATTGTCAGTAGGCATGTCCTAACAAGGATTGAAAATCCTTGAAATGATTGAGAATTGGGTAATGAGAGGTTGTGGCTACCTCGTAACGGCCATACAAGGGTTAGACCTGCTCTCTTGCCTTGAAGGAGGGAGATTGTGGATTTCGTGGAAAAAGAATGCATTATTTTCTTGAAAACTCATTAAATCTATGTTGTTGCCATGTATGATATATTCGTTGAATGATGCATGTGTTTAATAATTGTTTAAAATGATTGTAAATATCATGTTTCCTAAATGCATATAATGGCCATATCAAGAAATATATTCACTGAGCTGTTGATTGCTCACTCTATCCCTTTAATATTTCAGGTACAAAGTTAAAAGGAAAAAAGGAAAGTTAGAGAGTGATCGACTCGTGACTCGGATCGTTACTTTATTGATGTAGGTATACATTGGAGTAATGACTTATACTTGTGTTAGTTTGATATATATATATATATATATATGTATATCACACATTATATATATGTATTATCATCTAGATGAGATGTGTGGGCATATACAAGATAGCTAACTATATTGGATTATGAAATGCTAATGACGATGTACATGATTACATAATTACATGGTGGAAAGAAGAGACGATATGATTTGATAAATGAATGAAATGAGAATGGCTAGATGTGTGGAATGAATGGAATGATGATTATCTATATTTATATATTTCATTTGATTTGTGGTATATTAGGAAAAAAATGTGAATTGTCCATTTTATGGGAGGTGCCGTCAAAATTTCTGAAACTTTTGGGAATTATTGTGAATGTCCGTTGAGGCTGACAGTGTATTGTATACTGTATATAGGTATGTACAGTGTATAATATATTGTGTCGGTCATGACGTCAGCCTACGTCAGAGGGCGTCGTGACAATCAAAATCTTTCATAATCGGGACATATTCTCGTTAGGGATGTGAGGATAATTGGTTCAACAGGAATAACAAAGGCGTAATGGACTTGGTAATTTTGGAGCTCCAAGTTAATTCAAATATAACGTCAACATTCTTTACAGAAATGGAATGATTCGGTTTAACGCATATTATGGCGATAGCACCTGAATCATCTGACCCTTTCATGAAAGAGGAATGTTCTGACAAAGTTTTAAAACGTTTTAAAAAGGTTCTGAAAAGTTGTTGTACGATTCTGAAAAGTTCTAAAAAGTATTTGTACATTTCTGAAAAAGGTTAACAGAAATGGCAATAACGTTAAACAACAAAAATATATTTTCTGTCGTTTTGTTCCTTTGAGGGCGCTCATAGAACATCATCGTCCTACTGAACAATGAAGTGAGGGCGCTACTAAGTAGTAAGCGTCCTGACTTGCTTTGACAATTAAACGACTTAAAGCATAAGGGCGGTACTTCACAATAAGCGTCCTGCTTTGTTTTAAAAACGCAAAACATATGACGGGGCTACTCAAGAGTAAGCTTCCTGAACTATTAAAAGAAGTTTTGAAACAATGTTTAACCGCGCTGACGGACGGTGAGGGTCTTGAAAGTTATTTAACTTGATTCTAAAGATGAAGGCGCTCCTACACAAGTAGCATCCTAATAATTAATTCAACTTATATCTTATCACCATCCTTAAAGATAGAAATCATATAATGGTAAAAGAAAATCTTTCAACGAGTTGAAACTAATTCTGCGTCCTGACATTCTCAAAGGTTGATAAGCGAAAGGTCACTACTAACAAGTAAGCATCCTTATTAATTAGATCAATTCAACCTTGAGCGTCCTAACATTTTATGAGCGTCCTGACTTATCAAGTCCAGGAGGGCGCTTTTAAAACATTAGCATCCTGAAAGACTTTATAAAAGTTGTTTTTGATTTCTCGATTAAAATAAGATAAAACATAAAGTAACCGGGTTAAATACATTCAACAAATCAATTAAAGCATGTAGGCATGCATATTGCTAAATCACATGGCATAGAAGGTCCTAAAACCTATCATAAACAAATCATACAAATAAACATCTTCAAACGATTATGGTCTTCAAGAAGATCTTTTAATACTTTCGCCATGCATCATTGAATCGTTGATACCTTCAAGTAAGATTCGATATGTCATATGTGATGTAATATCATGAACAGAATTTAATTTTGTAATCATCAAAATCTTTCATAATAGGGACATATTCTCGTAAGGGACGTGAGGATGATTGGTTCAACAGGAATAACAGAGGCGCAATGGACTTGGTAATTTTGGCGCTCCAAGTTATTTCAAATTTAACGTGAACACTCTTTCCAGAAATGGATTGATTCAGCTTAATGCATATTACGGCGATAACACCTGAATCATCTGACCCTTTCATGAAAGTGGAATGTTCTAACAAAGTTTTAAAACGTTTTAAAAAGGTTCTGAAAAGTTGTACGATTTTGAAAAGTTCTGAAAAGTATTTGTACGTTTTTGAAAAAGGATAACAGAAATGGCAGTAATGTCAAAACAAAAAAAATATCTTTTATGTCATTTTGTTCCTTTGAGGGTGCTCATAAAACATCAGTGTCCTACTGAACAATGAAATGAGGGCGCTACTAAGAAGTAAGCGTCTTGACTTGCTTTGACAATTAAGCAACTTAAAACATGAAGGGGAAACTTCGCAGTAAGCGCCCTTCTTTGTTTTAAAAACGCAAAACATATGAGGTCGTTACTCAAGAATAAGCGTCCTAAACTATTAAAAGAAGTGTTAACACAATGTTTAAGCGCACTGACAAACGGTGAGCGTTTAGAAAGTTATTTGAGTTGATTCTAAAGATGAGGGCGCTCCTACACAAGTAGCGTCCTGATAATTCATTCAACTTATATCTTATTAGCGTTCTTAAAGATAGAAATCACTTAAAGATAAAAGAAAATCTTTCAACGAGCTGAAACTAAGTCTGCGTCCTCACATTCTCAAAGGTTGAAAAGCGAAAGGTCACGACAAACAAGTAAGCTTTCTTATTAATCAGATCAATTCAACCTTGAGCGTCCAAACATTTTATTAGCGTCCTGACATTTCAACTCCTGGAGGGCGCTACTGAAACATTAGCATCCTGAAAGACTTTATAAAAGTTGTTTTTGATTTCTCGATTAAAATAAGATAAAACATAAAGTAACCGGATTAAATACATGCAACAAATCGATTAAAGCATGCAAGCATGCATATTGCTAAATCACATGGCATAGAAGGTCCTAGAACCTATCATAATTAAATCATACAAATAAGCATCTTCAAATGATTCTGGTCTTCAAGAAAATTTTTTAATACGTTCGTCATGCATCATTGAATCTTTGATACCTTCAAGTAAGATTAGATATGTCATATGTGATGTAATATCATGAACATAATGTAGTTTTGTAATCATCAAAATCTTTCATAATAGGGACATATTCTCGTAAGGGACGTGAGGATAATTGGTTCAACAGGAATAACAAAGGCGCAATGGACTTGGTAATTTTGGCGCTCCAAGTTCTTTCAAATTTAACGTGAACATTTTTTCCAGAAATGGATTGATTGAGCTTAATGCATATTACGGCGATAGCACCTGAATTATCTGACCCTTTTCATGAAAGAGGAATGTTCTGACAAAGTTTTAAAACGCTTTAAAAAGGTTCTGAAAAGTTGTTGTACGATTTTGAAACGTTATGAAAAGTATTTCTACGTTTCTGAAAAAGGTTAACAGAAATGGCAGTAATATTAAAACAAAAAAATATCTTTTATGTCATTTTGTTCTTTTGAGGGTGCTCATAGAACATCAGCGTCCTACTGAACAATGAAGTGAAGGCGCTATTAAGTAGTAAGCATCCTGACTTGCTTTGACAATTAAACAACTTAGCATGAGGGTTGTACTTCGCAGTAAGCGCCCTACTTTGTTTTAAAAACGCAAAACATATGAGGGCGTTACTCAAGAGTAAGCGTCGTGAACTTTTAAAAGAAGATTTAAAATAATGTTTAAGCGTGCAAACGGACGGTGAACGTCTTGTAAGTTATTTAAGTTGATTTTAAAGATGAGGACGCTCCTACACAAGTAGCGTCCTGATAATTCATTCAACTTATAACTTATCAGCGTCCTTAAAGATAGTAATCACCTAAAGATAAAAGAAAATCTTTCAACGAGCTGAAACTAAGCCAGCGTCCTGATGTTCTCAAAGATTGATAAGCGAAAGGTCACTACTAACAAGTAAGCGTCCTTATTAATCAGATCAATTCAACCTTGAGCGTGCAAACAGTTTATCAGCTTCCAGACTTATCAAGTCCTGGAGGGCGTTGCTAAAACATTAGCATCCTGAAAGACTTTATAAAAGTTGTTTTTGATTTCTCGATTAAAACACGATAAAACATAAAGTAACTGGATTAAATACATGCATCAAATTGATTAAAGCATGCAGGCGTGCATATTGCTAAGTCACATGGGATAGAAGGTCCTACAACCTATCATAATCTAATCATACATATATACATCTTCAAACGATTATGATCTTCAAGAAGATCTTTTAATACGTTTGCCATGCAACATTGAATCTTTGATATCTTCAATTAAGATTAGATATGTCATATGTGCAGTAATATCATAAACAGAATGTAGGGACATATTCTCGTAAGGGACGTGAGGATAATTGGTTCAACAGAAATAACAGAGGTGCAATGGACATAGTAATTTTGGGCTCCAAGTTATTTCAAATATAACGTTAACATTCTTTTCAGAAATGGATTGATTTAGCTGAATGCATATTACGACGATAGCACCTGAATCATCTGAACCCTTTCATGAAAGAGGAATGTTCTGACAAAGTTTTAAAACGTTTTAAAAAGGTTCTGAAAAGTTGTTGTACGATTTTGAGAAGTTCTGAAAAGTATTTGTACGTTTCTAAAAAAGGTTAACAGAAATGGCAGTAACGTAAGAACAAAAAAAATATCTTTTATGTCATTTTGTTCCTTTGACGGCGGTCATAAAACATCAGCGTCCTACTGAACAATGAAGTGAGGGAGCTTCTAAGTAGTAAGCGTCCTGATTTGCTTTGACAATTAAACGACTTAAAACATGAGGGTGTTACTTCGCAGTAAGCGCCATGCATTGTTTTAAAAACACAAAACATATGAGGGCCCTACTTAAGAGTAAGCGTCCTGAACTACTAAAAGAAGTTTTAACACAATGTTTAAGCCCACTAACGAACGATGAGCGTCTTGAAAGTTATTTAAGTTGATTCTAAATATGAGAGCGCTTCTACACAAGTAGCGTCTTGATAATTCCTCCAACTTATAACTTATCAGCGTCCTTAAAGGTAGAAATCACTTAAAGATAAAAGAAATTCTTTCAACGAGCTGGAACTAAGTCAGCGTCCTGACATTCTCAAAGGTTGATAAGCGAAAGGTCACTACTAACAAGTAAGAGTCCTTATTAATCAGATCAATTCAACCTTGAGCATCCTAACACTTTATCAGCGTCCTGACTTATCAAGTCCAAGAGAGCGTTGCTAAAACATTACCGTCCTAAAAGACTTTATAAAAGTTGTTTTTGATTTCTCGATTAAAGCACAATAAAACATAAAGTAACCAAATTAAATACATGCAACCAATGGATTAAAACATGCAGGGATGCATATTGCTAAATCACATGCCATCGAAGGTCCTACAACCTATCGTAATCTAATCATATAAATAAACATCTTCAAACGATTATGGTCTTCAAGAAGATCGTTTAATACGTTCGCCATGCATCGTTGAATCTTTGATACCTTCAAGTAAGATTAGATATGTCATATGTGCAGTAATATCATGAACAGAACGTAGTTTTGTAATCATCAAAATCTTTCATAATAGGGACATATTCTCGTAAGGGACGTGAGGATAATTGGTTCAACAGAAATAATAGAGGCGCAATGGACTTGGTAATTTTGGCGCTCCAAGTTTTTTCAATTATAACGTGAACATTCTTTCTAGAAATGGATTGATTCAGCTTAATGCATATTTTAGCGTTAGTACCTGAATCATCTGACCCTTTCATGGAAGAGGAATGTTCTGACAAAGGTTTAAAACGTTTTAAAAAGGTTATGAAAAGTTGTTGTACGATTTTGAAAAGTTCTGAAATGTATTTGTATGTTTCTGAAAAAAGGTTAACAGGAATGGCTGTAAGGTCAGAACAAAAAAAATATCTTTTATGTCATTTTATTCGTTTGAGGGCGCTCATAGAACATTTGCGTCCTACTGAACAATAAAGTGAGGGCGCTACTAAGTAGTAAGCGTCCTAACTTGCTTTGACAATTAAACTACTTAAAGCATGCAGGTGCTACTTCGCAGGAAGCTCCCTGCTTTGTTTTAAAAACGCAAAACATATGAGGGCGCTACTCAAGAGTAAGCGTCCTGAACTATTTAAAGAAGTTTTAACACAATGTTTAAGCCCGCTGACGGACGATAAGCGTCTTGAAAGTTATTTAAGTTGATTCTAAAGATGAGGGCGCTCCTATACAAGTAGTGTCCTGATAATTCCTTCAACTTATAACTTATCAGCTTCTTTAAAGATAAAAAGATCTTCCAGCGAGCTGAAACTGAATCAGCGTCCTGACATTCTCAAAGGTTGATAAAAGAAAGGTCACTATTAACAAATAAGCGTCCTTATTAGTCAGTTCAATTCAACCTTGAGCGTCTTAACATTTAATCAACGGCCTGACTCATCAAGTCTAGGAGAGCACTGCTAAAACATTAGCGTCCTGAATGACTTTATAAGAGCGGTTTTTGATTTCTCGATTAAAACACGATAAATCATAAAGTAACCGAATTAAATCAAACATGCAACCAATCAATTAAAACATGCAGGCATGCATATTCCTAAATCACACGGCATAGAAGGTCTTACAACCTATCATAATCTAATCATACAAATAAACATCTTCAAAAAATCATGGTCTTCAAGAAGATCTTTTAATACGTTCGCCATGGATCATTGAATCTTTGATACCTTCAAGTAAGATTAGATATGTCATATGTGCAGTAATATCATGAACAGAATGTAGTTTTGTAATCATCAAAATCTTTCATAATAGAGACATATTCTCGTAAGGGACATGAAGATAATTGGTTCAACAATCTCTCCTTTTTTATGATTTCAAACACATTACTGTAGGCTTTGAAGCAATCTAATAAAGTGATGTATGTATGCATGAGATGCAGTACTAATGTTCCTTGTTTCAAATGATATGAGTGTATTAGCAAGGAATGTACATAAACTATCACTAAGACTCCCCCTTAGTATTATACTCCCCTGAGTTTATGATACTTCAATGATTGTACTTGCTCCCCCTTTTGAAATATCAAAAAGAGTAAAGTAGCATGAAATATATCTCCCCCATATGGAGGTAAGCATCAAAGTGGTACATAACGGTTTCAAAAAACATTCCAAGTTCTCTACGAATATGAACAAACTGGTCTTTTGGTAGGGCTTTAGAAAATATGTCAGTCAGTTGTTTTTTGGTTCCAATATGAGATAATACGACTTCTCCATTTGGCACATGATCCCGTAAAACGTGATGTCTTGTTTGAATATGCTTAGTTTGGGAGTGCAATACCGGATTTTTAGATATGTTAATAGCACTAGTATTATTACATAAAATTTCAGCACATTGAATAAATATTTGATAATCTTGAAGTTGTTGTTTCATGTAAAGAACCTGAGAACAGCAACTTCCAACTGCAACATATTTTTCTTCAACTGTGGATAGTGCCACGGAATGTTGTTTCTTGCAGAACCAAAAAATTAGAGAATTTTCAAAAAAGTGACAAAATCCGAATGTACTTTTCCTATCAGTTAGACTGCTGGCATAGTCGGAGACTACATAACTTCTGAGATCAAAAGTAGTACCTTTGGAATACCAAATTCCTAAATTTGTTGTGCCATTTATGTATGTGAATATTCGTTTGACACATTTTAAATGAGATTCTTTCGATTCAGATTGAAATCTTGCACATAGACAAACATTGAGCATAATGTCAAGTCGACTTGCTGTTAGGTACAGAAGACTTCCAATCATGCTTCTATAAATTTTTGAATTAATTGATTTACCCTTTTCATCCTTATCTAATTTGATTGAAGAAGTATAAGGAGTGTCAATCGATTTCAAATTGTGCATTTGAAACTTTTTAACCATTTCTTAAGCATACTTTGATTGGCTTAAGAAGGTGCCTTTCGGCATTTGTTTAATTTGTAAGCCGAGAAAGTATGTACGTTCTCTCATCATACTCATTTCAAATTCCTTCTACATTAATTTTGAAAGCTCATCACATAGTTCTTTGTTTGATGTACCAAAAATGATATCGTCCACATATATTTGAACAATGAGCATATTATCATTGTGGTGTTTGACAAACAAAGTTGGATCAAGTTTTCCTTTTTGAAACTTATGATCTAAAAGAAACGAACTCAGTCGATCATACCAAGCTCTTGGAGCTTGTCTCAATCCATATAAGGCTTTGTGGAGTTTGAATACATATTCAGGGTCTTGAGCATCCTCAAACCCTAGAGGTTGTTCCACATATACCTCTTCATTGATGTAACCAATTAGAAAAGCACTCTTTACATCCATTTGGTATAAGGGAAAATCCTTGTAACAAGCGTAGGCAAGTAACATTCTTATTGTCTCTAGTCTTGCTACTGGGGCAAAAACTTCTTCTAAGTCTATGCCTTCTTTTTGGTTGTACCCTTGTGCAACCAGTCTAGCTTTATTGCGGACAATGATGCCTTGTTCATTCTTTTTGCTCCTAAAGATCAATTTGATTCCTATAACCGATTGATGAAAAGTTCTAGGAACTAATTTTCATACTTTGTTGTGCACAAAGTGTCCTAGTTCTTCTTGCATAGCAAGAATCCAGTTTTCATCTTTCAGTGCATCTTCCACTTTAATTGGTTCAAATTGTGATACAAAAGCAACAAGATCTTGATCTTTTTGAATTGAGGCTCTAGTGGATACACCTTTTATTGGATCTCCTAAAATTTGATCTTGGGAAAGACCTTGAAGTAGTCTAGAGTTTTTAGAAGATTCTAAAGATGGTTTAGGTTCAAGATCTATAACTTTGGTTGTCTTAGGTTCATCGTCATCAAAATTTAATTGCTTAAATTCATCCTCAAGACTTTTCTTATTAACACTTTCATCAAAGTTTACATGAATTGATTCTTCCACAGTTTGATTTGATTTGTTGAAGACTTTATAGGCTCTATTGTGAGAAGAATATCCTAAGAATACTCCTATGTCAGATTTAGGTTCAAACTTGTCTAGATTGACTTTATCATTTAGAATAAAACATTTACATCCGAATACTCGGATGTAACTGATGTTGGGTGCTCTACCCATCTATAGTTCATATGGAGTTTTACTCAAATCTTTTATAATCAGAACTTGGTTCATCACATAGCAGGCAGTATTTATAGCTTCACCCCAAAAATGATTTGCAGTGTTATACTCATTGAGCATTGTTCTACACATCTCCTGCAGAGTTCTGTTCTTTCTTTCAACTACACCATTTTGTTGTGGTGTCCTAGGGGTTGATAGATGGTGAGTGTAACCTTGATTGTTACAAAATTCTTCGAGATTTTTATTGAAAAATTCACCACCTTTATCACTCCTAATTATGTTGATTTTGTACCCTTTTTCATTTCTAACTCTTTTACAGAATTTTATAAATGTTTCACAAGCATCAGATTTATGAGCTAACAAAAATACCCATGTAAATCGAGTAAAGTCATCAACAATCATAAACACATATGATTTACCACCTAAGTTGTGGATTTTGGTTGGTCCAAAAAGATCCATGTGAATCAGTTCGAGAGCTCTAGAGGTTGATTGATGCCTCTTGCTCTTAAATGATGATCTGGTATGCTTGCCAAGTTGACATGGTTCACAAACCTTGTCATTTGAGTAAGTTCCTTTCGGAATTCCCATGGCCAGATCATGTTTAACAATCCTAGATATGTTGTACATATTAATATGAGCTAATCTCCTATGTCATAGCCATGCATCATTACCAGAAATAGCACTTAAACATGTTACATTTTGTTTCTTCATGTCATTGAAGTTTGTGCAATACACATTCTTAAGTCTAGATGCCATGAATGCAACAATTTTATCAGCATGCTTGACAATACACCTATTTGCCTCAAATGAAATGTCATAACCTTTGTCACATAATTGACTTATGCTCAAGAGATTATACTTCAGCCCTTTAACATAAAGTACATCAAATATGGATAGATAATCGTTACCAATAGTTCCAATGCCTTCAATATCACCTTTGCTATCGTCTCCGAAGGTGACCTTTCCTCATTTCTTCTTTTCAAGGCTCAGAAAGTTAGATCTATCTCCATACATGTGCCTGGAACAGCCGTTGTCTAAATACCATACATCTTCGTTTTTGCATATCTACACAACATAAAATATTTTTGACTTTGGTACCCATGCTTGTTTGGGTCCATGCATGTTAGCACCAGTAAGAACAGATTTTTCAATCCATGCATTTTTTTTTTCTTTCTTTGTAAGACATTGCATCTAATTATTGTATGACCTTCCCTATGACATTTGTTGCATTTTGGTCTTTTGGGCAGTACGGTGTCATACTCCTTTTATTTAGACCCATGAGTGTAGCCTTGTCCAGTCTTGTCCAATGTACATTTTTGTGATCCTAACATCATGTCAAATATATTTTGACCATTTATGATTTAATCACTGTGCAGTGCATGTCTTCCTTTTCTTTTCTAAGAGTTTCATTTTCATTTTTCAGTTTTCCAACAACTTTCTTAAGTTGTTCATTATCTAGAGACGGTCCGTCTAGCTCTTCTTGTTGGAATTCAATTTCCTCAGGAGCTTCTTCAAGACTATGCTTAAGTTTTTCATTCTTCCTAATCTCTCTACTAAGTTTTGACTTAAGCTCCTGAATATAAATGTTGAACTCATGCGATTTGTCAGTAGGTTCAGTTTTTACCTTTGTGCTTGTCATTAAGCATAATGCAGCCATGTGATCTGAATCCAGTTCACCTTCGCTTGAGCTTGAATCATCCCATGTAGCTTTGAGAAATTTCTTGTCTTTTCTGTAAGAGCTGGTGTTCTTCTTATATTTTATGGGTCATTCACTCTTTATATGACCTGGTTTGTTACAACCGTAACATATTAACTTTACAGGTTTAGACTCGGGTTTCTTTCCTTTGTGAAACCTTGCGTAAGAGTTATTCTTACTCTTTCTCCTAAGTAACGTATTGAACTTTCTGGATAATATAGCCATGTCATCTTCTGAGTCTGAATCATTTTCAAAACCAATTTCAACATTGAGGGTAATTGATTTCTTTTCTTTTTCCTCAATCTTGACCAGACACATTGTCTCTTTTAGCTTCATTTCATGAACCATTAATGAACCACAGAGTTCATCAATAGTGTATTCAGCCAAGTTCTTGGCTTTTTCAATGGCTGTGGCCTTAGGTTCCCATGCTCTAAGTAGACCTCTTAGAAATTTTCTAATAGTTTCTTCTTGGTCATAGATTTTTCCTAGGTTCTTCATCTCATTAATATTTGTTGTAAACCGAGCAATAGCTTCAGCTATCGATTCGGTTTCCTTCATCCTATAGGCTTCATATTTTTCAACTAACAGTTGTAGCTTTGCATTTTTAACTTGCAAAGTTCCTTCGTGGGTGACCTCTAACTTGTTCCAGATTTCCTTAGCGGTTTCACACGCACTAACTCTATTGAACTATTCGACTGATAAACTGCAAAACAAAATGTTTCCAGCTTGGTTATTCAATAGTTCTCTTTTCTTTTCTTTAGCACTCCATTCGTCTATATCCTTTGGGACAGTAGCTCCATCAACTATTTTAGTAGGCGTTAGACAGCCGTGTGTCACAACATCCCACATCTCTAGATCTTGGGCTTTAAGGTAATACCTAATCTTAGTTTTCCAGTGTGAATAGTTTTCTTCCTTGAACAGTGGTCGTCGGTTGGTGGAGTTTCCTTCACCTGAGAGATAAGTGCTTCTTTCATTTTGTCCTGCCATACTCAATCTGCTCTGATACCAATTGTTGGCCCAGATATGTCCAAGAGGGGGGGTGGGTGAATTGGAGACTTCGCAGATTTTAAACTTTCTTCAAATTGTGCGGAATAATGAAAGCAGATTAAACAAAGTATAGCAATGAGATACAGTAAATGTAAATGGGACAATGCAAGGAAGATTTATAGTGATTCGGCTGCACCTACATCCACTACCTAACCTCCTTAGTTAGGATTTGTTCAAACTCCACTATGGACCTTCTTACGGGTGAAGATCAAACTGAAACACTTTCTCAACTTACGGGTGTGAAAACTAACGTTTCTCAACTTACTGGTATGAGAAGACCGCTTACAACTTTGAGCAACACTTGCTCTAACTCAGTGACTTACCCGTCACTACAATCTAATTACATATTGAGATATGATTTCCTTTACTCAAAATCAAAGTGATACTTACAACGTTTTGGATTGAACCTTCTATTGCCACAGATTCAACGAAATATGTATGAGGAAGTTTATGCTGAAAACAGGTTCAAATAGTTTTTGTCTTCGTTAGTGGGTTTTTTAAATAATGAAGAAGAAGATCGATCAACCCTGAAGACTTGAAGTTTTTCTTTCAAAAGATTATAAGATCAAGCACAAGTGAAAGAAGACTAACTTTCAAAAAGTGTTTTGGCGCAAACGAAAATTGTCAATACGTTTTGAATGAATATCAGTTTCGTATTTCATTAGTTCATTTTTCTGCTCTGAGCAGCATGTATATATAGGAATAATAGAGGGGCAATGGACTTGGTAATTTTGGCGTTGTAAGATATTTCAAATATAATGTTAACATTCTTTCCAGAAACGGATTGATTCAGCTTAATACATATTACGGCGATAGCACCTGAATCATCTGATCCTTTCATGAAAGATGAATGTTCTGACAAAGTTTTAGAATGTTTTAAAAGAGTTTTGAAAAGTTGTTGTACGATTCTGAAAAGTATTTGTACATTTCTGAAAAAGGTTAACAGAAATGGCAGTAATGTCAGAACAACAAAAATATATTTTCTGTCGTTTTGTTCCTTTAAGGGCGCTCATAGAACATCAGCGTCCTACTGAACAATGAAGTGAGGGTGCTACTAACTAGTAAGCGTCATGACTTTCTTGAACAATTAAACGACTTAAAGCATGAGAGCGCTACTTTGCAGTAAGCGTCCTGAACTATTAAAAGCAATTTTAAAATAATGTTTAAGCGCGCTGACACAGTGAGCGTCCTGAAAGTTATTTAAGTTGATTCTAAATATGAGAGCGCTCCTACACAAGTAGCGTCCTAATAATTCATTCAACTTATAACTTATCAGCATCCTTAAAGATAAAAAGATCTTTCAGTGCCCTCAAGGAACAAAACGACGAAGTTGATAGTATGCGTCAGGACACTGATTGTGGAATCAGGACGCTAATTCAACAACTGTCACTGTTCTAATAAGTGCACTATAAAAGTCTACTTTTTTAGAACGAATTTTGCACCGAGTCCTTTTCAGGTTTATCAGAGATCTTCTCTGATACATGAATTAAGTTTTTCTAAAACTTTTATTTTTCATGAAATCTGAGAAGAACCAGGATGTTAATGAAAATTGCACTTGTCATTTTCATATAACATTATCACAACCCACTATCTGTGATGTCATGACCGGCACAGAACCCCAGGTACATCCTCCCTCGATATCCTTGGCATCCCATCAGCCTTCTAATAACACACCATAATCCCAATAATCAACATCAAAACACATGGACAATAATAGATCATCAATGTAAAAACATATTCGAATGACAACCATAATTTATTTATTTTTCTAAGTCCTTAATGTTCAAAATATATATAATCCTACTTAACCATAAATTACAACCCATATATGTGTTACGTATAAGCATTAGGTGTTACATAGTACAATTTATCAAAATAAATGCAGAAAAGTACTAAACACCAACGTCACAAAAGTGTAGGAAAAATGCCCACAACTAAGCTTTTCCCTTCCCCTTCTTATCTGAACCTGAAAGGATAAGAGTAAAGAGTGGGCTACAACAAGCTCATTGAATGTTTTCTACAAGTGACAACACATATATGCATTTATGTAAAACATTGCAAGATCATTAAAACCATTTAAATATCATGGATACAAATAAGATTGCATACATGCTCAATATAATGCATCATGTCATATACAAGACAATGCATATCATTTATAAACATGCTCATACAATCCTAACACCTCCCGAGTAAGAATCAATACAAGGGTCTGAGTGCGCGACACTCATTGCCCGATCGACTTCTTAGCCGTATTCTATTAGAATTCCTAAGATTTTATGAACCATAGTATCCGCCCACCAAGACAAGTACCATGCCTAAGCGACTCTTAACATACACAACCCATAGAAGTCCTCTGCCAGGCCCACAATTAGGGATCACCACTAGACTTACAAGATTCTCCAAAGAAAATCCCAACTAGGAGACTCTACCCAATTGCTAACCGTATTAGACTATGCTCAAATACATTTCATGAGACATTAAATCATGCATATACAATAGATAAGCATTTAAAACACATTTCTATACTACAATGCCACATATAGAAACCAACAAGTAAAGAAACACTCAGAACTTGATTGGCTAGACTTAGCCAATCCAATCCAATCCACAAGAGAGCACTAGAATGGCCACAATCACCCTAAGCACCTCAATCCCCAATTGGCCTATTTGGGTTACTTAAATCAATCAAAATCCCTGCATAAAACATGGTTTATACATTACTGAAAATCAGTCCACTAATGTGCCAAACAACCATGATCAATCCCAATTCCATAGCCAATTAAGATTCTAAAATGATTATACGCATGAGTCAATCCCATATTGCTCAATTCACCCATTTAAAATCAAATTAAACCATACATAACCCAATTGAATGCAATAGGTTGATCCCCATGATCCAACTACTATAATACAAGGCATTCAATCATAATTAGGGTCAATTAGACTATTTATCAAGTCAATTTCATCAATTGACTAAGCCTAAGTCAAAATCCCCAAATTTGGGCAAATCCCTAAATTCATTGAAATTTCTCAAATTACATGGCCTAGGCCAAAATTACACTACACTAGGGTTATCAACTAATCATAATCAGTAAATTGGACTACTATACATTCATATTTACCCATGTATTCAACATAAATCACATGCAAATTGAATAGAAAACCCTAAGTCCAAAATCCTAGTTTAGGTCAAATACCTATAACCTTACCAATTTCTTGTTAGAAATTGGGGGTTTCACCATTTTTGGACTCCCAACATCCTCTAGATTAACATATCTCAAATGCAATACCTAATCCCAAAATGTACTTTCCACCACCCTCCTTAAAGTCCGAGATTCATGAGTGAAAAACACCCATTAGGTCAAAAGCAAGCTTGCATGCATGAATGAAAGTGATAGAAGGAAGAAAAATGAGAAAGAATGAGAAAAAAATGATTACCTTGGGGATTCTTGAGCAAGAATGCACCCAAAACTCCAACTTTTCCCTTCCTTTTCTCCTCTCCCCTTCCTTTCCTCTTCTCCAAGCTCCTTAGCCTCTTTTGGAAGTGAAAAATGAGAGAAATCACGTCTCAATGGCTTATATAGAGGTTAAGTGGCATTTTGGGCTCGCACTTAAAAAAAATACACTTTAATAAAAGAAACAGTTTTCCTACTACAATTATTTGCACTTAGATAATCAATTTCTTGCCAATTACTCACCAATTTAAAATTTTTACCGTTCAAAAGTTTTATGAGTCAGATATAAACCTTCTTGTAAAATGTTAACGCAATCCAAGGGTGGGATTGCGACCTTCAAGCATTTGATCAAAATTGCGCAAGAAAATTCACAAATCCGAGAAACAATGTTTGGAGTCTTATACCTTACAGTAGACAACTTCGATCAAGATATTCACCGTTCATAATGAAGATATATCAGAGAATAATAAGCTAAAAAACTTTCAGCTCCATCGGACCACGGATCTAGGAGATCAAGCCACTGATGTAATCGGTGACAGAAATTTCTTCCTCCATGGAGCGAGCTCCACTGATCAAAAACACCATTTTCGACACGTATTGGCGTCGAACGGGTCTCCGATCATTCCAAAACTTCACGCGCACTCTAAAAAACTTAAAATCATGCAAAGACACTTGAACCAATGTGCGTCGAGCATCATATACGTATACGGGTACTCTATAGGTGAAAATGACGTCATCCTAAGGTACAAACATTCTAGCCGTTGTGTGTAAACGTTCATATTATTAGAACTTCAAATGTCTAACGGCTATGTCCTACTAAGTCTATAAATACTAACACTTAAGACCAAACAACTCGCCCATAATTTTTATTGTCCCAACACTTTTTGAAAGTTAGTCTGTGTCAAAATGTTTTTCAAATATCTAAACTTTCAAAGTATTTTTCATTGATACCTTTACGTATTCAAAAGATTTTCATATTGAGATTTAATTATATTTCATCTTTGAAAATCTATTTGATCTGGTATCTACTCAAATTCTCAGCACTGATCTTTACTTGATATCAATCTTGCTGAAGAAAGAATTTGAGAAATAGTTCAAGATATACAGTTGTACTTGATTTCATATCTTAAGGACTGTATCGAACTATATCAGTAGTTAAGTCAACTACTGAATACTGAACCAGAAGTTTTCATACTTATATTCTATATCTTTTTGAAAATTGTTTGTGTTTTTGATTTACATTATTCCTTCATTTTCTACGACAATGTTTTATTGGTATCATATTATTTTCGAAGAAGCACTGATTTTCATCTCACATCATTCATGTTTTTCGAAAATGCACTTGAGCAATACCGAACATTGAAAGGTAAAGGACTATAAGTGTATTTCCTCTTAGCATTACGTATTTCAATTTATACATCTTTGTAATGCTATTTACTAAGCTTAATTGTAAAGTGTTCTACTTAGCTAGAACCAACATTATTTTGTTGTAATGTTGGTGTGTTTCTGGATTGAAACAACCAGGACAAGTGAATATAGTTCACTTAATGATTTCAGGATTGAAATCATGTTAAGGTTATCTCTGAACCTGTAAAAGAGAAAAAGGTTCATCCTCACCTGTAAGTAGGAAACCGGTTCATCCTAATCCCGTAAAAGGATAGGTGCGTCATTAACCTGTAAAAGGATAGGTTATCTCTTAACCTATAAACGAGAAACGATTCTTCCTTATCCCGTAAAAGGAACATGAGTTTTTTCTCATCTCGAAAAAAGGAAATACGGTTCATTCTTAGCCCATTAAAGGATAGGTTTGCCTTTAACCTGTAAAAAGGCAGTTGTAACGGTTTGGTTCTCACCTGTAAGAGAATCAGTTAGTGGATTGAGAAAATCCTAATCGGGAGATTAGGTAATGGACGTAGGCTTGGCCGAACCACTATAAATCTTGTGTGTCTCACGTTTGCATTTTAGTCTAAGTTCTATTTATGCGTTCAATTCCAATACACTCATATATATTACTAAGTTATTAGAAAAAAAATTTAAAATTGACCATCACACCCAATTCACTCCCTTCTTAGGTGGACCAACACCCTACAAATGACCTCGAGCTTGTTATCGTTGTAATACCATAGGTTTGCACAAAAAAAAAATTGTTGTTTGGGCAGGCATGCCCGGACGTTCGGGCAGGCATGCCCGAATGTTCAGGCGCCAAATCCTCTATATAAGGAACCCTCCCCCTCCTTACTTCTCACACCAAATTCACTCCTCCTTGTGATTTTCTTATCCTTTTCACTCATTTTGAGTTTTTGGTCTTTTGAGACTCTCTATGCGGTGCAACGCGATTCTGTCCGGGGGAAAGCGCCAGTTCTGAAAGAAGTTCTTATCTAAAGGTGGGGAACGAAACATAGGTTTATGTGTTTTATAACTTTTAATAAAGTTTATATTCATTTATCATTATGTCTACTATTCATTTACCCTGCATTATTGCGTATAATGTTTATGCTATCACACTTATGCCTGTATAATTGGAATTCATGTATTATGATGTTGTTATGTCGGATTAGTAATCAATCTGGCTCAACCAGACTCAGTCTTGTCCTCAGTAACTTCAAATAGTGAACGGGAGGCAGCGTGCTGCTCTAGACGATTAGTATTTAAGTAGACCTCGTGTCTCACCTCTCAACTGAAGACTAATCTGGTTGGTCTTATTTGAAAGCTATCAGCTTATACAGTAATACTGAATGTCCTAACCTTGCACGTAGTGATACCGACCCTGATAAGGATCACCAGACGTTGCCAAATCCTGTCTAAATGTTAAGTAAAGACCAGACCAGTTCATACAGACCAATTCATGCATTGGCATCATACATATCACCACATGAGGACGTATGTGGCTTATGATTCATAGAATAGTTAGGAGCGATGCTCGCTATTCATTTATTATGATGCTCTCATGTGTATTTAAGATATTTGATTATGAAGTTTGCTTTATTAATTGTTATATTCACGAACTATTTTACCCACTGAGCCTGTAGCTCACCCTGTTGTTATCCAATTTTTCACATGAGATTAGGGTGGACTGGTTGCAAGTTTCTGGGCCCACATTTTGTACCCTTTGTATTATTCATTAGGGATTTTTGGGAGAATGTTCACTTAACCATTTCATGTACAAAAATATTCTGAAATTAATGAAATCAGACTTGTACGAAATTGTGCTTCCGCTGACTCTGTTATTATCGTTATAATGCATTCGCGCCCCGTCCGCGAGTGTCCCGCTGGTTTAGGCCCGTCCGGGCGGGATGTGACATTTAATGGTATTAGAGCATACGGTCCACGGCCCGCCCAAGTTCACTAAATTAGGAGAAGAAAGTATTTACTAGATATAAAATATCTCTAAAACTATATATATATATATATATATGAATTATATATAGTTGAGATATATATTAATTATATATCTAGAAAACTATATAATTTTTATATAATTTAGATTTAAATATATATATAGTTATGATTTATGAAAACTATATATATAGTTATTATTAAATATATATATATATATATACCATATTGCTAATGGAAAAATTTGGATGAAAAAAAAATTTATTAGATATATATATCTCTAGAACCATATATATATGAATTATATATAGTTGAGATTTATATTAAATATATATCTAGAAAACTATATAGTTTTTATATAGTTTAGATTCAAATATATATATAGTTATGATTTATGAAAACTATATATATAGTTATAATTAAATATATATATCTATACATCCATGTATATATAAGATATATATATATATATATATATATCGTATTGCTAATGAAAAATTTTGATTAAATGATGGTATAAACATAAAGAGAAAAATAAAAAATATTGTCTAACGAACAAAGCATAAATCTTAAAATGTTAGGAATATATTTTGTGTCTTTCACAAATTTATTTTCCTTTCAGCAAAAGAATGGCCTCAAGTGAATGAACGACTTTCGATAATAGGGAACCAATTCCCACTAGACTCAAGGAATTGTCCAAAAGGGAGGTTATGACTATGAGGAGTATCGACAATAGAGATCTTCGCCTCCGTCCAATCCTTCACGAAAAACTCGCAACACTGGGGTGGTTAAACATAACAAAAGTTGAGGGTCACGTCTCCTACAACTTGGTGAAATCTTTCTACGAAGCCATGAATTGCATAGGACTTCAAGAAGATGGGATCAACCCTGTTTTGGAGACAACAGTCAGGGGAACAAAGATTTCTATCAACGTCGAAATTATTGCACGACTTATGGAGATTCCAATTGAAGATAGAATCATCGATCCACACGAACCCCAGACAGTTGCAGAGATCTCAGAGTCCAAAGAACAGTTCTTCAATTCCCTCGCCAAAGAGTCGTACACTCAATCAACGTACACTCATCTCCCAAACAATCTCCTTAAACCATCTCTTGCCGGCCTTGGGAAGATCGTGTTCGGCAACATCTTGCCAGAAAGGGGGACTAGAGGCACTATGTAAAGGGCTCAACTTCTTATGTTATACTGCATAGAGAAGAAAATTAGGGTCTCCCTACCTCACATCATCATCCAGCAAATGTTGAGGGTGATTCAAAACCCTTTAAGAAAGGATCTCCTCGGCTACGGAGTCTTGATCATGAAGATGTTATACGAGGCAAACATCAACACTTTTGATGAGTCTTTGAAGTAGATCACTGAGGCAGTTACAATATCCTCTATCTTCAAGACATAAATCACAAGTGGAGGGGTAACTAACGAGGAAGTATTTGGCGCGACTTTGGGAGGAAATGGAGAAAGAATTATAGACGAATATGGTCGTTGGTACGAAAAAAGTCGACGCAAGATTCCTGTCAGGGAGGTACCAAATAGTGAGCAAAATCAGAACCCTACGTCAGACCCAACCGCAAATAATGATCCAACCGAGCACCTGTTCACTGAGGAAGATTTATTTTCCAACCTAAATCAATCTCAACCAAATCAAGATAGACAAGAAGTTCCAGCAAATCCACCTTCCTGGAACATGCCAACTCAAGGCAATACTATGTACCAAAGGTTTCCAACTCCTGAGGTACCGTATCGGCCAGTTCCATAAGTTCCTGTGAACTAACAACAACAGAATTTGGCGGCACCAAATTATGGAAGACAGGACATCCCAATGAGCCCATTGTTTCAAGACTTTTCAACCCAAGCATATCCAAATGTCCAAGGGGTTCCAGTTAGGGGATCCCCATATAATAAAAACAACTACCCCTCACCTATGAGTCAACCGTACGGCCAATACTTTCCACCAATGCCTACGGCCTACCCTCCACCTATGGGACAGTCAACCCATCAACCAACGATGGGGCACTCGACTATCCCATTCGAGCAGTTAAATGTGATTGTAACCAGTATCACTCGGATAAAGGAGACTCAAAATGCCTTGTTAATACGTATGCAAAACGTCGAAGAACAACGAGCAAATTCTCAACCTTCTTCTAGTAGTCATTTTGTACCTAGCAAGAGGTCTAATAGGGGGGGTAGTAGACAGGAAAATCAAGATTGATTACTGACATTGTAAATTTTTCCTTTATATATGAATAAGAATGTTTTGTTTAAGACTATTTTTGGTGGGCCGACTTACAACCATTCTTTCTTTTGTATCACTAACTTTGGAGTGGTATGGGACACAACAAAATTGGAGGATACTAAATAAAATGTGGAAGTAAGAAAACCCATGACCTTGTATGAAAAGAAACATTTGGAGAAAGTTGCATTACTAACATTATACTAAGTTTACACGGTATGGGACGAGTAAACTTGGACGATACTATTAGTGAACTATTATTCAGCCGATGTTTTTAGAGACCGTGTTCGTACAACTTAACTTGGTTGACACCCTTATTACCAAATTCATGTGGTTTGGGACACACGAATTTGGATAATAATCGAAAAGACTAAGCAAAAGAGTTTGAATACATAAGATTGTGATAGAACGTTAGATCAGGACATTTACCGAGGAAAATCTTAGAATTTTTATGACTCGTATGGATTTTCAATGAAATATGTATGTAAGTTCCCAAAAAAAAACCAAAATCAAAACATTTGAAATACTTGCAAAGTTTTATACTTATTATATAAACATTCCAACCTTGTTTTACACCATGGCCAAACATACGAGGCACATAAGATTCTTTGATTACTCAACAAAAACCTTACACTATACTTAGAAAAATAGGTGGTTTATATATTGCAGTACTCTCAAAATTGTTGCTAAGAATACCATAACATTATACTTGGCTACAGTTCCTAAATCATGGTTTTATTTTCTCCTTGCCAGTGAGAAAATGCAAACCAGGAAGAGAGGAAAGGCCACGTACTGTCCGTCCAACAGAGGAGGCACCTCCTGAGATACAGAATCAGGAACCGCCGCCTCAAACGACAGCACAGGCCACACCTGACACTGCCACTACGTCTGGACATGCAGTGCAACCCCAACCTACACCCTTTGCCATGCTTTCGACTATGGAAGTCTTCTTCGCCGAATTTATCTAGGCGATGAAAGTAATAATTCAGACGGTCGTTCGTGAGACCGCGGCCAATCAGGTTGCCACTATGCAGGCACCTGTGAGATCTGAGTCGGAGACTGAAACCGACCAGATAACGAAGTACAAGAGGCTACAACCTCTTACTTTTGCTGGCACCATTGATGTTGAAGAGGTGCAAAAATGGCTAGATGAGTCAAAGAAGGCTCTCGATGCAATGGGAGTCGATGAGACTCGAAAGATTCAACTTGTGACCTACCAACTTATTGGTGGAGCAAATACATGGTGGATAATAATAAAAGAGGACCCAAGGGTCAACACTGCGGACATGACTTGGCAACAATTTGAGTCAATGTTTATTGATGAGTACTTCCTCGGCTCTGTGAAGAGACAAAAGCGCCAAGAATTCGCCAAGCTATACCAAGGCAGCAAGACAGTTAGGGAGTATGCTGGCAAGTTCAAAGAATTATCGGTCTACTCTCTCTCCACTATCTCAACGGAGCAAGATAAGACCGAGAAATTTTATAATGGACTTTGTCCTGACCTTCGACAAGCCTTGTCGATCTTGGATCTCAAGATTTATAAGGAGGTCGTTGACAAGGCCGTGAGCTTTAAACAAGAGAAGATCGTGTAGGAGCAGAGAATGAATAGGGAAAAATGGCCTGCAACGTTCTCCCAATAGGGCTCGCAGCAGGGCCACAAGAATAAGCCCTACTATAATCAAAACGCAGCCCTCCCAACCCCTGTTCTGAAGAATGAGGCCACAACATTTGCGGCTGAACAATCTAACCCTGGCCATCAGGGGTTTTCACAATCATGGTCGCGGAGGCCGTAGTGGCAGGGGTGGCCGTCGAAACGGCAATGGCAGAGGTGGTGGTCAACACCACAATCAGCATGGCTAACAGAATTATCAGCAGCGGAGGCTAACGTGTTACAACTGTGGCCAGCAGGGCCATGTAAAATATGTTTGTCCGCACCTTCAGTAACCTATTCCCGTTGTTCCAGTCCAACAAGCACCACCTGCTACAAATGCCCAACCCAGGCAGAACCAGCAGAACGAGGGGCAGCAGAATCAGGGCAGAGCATTTGCCATCTCTCAACAACCCCTCCCAGACAACAACGTAGTTGAAGGTACATTTCTTTTGTTCAATACTACGGTACATGTCTTGTTCGATTCGGGTGCTACGCATTCTTTTATATCGTCTACATTGGTAAGACATTTAGGGTTGCATCCTGAACCCACATCACTCACAATCCATGTCACATCCCCTTTAGGATCTAGTACTGACGTGAATTTGCAGTGTTCCCGATGTGAGCTTCGAATGTCAAAACAGATAATATATGCAGATCTTTTTGTGATGGACATTGAAGACTTTGACATCATCCTCGGCATGAACTGGCTCGCACCACGGAATGCAAAGATCGATTGTATGAAGCAGCAAGTTCAATTAACCTTGCCCATGGAGGAGTTTGTCAAGATTTAGGGAACAAGGAAATGGATACACAACTCGACTGCTGCACTTCTCAAGGCACAGCTTCGAGCTCTATCCCTTGGTGATGAAAATGAATCACCAACATTGTAGCCTCTCGAAGTACACGATGTCCAGGTAATATCTGAATTCCCAACAGTTTTTCTAAATGACCTTCCTGGTCTACCTCCTGTTAGGGAATTCGATTTTGAAATCAATCTCATACCTGGGACCGGGCCTATCTCAATTCCACCATACAGAATGTCAAATGCCGAGTTGGTCGAATTGGATAAACAACTGAAGGAATTAGAGAGTAATGGCTTCATCAGAAAAAGTTCATCACCCTGGGCGCTCCAATTCTGTTTGTTCGCAAAAAGGATGGTTCGTTACGACTTTGCATCGACTATCGCAAGCTGAATAACGTCACCATCAAGAACAGATACCCGTTGCCCAAGATCGATGACTTGTTCGACCAACTTAGAGATGCAAAATACTTCTCTAAGATTGATTTACGATTTGGTTATCACCAACTCCGGATACGAGAGACGGACATTACCAAGACGGCATTCAGAACTCGGTACAGTCACTACGAGTTCTTAGCCATGCCGTGCGGTCTAACAAATGCACCAGCTGCATTCTTGGATTTGATGAACCGCATCTTCAAGTTATACTTAGACCGATTTGTGGTAGTTTTTGTGGACGATATCTTGATATATTCCTCAATCGAGGAAGACCATAAGATACATATGAAGATAGTCCTCTAGACCTTGAGAAGCCACCAGTTGTATGCAAAAGTAAGTGCGAATTTTGGGCAAAGCGAGTTCAATTCCTAGGCCATGTGGTTTCAGGCAATGGCATTGAGGTTGATCCTTCTAAGGTTGAAGCGGTTTTAAACTAGAAGCAGCCTACCACTGTTACTCAGATTATGAGTTTTCTTGGTTTGGCTGGCTATTATAGACGCTTCATCAAGGACTTCTCAAAGATTGTTGAACCTATGACAAAGCTCACTCGAAAAGACGTGCAATTCATCTGGAACCCCGCCTGTGAAACATCATTTCAGGAATTGAAGAAATGCCTCACGATGGCACCAGTACTTATCACTCCAAGAATTCACTTGGATTTTCACTATACACTGACACCTCTCTCCAAGGCTTAGGTGTCATACTAATGTAAGAAGGCCAAGTTGTCGCATATGCCTCGAGGCAACTGAAGATTCATGAGGGTAATTACCCAACACATGACTTGGAACTTGCAGCTGTCGTATTTGCACTAATGATATGGCGTCATTACCTATACGGTAAACGGTTTCAGGTCTTCTCGGATCACAAGAGTCTTAAGTACATCTACACCCAGAGAGACCTAAACCTCCGCCAAAGACGATGGTTGAAATTCTTGAAAGATTATGACTTTCAACTCCAATACTATCCCGGTAAGGCCAATGTTGTCGCTGATGCCCTGAGTAGAAAATCTTATGTTGCTTACACTCTTAACTTCAAAATGGGGAAGTTGGCTACAGAGATGGAGAATTTTAACCTACAACTAATCGAGAAGGGAGCAAGATCACGACTTTCTCAATTGTCAGCCAACTCTGAGCTGGTTCAAAAGATTTTAGCACCTCAAGCCAACGACCCTATGTTAATGGAGAAACGCGAACTTCTTCTACTCAGCGGACAAGACCTTTCTCACTGGTCGGTCTCTGAAGACGAGGCCGTTTTCCATAAAAAAATGTCTCTGTCTACCGAATGATCTTGAGGTTCAGAAATAAGTGTTCACTGAGATGCACTGTTCGAGGTTCGCTATGCATCCTGGGGGTGACAAGATGTACAAGGATGTCAAGCGACAATTCTGGTTTTTTAGAATGAAGAAGGCGATTGCACACTTCGTTGCTCGATGTCTTGTTTGCCAGCAAGTTAAGGTAGAAGGAAGACTTCCCTCTGGACTTCTCCAGTCGTTACCTATTGGTGCATGGAAGTAAGAGAACATCGCAATGGATTTTGTTACGGCCTTGCCTCGAAATAAGAAAGGGCAAGATGTTATCTGGGTTATCATTGGCAGACTTACAAAGTCTGCACAGTTCTTGCCAATAAAGTTCACGGATAACCCTGCCAAGCTTGCCGAACTATATGAAAGAGAGATCGTACGCCTCCATGGCATACCACTCACGATCTTCTCTGATCGAGACCCTCGATTCACATCAAAGTTTTGGCAAAGCTTCCAGAGTCGAATGGGCTTTAAGATCACCATGAGCTCAGCCTTTCAGCCTCAGACTGATAGGCAGTCAGAGCGTCTTATCCAAATCTTAGAAGACATGTTACGATGTTACATCTTGGACTTTAATGACGGATGGGAAGAGTAATTACATTTAGCTGAGTTTGCATACAACAACAGTTACCAAACTAGTATCGGCATGGCACCGTACGAGGCTCTCTATGGTCGCTCTTGCAAATCTCCGGTATGCTGGTTAGATATGGCAGATCGACCTTAGTTGGGCCCTGAACTAGTTCAAGAGACTTCTGAGAAGATCACACTAGTAAAAGAACGACTTCGTGTTGCTCAAAGTCGACAGAAGAGCTATGCTGACAAGCGGAGGCAGCATCTAGAATTTGATAAGGGGGACTTGGTTTTTCTAAAAGTCCATTCCACAAAAGGTGTCAAACGCTTTGGGATCAAAGGAAAGCTCTCCCCACAGTATATCTGTCTATTTCAGATCATTGAACGTATTGGCAAACTCGCTTATCGTCTGTCCCTTCCATTGTCCATGTCTAAGGTTCATGACGTTTTTCCGTATCCATGCTTCGAAAGTATCGTCCTGATCCTTCGCATATCATCTCTCTAATCGAGGTTCGAGTTGAGGAAGGAAATAAGTATCAGGAGAGAGCGATATAGATTTTGGATAGAAAAACTCAAGAACTAAGGCGACGTAGCATACCACTGGTGAAAGTGCTCTGGGATCACCACGGGGTAGAGGAAGCAACATGAGAACTAGAAGCAACAATTAAATAGAAATACCCTGGATTGTTTTCTAGTAATAATTGATGATGTGATACATTGTAATATTTCATTTATCAATAAAATGATGGAACTTTGTTTACAAATTGTCTTAATACATCGTTTCACTTGAATAACTATGCAGATGTCTGAAAATAAAATCAATGGATATAGTGATGCACACACACAGTGGCCTCCTTGGCAACCTGTGGCGACTCCTCCAAAATCAAAGTCAAGTCACAACTACTTTGCATCACCAACTCCATCGCCACATAGACAGCGATCCTTATCGCCAGAGCGTGCATGGATTTTTCTTAACAATCTTGCCCAAAACAATCTTGTGCCCTCAAATTGGCAAGACCTTCTACCAAAATTGTCAGGCCGCCGAATTCGAGCAACAGCACGAAAAAACGTCCCACCGCTCAACCTACCTCCCCTCAAACGATGTAACCAATGCCCTACACCACCATCCGTTAAGCAAACGTTGGAATCTTCTAAGGACGAATCTGACTCCATTTGATCTCCATGGTTTCATGATGTTGAGGATTTCACCGGCCAAAGTGTCATTCAGGGACCATACAGGCACTACCCTGAACTAGCAAACGATGACGCCGGCAATGAATCTCAAGCAGATAACCATCATGACTACTTGAACTGATTTCGAGGGCGAAATCCTTTTAAGGGGGTAGAGTGTAATACCCTAGGTTTGCACAAAAAAAAATTGTTGTTCAGGCACATGCCCAGACGTTCGGGCAGAACGCTTGAACGTTAGGGCGCCTGCCCGAACGTTCAGGCGCCAAATCCTTTATATAAGGAACCCTCCCCCTCATCACTTCTCACACCAAATTCACTCCTCCTTGTGATTTTCTTCTCCTTTTCACTCATTTTGAGTTTTTTGTTTATTGAGACTCTCTTTCGAGACTCTCTGTGTGGTGCAACGTGGTTCTGCCCAGAGGAAAGCGCCAGTTCTGAAAGAAGTTATTATCTGAAGTTGGGGAACGAAACATAGGTTTGCGTGTCTTATAACTTTTATTAAAGTTTATATTCATTTATCATTATGTCTATTATTCATTTACACTGCATTATTGCGTATAATGTTTATGTTGTCACACTTATGCCTGTATAATTGGAATTCATGTATTACGCTATTGTTATGCCAGATTAGTAGTCAATATGGCTCAACCAGACTCAGTCATGTCCTCAGTAACTTTAAATAGTGAACGGGAGGCAGCATGCTGCTCTAGATGATTGGTAAATAAGTAGACCTCTTGTCTCACCTCCCAACTAGAGATTGATCTGGTTGGTCTTATTTGAAAGCTATCAGCTTATACAGTAATATTGAATGTCCTAACCTTGCACGTAGTGATACCGACCCTGATAAGGATCACCAGACGTTGCCAAATCCTATCTAAATGTTAAGTAAAGACCAGACCAGTTCATACAGGCCAATTCATGCATTGGCATCATACATATCACCACCTAGGGACGTATGTTGCTTATGATTCATAGAATAGTTAGGAGCGATGCTCGCTATTCATTATATTTCTCTGGAGAGAGACGTACAATGAGAACCTGGCTACACCTTGGGAGGGACATTTGTACATGAATCCAGAGCATCGTTCCTGAGGAGGGACGTACAATGAGAACCTGACTATTCCTGGGGAGGGACATCTATACATGAACTCAGGCGATGTACAGTCATTAAGATAGTTGATTGTGATGCTCTCATGTGTATTTAAGATATTTGATTATGAAGTTTTCTTTATTAATTGTTATATTCACGAACTATTTTACCCACTGAGCGTGTAGCTCACCCCGTTGTTATCCAATTTTTCACTAGAGATTAGGGTGGACTGGGTGCAGGTTTTTGGGCCCACATTTTGTACCCTTTGTATTATTCATTGGGGATTTTTGGGAGAATGTTCCCTTAACCATTTCATGTACAATGATATTCTGAGATTAATGAAATCAGACTTGTACTAAATTGTGCTTCCGCTGACTCTGCTATTATCATTATAATGCATTCGCGCCTCGTTCGCAAGTGTCCTGCCGGTTTAGGCACGTCAGGGCGGGGTGTGACAATCGTTGTCTTCTCCCTGAAGATTTGACGACATTACCTGTATGGTGAAAGATTTGAGGTGTTCTCTGACCACAAAAGCCTACGGTACATCTACACTTAGAAGGATTTAAATCTCAGACAGAGACGTTGGCTTAAATTCCTTAAAGACTATGATTTCGACCTCCAGTATTGCCGGGGGAAGGTTAACATTGTAGCCGATGCACTGAGTTGAAAGTAATATGTATCAGCCGGCTCTGTCAACTTTGAGATGGGTAAGTTGCTAACCGAGATCGAGGACTACAACTTACAACTTGTTGATGACCACACCACCGTTGGGCTTGTCCAATGTCGCTCCACTCCGACCTTATTCTGAAAATTCTGGCGGCCCAAGCAAATGACGCCGAATTAATGGAAAAGACACACCTCATATCACATGACCAAGCCCCCAATCATTTGTCATCTGTCATCAGGCTTCATGGGATTCCCCTCACCATTATGAGTGATTGTGAACCCAGATTTACTTCCAGATGTTGGCAAAGCTTTCGATCTGGAATGGGTTCTATGGTCACCATAAGCACGACCTTTCACCCACAAACTGATGACCAATCTGAATGCCTCATTTAGATCTTGGAGGATATGCTACGTTATTGTGTCTTGGACTTTTAAGATGGATAGGTAAAATTTTTGCACTTGGCAGAATTTTCTTACATCAACAGTTTCCAAACAAGTATCGGGATTGCACCATATTAAGCATTATATGGCAGGCCGTGTAGATCCCCTGTGTGTTGGTTGGATATGGTAGACCGACCACAACTTGGGCTGGATTTAATCAAGCAAACTACTGAGAAGATTACTCTTGCAAAGAATGACTTAAAACTGCCCAAAGTCGTCACAAAAGCTATGCAGACAGACAATGAAAGCCCATAGAATTTGAGGTTGGGGAGTCAGTTTTCCTCAAATTTCAGCCCATTCGGGGCATGAAGCCTTTTGGGATTAAGGGAACTGTCTCCACGATATATTGGTCCATTTTTAATTGTGAAAAGAGTTGGAGAAATCGCCTGAAAGTTATTTGTCGGCTTCGATGTCTCGCATCCACTATATTGTTCACATCTTCATGCTCCGGAAATACCACCATGACCCGTCTCATGTGATTCCTCTAGTTGAAGTAGAAATAGAGGAAGGGAACAAGTACTGCGAATGACCTATAGAAATTCTGAGTAACAAACTCAAGACCTACGTACTAAAATCATTCGGTCGGTCAAGGTCCTGTGGCAACACCAGGTGTTGAGAAAACAACTTGGGAAGTTGAAAGTGAAATCAGGCTGAAATACCCTAAACTGTTTGTTTAATTTTTTTTGTTGATCATCTGCATCATGAGAAATAAAAATCATCAATTTCTCCATATATGTTTCTATCAATTACATTACATGTTATATATGCCACTACTTGTATTTGCACAGATGTCTGACAGAGACCAAAACATACCCTCTAATTCGGACCAAGACTTCTCCGAGCACAGCCTGAACACAGCACACTATGATGATGATGCTGACTCAGCCCCTCAAGACATGAGTCTTGTGGAAAGTTCACCTAGCCCTCCAGTAAGAAGCCCAACACCTTCCTACCACAACCAATCCTCGTCCTGGCAGTTGAGATCTTTTACAGCCAGTCTTTAACGCAACATGTCACCAGAACACACACAACACATCCAACCGGATAACACTTCAGTTCCGAGTTCTAACATGGCAGGACCTTTTTGAATGGAGTACTCCCAACTTGACCAGAGGAGGCTGGCGGGCAAAACAAACCTCCAGAAAGAGTATCCGACTTCGTTCAGAGAGAATGTCTTTGAGTGAATCTTTTTAAGTGGCTATAATTATTGAGAAGCTGCGACCTACTTGGAAAGATTTCAAGAACTATCTCAAGCACAAGCGTAAGAAGATGGGACTTGAGGACCTTATTGTCAGATTGTGGATTGAACAAGACAGTAAGAGTCATGACAAGAAAAATAGAGGCCCTATAGAGCCTAAAGTTAATCTTGTGGAGGGAAAGCACACCAAGAACAAGAAGTGCAAGTACACTGGTGATAGTCAGGCCTAAAAGAAAGGCAAAGCCCAGAAGTTCAATGGCAAGTGCTATAATTGCAAAAAACAAGAGCACAAAGCCAAAGATTTTCAATTGAAAGGCAAGACCAAGAACGATCAAGTCAATATGACTAAGGAGAAGACTGAAGATGTAACTGACATGATGTTATCTGTTGTGGTTTTTGAAGCCAACATGGTTGATGAACCCAGAGAGTGGTGGATTGACACTGGAGCCACCCGACATGTCTATGCTGATAAAAACATGTTTTCCTCTTATACAACAATAAGAGGACATAATCTAATCATGGGCAATTCAGCAATTTTAGCAATAACGGGTCTTGGGAAGGTGGTTCTCAAGATGACCTCAAGAAAGGAAATCACCTTGATCGATGTGCTACATGTACCTGACATCCGGAAGAATCTTGTTTCAGGCTCACTGTTGAGCAAAAGTGGTTTTAGGATGGTCTTTGACTCCAATAAATTTGTACTTTCCAAAAACAGTGTATTTGTGGGAAATGGGTACTTAAAGAAGGGATTATTCAAAATGAATCAATGCATGTAATTCGCAACTTTGAAGATAATAAAGATTCATCTTCTGTTTATTTTTTGGAGTCTTCTTGTTTATGGCATGATAGGTTAGGACATGTTAATTTTAATTCATTATGAAAATTGATGAATTTAGAATTATTACCTAACTATCAAATTGATCAAAATCATAAGTGTGAAATATGTGTTGAGGCAAAGTTAACTTAAACACCATTTCATTCAGTTAAAAGAAACACTGAACCTCTAGAATTAATTCACAGCAATATATGTGACTTAAAATTTGCACAAACTACTTTTATTAATGACATTACAAGATATTGTTATGTTTATTTGCTTAAAAGCAAAGATGAAGCTTTAGAAGTATTCAAACATTACAAGAATGAGGTTGAAAATCAACTTGGTAAAAAGATAAAAGCAATAAGAAGTGACGGAGGTGGTGAATATAAATCACCTTTTGGTGCATTCTGCAAGAACATGGCATTATTCATCGAACAACCGCTCCTTATTCACCTCTCCATTATTCATCGGTTCTTGCGTTCAGCAATACCATTTGATTGAGGTGAATAAGGAGCGGTTGTTCGATGAATAATGCCATGTTCTTGCAGAATGCACCAAAAGGTGATTTATATTCACCACCTCCGTCACTTCTTATTGCTTTTATCTTTTTACCAAGTTGATTTTCAACCTCATTCTTGTAATGTTTGAATACTTCTAAAGCTTCATCTTTGCTTTTAAGCAAATAAACATAACAATATCTTGTAATGTCATTAATAAAAGTAGTTTGTGCAAATTTTAAGTCACATATATTGCTGTGAATTAATTCTAGAGGTTCAGTGTTTCTTTTAACTGAATGAAATGGTGTTTAAGTTAACTTTGCCTCAACACATATTTCACACTTATGATTTTGATCAATTTGATAGTTAGGTAATAATTCTAAATTCATCAATTTTCATAATGAATTAAAATTAACATGTCCTAACCTATCATGCCATAAACAAGAAGACTCCAAAAAATAAACAGAAGATGAATCTTTATTATCTTCAAAGTTGCGAATTACATGCATTGATTCATTTTGAATAATCCCCTCTTTAAGTACCCATTTCCCACAAATACACTGTTTTTGGAAAGTACAAATTTATTGGAGTCAAAGACCATCCTAAAACCACTTTTGCTCAACAGTGAGCCTAAAACAAGATTCTTCCGGATGTCAGGTACATGCAGCACATCGATCAAGGTGATTTCCTTTCCTGAGGTCATCTTGAGAACCATGTTGATAAGTTCAGGTATTGAAAGAAATGATGAATGCCATGTTGATAAGTTCTGAACATGGCATTATTCATTGAACCTAAAAAGGTCAAGATAGGGCCTAAAACCATTGATTGTATATTCATTGGTTATGTTCATAACAGTAGTGCATATAGGTTCCTTGTATACAAATCAGATATTTCTGATATACATGTGAATACAATTATGGAATCTAGAAATGCATCATTTTTTGAGCATATTTTTTCAAATAAAAATATGCAAGAGCTAAGTTCTAATAAAAGAACTTATGACACTGCAAATAACAGTAATAATCCTCCAGATAAAAATTTAGAGGATGAACCTAGACGCAGTAAAAGGGCTAAAGTTGCATAGTCTTTTGGTCCTGATGTTCTAACATATACGTTAGAAAACGATCCTCAAACTTTTAAAGAGGTAATGTCAACATCCGAAGCTCCTTTTTGGAAGGAAGCAATAAATAGTAAAATTGAATCAATCAAGCACAATCATACCTGAAAATTGGTAGATTTACCATCAGGTATGACGCCTTTAGGGTGTAAATGGATTTTTAAAAGAAAACTAAAGGATGACGGTTCAATTGATAAATATAAGGCTAGGTTGGTAGCCAAGGGTTTTAAACAACAAAAAGGTCTTGATTTCTTCGATACATATTCACCACTAACTAGAATAACATCCATAAGAATGTTAATTGCTATTGCTGCAATAAACAATCTTGAAATTCGTCAAATGGATGTTAAGACAGCTTTCTTAAATGGTGAATTAGAAGAAAAGATATATATGCAACAACCTGAAGGATTCGTTGCATCTGGACAAGAACATAAGGTGTATAGACTTGTTAAATCATTATATGAATTAAAACAAGTACCAAAACAATGGCATATTAAATTTGACAATGCCATGTTGTCAAATGGTTTCAAAATCAATGAATGTAACAAATGCGTATATGTCAAAAACACACCAAAGGGCTATGTTATAATGTGCCTTTGTGTGGATGATATGTTGATTATAGGTAATAATAAAGCCATAATCAAGTCTACCAAGAAAATGTTGACTAAAAATTTTGATATGAAAGATATGGGCATTGCTGATGTTATTTTAGGGATTAAAATTTCTAAAATATCTGATGGATTAGTATTGTCTCAATCTCATTACATTGAGAAAATATTGATTAAGTTCAATAAATATGATACTAGTCCTATAAAAACACCTATATATGTGAATTTACATCTTATCAAGAATAAAGGGCAACCCATAAATCAATTAGAATATTTACGTATACTTGACAGCCTAATGTATGTTATGGTATGTACAAGACCTGACATAGCATGTGCAATTAATAAATTGAGTTGATTTACAAGCAATCCAAGCAAGGCTCATTGGAAAGCTTTGATTATGGTACTTAGATATCTAAGGTACACACAACACTATGGATTGCATTATACAAGATATCCAGCTGTTCTAGAAGGATATAGTGATGCAAACTGGATATCTGACTCCAAGGACACAAAATCTACGAGTGGATATGTGTTCACAATTGGAGGAGGAGCAATATCATGGAAATCCTCAAAACAAACATGTATAGCCAAATCCACTATGGACTCTGAATTTACAGCTTTAGATAAAGCTGGAGAAGAAGCAGAATGGCTTCGTATTTTTTTAGAGGATATTCCGTGTTGGTCCAAACTTGTCTTAGCAATATGCATTCATTGTGATAGTATGTCTGCTATAGCTAGAGCACAAAATAAGATGTATAATGGTAAGTCAAGACATATACGTCGAAGACACAACACCATTAAACAGCTACTTGGAAATGGAGATATCCATAGATTATATCAAATCAAATGACAACCTTGCGAATCCACTAACTAAAGGTTTGCCTAGAGATCAAGTACACTGTTTATCGAGGGGAATGAGGTTAAAGCCTATTAAATAGAGTTTCATAGTGGAAACCCAATCTAGATGACTGAAGATCCCAAGAACTAGGTTCAAAAGGGACAACTAAATTATGAAATCTGGTGTAGCACTAAGGAAAACCACACTCCTACCCATTCCTATGATAAAATAGTGTTGCCTACAAAATGAGTCAGGAAAAGTATTGCTTTTAATGATTCATATGACATATTAATTATGTTGAGTATAGCAGGGATACTCTTACTAGGACATCACCTATGTGAGTGAGAACTGGGTCAATTCTATGAAAATTTTAAGGCTTGAATTCTCTAAAGCACTCATGAATCCGAGAATTGTTCAAGGCCAAAATGAACACAACCGTGAGAACCAAAATTGTTTGGAATTGAGTTGTGTGTACATTATTGTCCTGGTTTGCATCAACGGCTAAACAGGTCAAGACATCATGTTCATTGATTAGCTAGCAAATCCGATAGTGTTTCACTAAGGAAGGTTCAAAGCCTCAAACAACATATCCCGATGCAACTCGTTCCACTAGTACTCTCTCTAGTGTCTGCATTAAAAAAATTTCAAAATTGCATAAAAAAATCCATTTATGTGGGGGATGATAGAAAGCGCAATTAGTTCATTTTCCATTCATGTGGGGGATTGTTGGAAAATGGGTAAATAAAACATGGTTTTTCACCATTTTCAACTAAATATTAAGTGGGACCCACAAGTAACTTTGGGTGAGTCCAAGTTGATTATTAATCTTTGATATGTGAAGATTAAGAATATATAAGTATTTAGTTATACCCATTTATATATGAATGAGAAATTGAGTCTAAAGTAGCCTACTTGATACGTGTAAAAAATTTAGAAACAATATTTTAGTTCGACATGGGAAAGATAGAATTCTAATTATTTACTTATAAGTGTAGCTAGAATACTACACTTGAATTTTTGTGTACTCACACACACAAGAAAGGCTTAGGGATGATGCTTTGCATCGCCCCGTGCACGAGCATGCGACACGTACACACACACGCCTGTGTGCGAGGGCGAAAGGGCGACTTAGGGCGCATTGGGCGCACAACACTTTGCACTTTGCACATGGGCTCTTCGCACGAAGGCGAGAAGCTGGGGAGCTTTTCGTTTTCAAAAATTAAGGCAGATCAAACTGACGAGATGCGTCCGTGGAAGATCGAATCCGGGGCGTCCAGATACAATGAATGTAGTTATCTGTCTAGGTGCAATGTACGAAGATCCAACAGTGTGGGATCGGATGCGCTGATCGAGACTGTCAGATTGCGACCGATTAGATCAACCAAAATCTCTGAGTTTTCTTCTCTTCTCTCTTCTCTGCTTTTAGCATTCTTTTGTGAGTGAGTACAACCAATTTTTGGTTTGATTATTCTTGTGAGTTGAAGTGTTGCTGTCACAAAAAGGAGATTGTTGTATCCTGTGAGATAAGTGTCATTGTAACACACTGTAGTTTTAATTAAATACATACGTTGACTTATGCGTATATCGAGATATATAATATGCGTATACATACGTAGGAGGTCAACTGCATGTGTGTATATGAATACATGTGAAATAAGTGAATTGAGTTATAAATTAAATTAAGAAAATGGTGTAGATTGAAATTGAATTATAAAATGAATTATATAAATGAGATGAGTTGCATTAAATGAAATTTGATGAAGGAGTTGGTTATTAAGGGGAGCCTAGGAGCATGGGATCATAGGAAATCATGCTCATCTCCTTCCCTTACGATTTTGTTTGAAAAAGAAAAAAAGACAAAAAAAAAGAAAAAGAAAAGAAGTTGCAAAAGAACGAAAAGAGAAGAAAGAAAAAACGAAAAAAGGAAGAACAAAGAAGGGAGAAACACGAGATTCTCGTCAAATCGGGACTCGCGGTAAGTGATTTTCACTTTAGTTCTTCGTGAAATTGATCTTTAACTAATATATGACGATTCTAGCGGAGTAATTTTAGCTATGGGAGTTGTTTTACAATTTTTTTAAAATTGTGGTTTTTACCCAACTTGGATGAAAATTTGTTCGAAAGGTAGAAAAACACTCCCTACACTGTAGGAGCCCCGAATATGTGGTTCGATTTTATTTATTTGTTCATTTGAAATTTTTATGGCTGTTGGAAGTTAGAGTTATGTTGAAAACCTTTCGAATCATATTAAAACCCGATGAAACTCCAGTTTAAGGCTATAGAATGGTAGAATGAACTGTTAGGAGTCCATCGATGAAAATTGTATGATTTTTGGAGACCGTTTGACAATTTTAGTAAAAATTATCCATGTTTCCAATGAGCAGTGACGTGAACAGTACTGTGATTATTTCCAGTGAATAAAATGGAATTAGAATCCAATGAAACTCCTGTTTTAGATCATAGAATCGTAGAGAACTGAATTCCGGACGTTTCGATAGTAAGATTGTGATTTTTGGATATGATTTGATATTTTTAGTAACTAAATATATGATTTTGGTGAGAAAAACTTACTTTCGTGACTTTCGTGAATGTGTAAAGTCTTAGTAAAATACCTATTGAAGGTAATAGAATGGTAGTATGACGGATTTTACACGTGTCGATGTGGACAAAATAATTTTAGGAATGTATTATATTTTTAATAAAATTGATATATGTTCCAGGAGAAAAATAAAACTGAGAACTAGTGAAAATATGAATTGGAAATCTATTTTCATTGTTCTTTCTTGTAGAAATATCTAGATTGACCACAGAAACGAGATTGTAGTTTCTTCAACTGCTTATGAGTCCTAAATTGAATTGGAATTTAAAGTCACAGAATGTGTATAATATTTTTAAGGTTGATCTTTATTATTGGTAATTTGAAGTGTGTTGAGAAATTAAATATGTAAATAGATATGAATAAATGAAATTGAATTATTGAGTGGTTGTGACAGGTTGATTTAGTTGGATTTAAATTGGAGCTGGACTCAAAAGCGACAGTGATTGTAATTAAGTTGAAAAGTCTTGTACTGTGAGTATATTTTCTTGATTTTGGTTCTTGTATGGCATTTTAAATATATGAAATGTTTGAATGTAAATATGTTATGTATATATTGTTGCATTGTGTGTTAATTTGCATTCATAAATGATTTCTTTTTAGCATTGGAGCATGTGAGACTTGCAAAGGCAAGTTGGTGTCATTTCGTTAGGAATTAGACCCGGATGAATGTTATGCGTAACCTCATTGTCAGTAGGTCTGTCCTAACAAGGATTGGAGATCCTTGAAATGACTGTGAATTGGGTAATGAGAGACTGTGGCTACCTTGTAACGGTCATACAAGGGTTAGACCCGCTCTCTTGCCTTTAAGGAGGGAGATTGTGGATTATTTGGAAAATTAATGCATTGTTTTCTTGAAAACTCATGAAATCTATGTTGTTGTCATGTATGATATATTCATTGATTGATGCATGTGTTTAATACTTGTTTGAAATGATTTTAAATGTCATATTTTCCTAAATGCATATAATTGTCATATCAAGAAATATATCCACTGAGTTGTTGATTGCTCACTCCGTCCCTTTAATATTTCAGGTACAAAGTTAAAAGGAAAAAAGGAAAGTTAGAGAGTGATCGACTCATGACTTGGATCGTTACTTTATTGATGTATGTATGCATTGGAGTAATGAATTATACTTGTGTTAGTTTGATATATATATATATCACACATTATATATATGTATTATCATCTAGATGGGATGTGTGGGCATATACAAGTTAGCTAAATATATTGGATTATGAAATGCTAATGATGATGTACATGATTACATAATTACATGGTGACAAGAAGAGATGATATGATTTGATAAATGAATGAAATGAGAATGGCTAGATGTGTGGAATGAACGGAATGATAATTATCTATATATATATATTTGATTTGATTTGTGGTATATCAGGGAAAATGTGTGAAATGTTCATTTTATGGGGAGATGTCAAAATTTCTGAAAATTTTAGAAATTATTGTGAATGTCCGTTGAGGCAGACAGTGTATTGTATATTGTAATGGGTATGTACAGTGTATAATACATTGTGCCGGTCATGACATCAGCCTACGTCAGGGGCGTCGTGACAGTCATACGCCATGAGCACCTAAACGGGACATAATTGTCTTAAGGAGATAGAGTTATACTCTCGCCTCAATTTACGCCATTACTCTGTTGAAATTATAATTGATCTAGTTTAAGTCTTGTCCCTAGTACCTTTAAATAGTGAACGGAAGACAACTTGTTGTTTTGAATAGCGGTATTTAAGCGAAATCATAGTGACTCCACCACTCAAACTGAAAACGAATTTAGTTAATTATTCTTAAAGCTATTGTTCAATATTGCCACCATACAGTCAACAAGGAGTTCACATATGGCACCATAGAGAGAGCTACAAAAACAATGTAAGCCAGTTCTCTTTACTGCACGAATACCACGACGGTGGCTTCATATGAGGAATAGTAGGCATGGGAAGGAAGTCAACGAAATGCGTAGAGTATTTTTTAGCTAACGAAACCCGCAGATGATGCAAGGCGTTATCATGCGCAATGGAAGGTTCATCAGTTCTACAGAGACTGAACTTCAATGGTGGAAACAGAGATGGGTATGAAGAACTTACCCTTTTCTGAACTTTCAAAGTCTTCTAGATTTTCATTTTAAATCTGATTTCTAAACAATTAATCAATTGCAATTGCAGGTGAACACCCAACAGTAATCACTCAAGAAGCTTCTCCTGCAAATTGTAAGTGCCAGCCACCATGACACCATAATCCCTCTCTTGTCCAGCTTTGCTTCTTGTTTGTTTTTCTCTCGAAACCATATATTATTCTGATTTTCAATCTGCAGTATATGCCAGGTAATAGCAATATTTCATCTATTGTTTTTCCTCTTTGTCATATTTACCATTTCTTTTCTCTAATTCGAATGTGCTAGGTTGTTGTTTTTTTTTTTTTAAGCATGTTGAAAAATAATAATGGTTTAAGAATTATATATTTGATTTATAAAGGACTAATTTATGGGCACGTGAGTAAAAGGGGTTGAAAACTATAAAAATAATAATAATAATAATAATAATAAAAAGGGATTGAAAGTTACAAAAAAAAAAGGGCTAAAAGTTACCTAAAAATAAAATAAATAAAAAGGAATTAAAAGTTATTAAAATAATTAATTAATTAAAATAGAGTTGAAAATGACAATTTTTTTTTAAATAAGTCTTATATTTATTAACATTATAAAAAGAAATGTTTTAGCCCGTATTACCAAATTAATCATAAATATATTTTTTATATAAATTTATGTGACAATTTAATATTATTGAAAAGTAGCAAATAATATAAGAATTTATGATAAAATAGCACATCGTATTTAAAGAGTTTTGACTTTATAAATAGTTTAGATTTGTACAAGAAAACAAGTTGCAATAGAAAATTAGATCTACCTGTGGACACGAATACCATGAAGACTAGTAAAAACAATAGCTATTGGTGAATCATGTTTGTCCCATTTGCAAGAGGGCCGCTTTGTGGATGGGAAGATTGAGTTGTAGAGATCGGAGGGACCCAAAAGTGATAACTACTACCGTTAAAATAGTTTATTTTTGTTGTATAAAAAATTATTGGAAGCATTAACCTTCCTTTTTTTTTTTCTCTTGTCAAAACCTTTCTTTTTATTTAAAACCTTATAAAAATAGGATAAGAAAATATAAATTCAGGTAGCTTCAATTTGAGGTGTACCACCAGATACGACAGCAAGGGATAATACAACATTTGGACAACGGTATAAAATTGTTTTGGAGAACTTTAAAAAACAAGTTTTAACCATACAATTGGATAACGGTCTAAAACTGTTTTGGATAACTTTTAAAAGAAAAATGTTTTATGTACACAATATTTTCAAAACATTCAAAAGAGACTAAGTGTCAACGTCAAAAAGTAATATTGACACTCAACGTATAAATAATATTACTCCTTTTAAAAATAGGTTTTAATCATTAAGTAGTAGTGTCCCAAATTAGGTCCATGTAGTAGTGTCCCCAAATCCCAAATTAAACATTGTTTTATTTTACCAGTCTAAGAACTTATCCTCAATTAAAGCCATAACACATGATGATTCAATTGTCACAACAAGAATTATTTAAATGAGCATCATATACAATAAATGATAAAAATCACATAAATAAATAATTTAATTGAGAGGAGATTAAATAGATGAAATTCTCCAAAATCAATTAAAAATGTCTCAAACAATTATTTATAAATGAGATCAACATCTCATATAATAATCTTTTCCTTTGGGCAAAATTGTCTATGTTAGTCTCCCACAGGTGAAATAATTATTCACCCTTTGATGAGAGTAATTAATCCCAAATGACATTATTAAAATTTACTACTTAAGGTTGTGTTTGGTTCGCGAGAATCTTTATATGAAAATGTGAATCAAATTTCTGGAAAAATTATTGATGGGAATCTGAAGATGAGAATGTTATATTACTGTGTTTTGTTATACACAAAAATCTTTCATAACTTTCTTTGAAATATCACATTACTGTGTTTAATAACATATCAAAATCTTAGATAATCAAATAATCTTTATCATAAAATATTAATTTTATTAAAATAAAAATATAATTTTTATTAATATAGTAAAATTAATTTTTATTAATATAATATATAATTAATAAAAGAATTTCAAACAATAAAATATTTTTAATTAAAATAATACACAATTTTTATAAAATAGTAATTTTTTTTGTTAAAAATAATAAATTAGTTGTGATGAAAAAATAATAAAAAAATATATTTTAAAAAATAATAAAATGAATATTTTATAGAAATTATTAAAATAGTAATTGTTTTTATTATTTGTGATGAAAAAGTAATAATAAAATAATTTTAAAAAAATAAAATGAATATTTAAAAAATTGTAAACATTATTATTATTAATATAAAGTTAGAATAAAAAAAAATTCAAACAATTAAGTTGTTGGCCCAGGTATGTCTAAGAGGGGGGTGAATTAGACACTTAGACAATTAAAGTTAATGCAATAACAACTAAATAAGTGCGAAAAAGTAAATCAATTTACACAATCGATTTAGAATGGTTCAGCTACTTGCCTTCATCCACTACCTAACCTCCTCAGTTAGGATTTTGAAACCTCTTCACTAAGGGATTCTCTTACAGGTGAGAATCAAACCGTTACACATTTTTTCAACTTCCGGGTGTGAGAACAACTGTTACAATGTTCAACTTGCAGGCTTGAGACCAACCTAAACCTCTTGACTTACAGGCTAGAGAAATACCTATCTGAACTTTCGGGTGTGAGACTAACCTAAACCTTTCTCAATTTACAGCCTTGAGAACAACCACTTGTTTGAAAAGTGAAGTTGGGTACTTAGCAGTTTGTATAACTAATGTTACAACTCGATAGAGTATACAAGATATAAAATGAAGTATAACTGTATCCTATGAACCATCTCTCAAATTTCTCTTTCAGGAAAAATGATATATGATTAATACAGTGCTGAAAATTTGTGTGAAAAACAGTTCAGTTGTCACGACGCCCCTGACATAGGCTGACGTCATGACCGGCACAGTATACTATACACTGTGCATACCCGTATACAGTAGATAGTATATTGTCAGCTTTCACATAGTCTCATAATCCTTTCCAAAATCTTCAAAAATTTTGGCAGCATTTCCCCATAAAATTGACATTTCACAAAACCTGATATACCACAAATTAAATCATCTCCATATATATACATAATCATTTCATCTATGTATACCATAATCCAAAAGACAACCATTGCCATTCATAAATCAAACATTCCATCATCCAAATATATATATATCATCGCCAAATATCTTAACAATCCAAAATAACCATTGATATCTCATTTTCCCAAACTAACCCCTCTAGATGGTAATACATATATAAGATGTGTGATAATTATATATATTTATATATATCAAAATATATAAAACATGTAACTACTTCTTCCAAAGCATACGTACATCAATAATGTCAGTTCTAATCACGTCCTGATCACTCTCAAATTTTTTCTTTTCCTTTTGCTTTTGTACCTGAAATAGTGAGGGAAATGGGGTGAGCAAACAACAGCTCAGTGAATATAGTTTTTAACATGACAATCGCATGCATTTTAGGAAATATGGCATATCAAATCGTTCAAATTAAAATATTTCAAAAGCACATATGCAACATTCTTCAAAATAATATACATGCACACAATATATAGTTTATGCTCATTCATAAAAAAAATTCTCATCTCCCTCCTTCAAGGCAAGAGAGCGGGTCTAGCTCTTTTATGGTCGTTACAAGGTAGTCACAACCTCTCATTACCCAATTCACAGTCATTTCAAGGATCGCAACCCTTGTTAGGACAGGCCTACTGACAATGAGGTTTCGCAAAATATCATCCGAGTCTAATTCCTAACGAAATGACATTATTATAAGCTCCAATTGCTAAAATCAGTTTGCATGATCACTAAAAACTCAATGCATTACATATAAATATATAACATGCATACAATCAAACATTTTATATGTGTACAGTGTCATACAAGAACCAAATCAAGAAAATTATACTCACAGTGGTTACACGAGGTTTCTAAGCCAATATACCCTCTAAAATCCAGCAACAATAATGTGCATCATAGTTGCTTCTTCGAGAGCATTTATCTCTCAATTCAAACACTGCAATTAGGTAATTCAAACCATAGATCATCATGAGAATCACCATTTAAACTCACCAAAATACCATTACTAACACTCAAAATTCCTAGCTGGTTCAGCAGCTAAGATAGAGTTATTTCACCATGAAAATGTCACATTTAAACTAGATTTCAACACCAACGTACTCACATAAGCATATGAAAACATATGTCAATTTTATTAAAAATCTAGGACATTCCTAAAATTATTCTGTTCACATCGACACGTGTCAAATCAGTCATTCTATCTTTCTACTACCTTCAAAAGGTATTTTATTGAGGTTTGACACGTTCGCGGAGGCATCCAAAGTTAATTTTACTCACAAAAATCATATCTTTAGTTACTAAAAATATCAAAGCATATCCAAAAATCATGTTCTTAACATCGAAACATCCGGAATTCAGTTCTCTACGATTCTATGATCTCAAACCGGAGTTTCATTGGATTCTAATTCCATTTTATTCACTGGATATGATTATAGTACGCTTCACTATTCGCTATTCATTAGGAACATGAGAGTTTTTACTAAAATTGTCAAACGGTCTCCAAAAATCATGAAATTAGCATCGATGGACTCGCAACAGTGCATTCTACCATTCTATAGCCTTAAACTAGAGTTTCATCGGGTTTTAATATGATTTGAAAGGTTTCAAAGATCAAAGCTAAGGGTTCCAAAGGAATCCAAGATCAAATCTAACTTCTAATAGCTATAAAAACTACAAACGAACAAATAAATTCAATCTAACCATATATTTAAGGTTCGTACAGCCTAGGAAGTGTTTTCCAACCTTCCTAGTGGATTTTCATTCACGTTGGGTCAAAACCTCAATTTTTGGAAACGCTGTAAAACGGCTCCCACAGCAAAAATTACTCTGAAAGAAAGGTTACATCTAGCTTAGATATCAATTTTACGAAGAAATAGAGTGAAAAACAGTTACCGTATGTCCCGATTCGGCGAAAATCCCGCGTTCCCCTTTTTTTTCTCTTCTTTCTCTTCGTTCTCGCTCTCTGTTTCTTCTTCTTCTTCTTCTTTTTCCTTTTTCACGTGTGAGAGAGAAATGAAGGAAATGAGATAAATGAGAAAATGATATTTAGCATATGTTTCACGTTTGAGAGAGAGATGAGGAAATGAGATGAGTGAATGAGAAAGTTATAATACGTTATAATATCATTTTATACTAATATCAAGGTCATGTATATCAAAATATCAATTTCAAGGTCATTGATTCATCTTATACTAATATCAATTTCAAGGTCATTTAATCATCTTATGCTCTAATGATAATATGGCATTTAAGAATAAAATCTACTTAATTTAGGTATGTTTATACACATATACGTTTAATTCCTACGTTCGTATACGCGTACATATACGTATTCCTCAACGTAGGTGTATAATTAAAACTACGGGGTGTTACATCAGTAATCTTCAAATAAATTTTCAAAGAAAGATAGAGATTAAGCTCAGTATGAAAATCTTTTGAATAAACAAAGTTTCAAATAAGACATTTTGAAAAATTAAAACATTTTAAGCTTTGAAATCAAATTAAAAATTTGACTAACTTTCAAAAGTATTTGCTTGATAAATTTTCGGTGTGTTGTGGATTTTCTAAGTGTTGATATTATAGACTTAGTAGAGATGAAGTTGTTGGTCATTTGAATTTGAATTTCAAAAAGAACGTTTACCCACAACAGCTAAAATCTTTCACAAAGATGGTAAGACGATCTTCACGAACATTCTGATTATTTTCAGATTGTATGAATAAAGAAGGTTTCAGGAATCGTGATTTGTGCATTAGAGGAAATCTCTTACAAATTTGAAAAGGTTTTTGTGCATGAAAAGTTCTGAAAACGCAAACTAAAAAAGTGCACAAACACAACTTTATGATTGTGTTGGATTAGCGTCCTGATTGGTCAATTAGCATCCTGATGCATAATGTCAACTTTGTCGTTTTGTTCCTTTGAGGGCGCTCATGGACCATAAGCATCTTGCTGAACTAAGAAGTGCGGGTGCTACAAGAATGTAAGCGTCATGACTTACTTAACGTTAAAAACTACTTAAGTTGTGAGGGTGCTACTAGAAAGTTAACGTCCTGACACACTTTAAAAACACTTAGAAATATAAGGGCGCTACTTACAACGTAAGCGTCCTATCTTTAAAGTACAAAAAATATAAAGGCGCTACTGAAATATAAGCGTCCTGATGCTTAAGATGATCAACAAGTCGTTGTTGAATCAACGTCCTAATAAGTTCATTGATTGACACAATGAGGGCGGTACTGATAAAGTAAGCGTCCTGATGGATAAGAATCTTTTCAACCTTGAACTTCATCAGCGTTCTAATGTTTCATTAGCGTCTTGACAAGCAAGTCCATGAGGGCGCTACTGAGACATTAGCGTCCTGACTGAATACTTAAAGATTGATTTTTGTCTTTCAAAACTTAGTTAAATCAGTTAAATTTTCGATCAAATCAAACATTTAAAAAGATTCTGAATTTAAATCATTTGAAAAACCTTTCAAACATATCGATCAAAACATGCAATTAAGTAGATCTTGCCGAGAGTAATTTGATCGATAGATTTACATTCTAAGTACTGAAAACTTGAAGCTTCGTTCATTGACATTTAATGGACTTGTAAGCTTTTCTCTTTGATCTTGATTCTTGATAATTCTGAAACACTTAGCAAAATCATTAAATACACAAACATGAGTAGTTTGAATCATCAAAACATTCTCATCATGGAGTTCCCAGAGATAATAGAAGTATTTTTTATTAAAATAATGTACTCATTTTTCATTAAAATAGTAAATCTAGTTTTTTATTAAAAATAATAAATTAGTTGTGATGAAAAAATAATAATAATTTTTAAAAAAAAATAATAAAATGAATATTTCATAAAAAAAAATATAAAATTATTATTATTAATATAAAGTTAGAATAAAAAATAATTTTTAAATAATAAAACATTTTTATTAAAATAATAAACTTAATTTTAATTAAAATAGTAAAATTGATTTTTTATTATTATTTGTGATGAAAAAGTAATAATAAAAATAATTTTAAAAAATAATAAAATTATTATTAATAATAGAAAGTTAAAATAAAAAATAATTTTCAAATAATATAGTATTTCTATTAAAATAATAAACTTTATTTTAATTAAAATAGTGAAATTAGTTTTTATTAAAAATAATAAAACTAGTTGTGATGAATAATAATAATAATAAAGTTATTTTTTCAAATAATAAAATGAACATTTAATAAAAATATATAATTATTAATATTAATATTAAGTTAATAAAATCAATATATTCTATTAAAATATTATTTTTAATAAAAAAAATTATCATATTTATATTAATATAGGTGAAATAAGGGTATGATTTTATTTTTTTGGGTTGTCGTAAGTTTTTTTTTTCTCTTTTTGCCTTTTTTTAAAAGAAATAAAAACTTTTCTACGGTAATCACTTTTCTAGGAAAGTAAATATCATCTATCTCTATAGGAATCACTTTCTTATCTTGACTGAGAATCTTACTTTCTTGGAGGGGTTTTTGCTGATGTATAGTTGATTAAAAAACATTTGCTCAAATAAGGAGATAAAACTTTTATTTGCCATTTTACAGTAGTTTTGCCACCTTGTCTTCCAATTAGATGCCAAAGTGGCGAAACACTTTTTTTTTTCAAATAAGGCATGAAAACTCCTTTTCAAAGGGTGTTTTTAAGCGGCTCCCGCGCAACATTTTTTTTTTGGAAAATAACACATTAAAATTCCTTTCCAAAGGGCCTTTTTAATATTAGTGAATGAAAACTTCTTATGATTGGGAGCTTTTAATTGAAAACTCCTTACAATTGGGAGTTTTTATTACAATCCCATTAAATAGACTGTCATTTGAGATTCTCTCCCATTATTGGAATGTCCTGCTATATTTTTCACATAAATAACCTGTAAAAGTTTAACATACACTTGATAAAAATAAAATATATGAAATAAAAAATTAATATAATTATCAAGAGAGGCTAATGGGAACATGTAAAGTCCAATAATAATTTCATTTTTTACATCTAAACAAAAAATAGACAGTTTTATCCACATAAACAAAAGTTTAACATCATTGAAAAATAAAGATGACAATAATATCACGACTGAGACCACCAAAAAGGGCGTCTCCTCTCTCGCTGTGGCCATCTCCGAAACACGTGAACAATCTGTGGTGTGCTCCTCTGTGCAAGGCTCATTCCATCAACCTGTGAAGGGCCTGCACCATCAACAACTTGTGAGGCGCTCGCACCATCAAGAACTCGTGAAGGGCTTGCATCATCATCAACTTGTGTAGTGCCCACATCATCAACAACCTGTGAAGGATCTCGATCATCACAAGGTATCTGACATGCATCATTAATAACTTGTGAGGGTCCAACAACATCATCCATCGTGAGAGTTTGACTTTGCCCACGACCACGCCTAGGCCTACCACTTCTGTGCAATCTCTCTCCATGTTCCTCGTTAATGGCAGATTCTGGTTGGAATACATGCTCCTCGAATGGTAAAATACCCTGACTGAGTATGGAAGTCATATCATGTGTAGTGGAAGAAAACAACTATGGTGAGATATTTGTTGTAGTAGGATTGGTAGTCCTACCACCCCTCCCTCCTCTACGTCCCCGACCTCGTCCTCAATGAGGCCTATCACCACCTTCTTGATTTTGAACTCTGTGACTACGATGTTCATCCCTAAGCATTTGTGTTGTAGCATCACAAACGCCTCTAATAAGATGGAAGCTTTCAGGTGTCGCCAGGTTCTTAATCTCATCTAACCTTCTCAACTGCATAATTTCATTGATAATATTTTAATAACAATGAAATTACGTATGAAAAAAAATAAATGAGTATTGGAGTTTGTTTTACCGTATAATCAAAAGATGCCCCGCGTCGACCAATATAACGCCGAGTTATTCTTTGATACCACTCCATGTATCCATCAACAAACTCTGAATCATCACCATACTTAATGCCTCCAACCACTCGATCATTTCTTTGTTCCCAAATCTCGATATATTTGTTATGAAAATTACCCCAATCACGTGGTGTATAACCTCGCAAATTTATTTTATGTAAACTCAACTCAGTGTCACAGGCTTCGAGCACGTCTTGTTTTATGCCAAATTGTCGTAGTACCCTATCCGGTCGATGCCACTCAACTATGTGAAAAGAAATCGAAGGGACGATCGCCCTCCATAAGCTATGATTCTCCAAACAATACTGAGGTAATGATGTCATAACGCCTTCATATGGTTGCCATATTACCTATACATTCAAATATACATAAGTAGATATTACAATAAGAAATTGATAATGTAAAACTCGTAAACATATAAGATGACATTGTCAATGACCTCATTTGGAGCCTGTGTATCAATGGCATCTTGATACTGAATCAACACGTGTGTTGTAATATCAGTTGACTGAAGGCAATCCTTCCAACTAAGATCACATTATAAAATTTGTGTAATCATATTAACACATTTTTAAATGATAATATAAATAACAGTTAATTAAAGCATATTACCGTAAGCCCAATGGAGCAGGTGGGAATGGCTGATGATCAGATGTCAACTCGATATAACGAGGTTGATGCAATCTTTGAGGTGCAAGGAGTGGAAACCTATCCCAAGCCCACAATTGCAACAAAACTAGTGCCCCAGATATCTCATTTGCATCGCATCGTGCTGCTTTGCAAAGCTCCCTGTAAAACCATCCTAAACATGCACTCCCCCAACTGTATTTTCCTATCGCATCAAAGTCTGCCAATAAGGGAAGGAACATCAAATTAACCAGGCAACCAGACTTATCAGAAAATAAACACCTTCCGATGATTTGTAACATGTACGCTCTCGCATAGTGTTGCACTTGTATCTCAATACTGTCATTATTGAGCTCGGTAACATGTGCTATCAAGCAATTTAAATATAAATTATTTCCACACATATCCTTTGATCTCAATCTTACACCAATCAACTCTTCACACTATGTAAGCCAATTTGAATGAACGGAAGGTCCAGTAATAGGCACACCATCTACTGGTAAGCCTAACTGTATGGCGACATCTTGTAATGTGATAGTACACTCTCCACAAGGCATGTGAAACGTGTGTGTCTCTGGTCGCCATCGCTCAACAAAAGCTGAAATAAGATGTCAATCTAAACTAATAAAGCCTATTCGTGACACACCATAAAATCCAGCCCTCTGTAAATAAGGAATAATACGACTATGGAGGGGAATAGTCCTATGTTGTTCCATCTCGTCGCCTAGCACGAATATGACAATCAACCTGCATGCAAAATAAAAATATTATTTGCGTTGTGTTTTTATACACACATGTTGATGAATTAATGAAATAGCATGTACCTGGCCATCCCATACACGAGAGGAACGATGACGATCCTAAAGGTGCAAGCCTGAATCATCTACAGGACCCGGCTCCATCATATCTACAAATGCAGATTAACAATAGAACAAAAAAATATGTAAATCATGTCAGATGATATAAGCAAGACGCAAACATGCGTAATCTCAAATATAAACAAGAATAACAAGATCCATAGTCAAAATGCAAAACATATTAAAAATATAACTTCCAGTGTGGAAAAATAACATTTAATCCAACTGTTCGATATTAAATTGTCATAATATGTAAACAAAGTACATCACGGATTTGATGGTTGTCCACTACTCTTATTAGGACATTTCTTTCGATTATGCCCTTTTTCCTTACAAATCCCACGATGTATCTTCCTACTAGGTTCACGCCAATCCATTTCATTTCGTATACGTGATGACCTTGGCCTCCCCTTCCTACGAATCATTGTGTGATCAGGTTGAATGTCAACGACATCTTCTGTTGGCCAATACTTCTCATTTGGGATAGCTCTAAAATGTGGTGTGCAGCATTTGACGTATTCATCAACTCTGTAATAATGTTTCACATACTGCAAGTAGTCAATTCTCAGTTGTTCACAAACAACTATAACATGTGAGCAAGGAATGCCAAATGACCGCCATTTGTTACAACTGCAACTTTGTTCCTCTAGATTCACAACCTGCTTGTGACAACCCTTATCCATATGAGATCCATGTCTACCAATCAAAACCTCAAACTCGCCACACATTCTATCAATTATGGTTATTGTGTGTTTTTTTGTACGCTTCTCATACTTTCCAATGATTTCCATCGCATATGGAATGAATACATTCTCTGTAGCCAACAATGCCCCAATCTTCGCTCTTCGTGTGTCAAAGTACATGACACATCTGTAATAAATCAATTGTACCAACGTCGTCACCGGTAGCATGTGAGCACCTTTAAGGACACCATTAATAGACTCTGAAACTCAAAACGAAATAAAGAATAAAAAATCAAACTAATTTTGTTGTCGAAATAATAAAATTGATTTTTCATAAACAAATATTACTAACCTACTAAGTTCAAAGTCATCCAACCATAACGATGACCACCATCATATGCTTATGTCCATTGTTCTTTTGTCATTCGACTAAAGAGTTGCATGTATTGAGGGTTAATTCTTTCAATATCTTGCATGATTGTTGTGTACTTGCGAGGTTGGTGTTGGCGCCCTGCTCGATTTACCAATTCCTTCAGAGTGAAATTTTTGTACTTCTCATTAAAATTGCTAGCCACATGCCTTATGCAAAATCGATGGTGTCCATATGGCTCACACCACTTAAGTGCACTCTTAGATACTGCTTTTATAATATTAGCATGACGATTAGATATTAGGCAAATACCCAACCGATCGGTTACGTGATTCCTCATGCATTGCAAAAAACCATCCCCAACTGTTCGCGGATTCTTCTTCAACAATTGCAAAACATAATGGAAATACATAACTATCTGAATCGACAGAAGTTGCAACGAGAAGTTTACTTTTGTACTTGCCATACAAAAAAGTCTCATCGATTTGTATAATGGGCCTACAATGTTTAAAACCTTCAATACATGCACCAAAGGCCCAAAATACACGTTGAAATACCTTGTATGGTGGAGCAATTACGTTAGGTGGAAACTTTTTGTGGCACCATTCAACCTTTGTTCCTGGATTCCTCATTTTCATCACAGCCAACCACCTTGGCAACATTTGATAAGTTTTATCCCATTCACCAAATACTTTTGCAATTGTTTTTCTCTTACCGGACCACATTTTCTTGTATCGGTATATCCGAAATCATCTTTTACCATTTGAGAAAGTGCTGCCACAGAAGTTAATGGATCTACATGAACCACATTTTGTATGTGTCGGGCAATCAGTGATGAGTCCAATTGTGCATGGTCCCCTGACAATCTTGGGTACACACAACTATGAGGCTCACCACATTGTGTTATCTCGAAAAGTCGATGTGATTTGCGCTTGCAAACACGCAATCTCCACTTACAGCCTTCACCCCACATCTTGCACCTAATTGCCCAAAGTTTTGGCTCTGATTCAACAACAGTGATCTAGTAATGCTTATTTATGCAATAAAGCTTCACGACATACTGTAAATCCTTCTTATTCTTGAATCGCATTCCTCGTTTGAGTTCCACCAATGTATTTTGTAAATTTGGATTTGGTTCCAAATGTTCAGCATTTGTAGAGTTAATATTTTCCCAATCCATCTCAACAAACATGGGTGCGAGCTCCATGATCTCTTCATCACTTGTCTCCTCTTCATTTTCAAATGATGTTTCTTCCTCTTCGAACTGCATTTCATCATAAATCATTACTTCACCTTCTGTCGGATAGTATCGGGTTCCAACTCCTTTGGCAACATTTTCGGCAATTCTAACCCTAGGCAATCCAACACCAACATTTTGTGAAGCTTCACGATCAAAAATTGGATCACTTGTGCCTACATCTTCTTCGCGGTCATTATGTTGCCCCACTTGAGGAGATGGGCCACTTGTACGTATATCATCACCTTGAAAAGTAGGAGAACTCTGTGCAACGTGCAGAGAAGTTGAAGTCACACATAATTCAATAGAGTTTGGTGGTGGCATTTGAGACAAGATGGTCCACATAAACTCAACATTGTTCTCATCTTCAAGTGGCATGGGTATGAAGTATAACATTCCATTAGGTGTCATAGTTGGATATCTATATACCATTGTAACCTTTGAAGTCCTATTGTCAATGAAGTGGGCATCGTATATGGCCCGTTCCAACTGATCTTTTTTTGTTCCAAAATTCAACATAATACCCCTCACAAAATGACTATTAAATGATACTCCATGTGGCCCATAAGAAACTTTACCATTGACATGTAAAATAACATATACAATTCTATCTCCCATAGTTCCTACGCAATAATAAATTAATTAAAATCCTTAAGTAAATAGCATTATTACACAACAAAAGTACTAAGAAAGTAAGAGTACCATATTTATTTAATTAAGTAATACAGTTTAGTTTGTGGTTCACGTGCATGTCAACTAGTTTGAAAATAGATACAAAAAAATCAAACAAATCCAAGTAAACAAATCAAACAAAAAAAAAAAAAAAACTCAAAAGTACTTTTCAAAAAATAAGCATATTTGTATTAAAATTAGCAGTAGTCTGTTTGCATGTGATTGGTAAAAAATGTTACAAGTAAGCCCAAAAGAACATAAATATTTGCTTAAAAAATAGCCCTAAAGATAAGATAGTTGTCTATTAATTTTCTTAAGTGTACAAGAATTAGAAAAGTCATATGATTAATCCATAAGATTTTTTATTCTCGAGAAGTGGTTAATTAAGTAATAAAGAAATTAAATTAAAGTTAATAGAAATGTTTTCAAGTTTTTTTTTTTTTTTGCTTAACATAGAGGAATGATATATGTTAAATGATTAAATGTTTTCAAAAACCCCTTCAGTGGCATCTATGCAATGACTTGGGCAATGGAGATGTTAAAAAGCCTGATTGCTCACTTAGGATTTATTCATTGGCTTTTTTTTTTTGTTCTCAATGCAAATCCATATCTTCTTTTTTTCGTTTCCATTTACACTTTTTTCACTTGCTTACATTCACATTTCAAGTGGAAAAGTTGAATAAACCTTTGATTTCCAAATCAAATTTCAAGTTGACAAAAAACCCTCCCCTACCATGTTCTAAACCTAGGCCACCAATATTATCAAGCATTCATAACAGTAAACAACAAAATGGGGTAAAATAATGGCATATTATCAAGCATTCTTAATATACACACGTTGTAGAAAGGAGAACCTAAAGAAAAGAAACAACAAAAAATACATTTCAAAAAATTCAATAGAGAAAAGAAAGAATGAATACCTAGGGCTTGGAGGGTTTCAATATTTGCACCTCTCTCCTCTTCTTTCTTCTACAATGCAATAGAGAAAAAACTCTTCCTCTATTTTTTTTCTTTTTCCTTCCCCTTGTCTCTTTTTCTGGTCTCCTGCTCCCCTTCTCTCTTTCTCTTCTCGCACTTCCTACTCCCCTCCCCTTCTCCCTTTCTCCTCTTTCAAAAAAATGAAAAATAGACAACGGATTCAGTTGTGAATCCGTTGTCTGTTATTAAGGGAGCCCCGATTTGGGGCCCTCGATTTCTTTTATTTTTTATTTTTTAAAATGAACTGAAAATGCCGGATGGTCCAGCGTTTTAATTGTTTTTTCAATTTTTTAAAATTTTTGAATCATTTTTTTTAAAGAAAACGCCACTTGCCAACATTTTTGCCATGTGAATGCCAATGTGGAAAAAGTGTTGTATTTCGGGAAATAAAATTTTTTTGGTCCTATTTAAGAAAAAAAAAACGCATCAATTGTAATTTGTCAAAAAATTCCTTTCTTAGAATCACTTTTTCACTCCTAAAAAAATGAAAATAGTGAAATAAACATGAAAATTTTAAGAATCACGTTCTCATCCCCAAAATTACCCCATACCAATAATTATCTCATATATATTAATTACCCTAAACGGTTTAGTTGAACAATCTCACTTATGATCCACCTTTGTGCTTGAACATTCATTATCTTTCTAAATATCAAACATAATATATTGTTCTGAACATCCACCTTTGTGCCTCTAAATATAGATTTGTTCACAATTCAATTATTGTTCGTTTTGGCGGCAAATGTTCAAGTTAGCTTTAATAATATTGGTGTGTTAGCTTATAAGGATTCAAGTCACCCATATGAATATCTTTTCCTTCTTTCTTTCTTTTTGTTTTTGTTTTTGGTCAACAATAGTATTTGTTATATTGGATCATCGAATACATATAAATCATTCTAGATAAATATTGGATTAAAGATAAAGGTAATCCTAACTATTAATAAAGGAAAAGAAAAAATGCTCATACCAAGGTACAATAAGGTTGCAACAAGTCCTTAATATGGCTACAACAACTCTTCACTTTCACGGTCGGTCCTAACTATTTGAGGGCCTAGGGTAAGGTACATAAAATATGACCCTTTTATATATTAATAAATAAATCTTTTTCATATATATCACGAATACATTAAAAGTCACAAAATTAATACAATAAAATCGCAAAATCAATGCAATAATAACAGTCATAAAATCAATACAACTAGAAAATTATTTCAAGTTTCACACAAATATCAAATAGTGACAAGTATAAAAAAATATCGGTCTACTATTCTAATAACTTTAACCTTACGCTTGTTGATAAAATTATTGTAGCTGACCCAAATACAAAATCAGCAAACAAAAAAAATACGATTGAATTGTAAAAGTAGTTTAAAAAAAAAAAATTTAATGGGTTGGCCAACAGAGATAGTTGTTGGCGAAAGGGCAAAAAAATGTAATTGAATTGTAGTGTAGAAGTAGTTAAAAAATAAAAATAAAATAAAAACAAGTGGCTGACAAACAGGTCGAAAGAGGGAGTCGTCGGTCACAACATCGTGATAGTCAGATTTCTTATTTGAAATTGCAGTTCTCTCGACAATTTAAGATTTTGGATTGCGATAAGATTTATGTGATCACCGTCGCTAGATTTCATCATCAGTAACAAGATTGTTGTTGCCAGATGTCTTAGTTGAACTTGCAGTTGTCTCAGAACTTTAGGGTTTTGGATTGTGATAAGATTTTGGCATGAACAGTAAGTAAAAAAAAATAATTAAAAAAGTTAAAAAATGATATAAAAAATTTAAATATAAAATTAACATATATATAAATTTGGGGCCCCAATAAATTAATTAAAAAATGTTTAAAAAATGAGTTAAAATTATATTAAAGAAATAAATGTAAAACTAACCTCTCTCTCTCTATATATATATATATATGTGTGTGTGTGGCCCCTTAAAAATTGGGGCCCGGGGAGGTCGCCTTGTTGGCCCTGCCCCCAGGGCCAGCCCTGCTTACTTTAAATGAGACTGAGAATTGAAGCCTCCACCTCATATAAGGATGGATAGATGCCTAACTGGGTAAGTACCATGTCATCAGCCCAAATAAAATAATGATATACTTATCATGATTTAAAGTTTGATCATTTAATTGCATTTAATGAGGCACAAAGCATAATATGTAAATAATTCATGCATAAATAAACATAAATAATTAAATACTACCATGTATCATTAATTATACTCAAAATTGTTTGGATTAACTAAAACTAAATATTCATGATAAACTTTTAATAAAAGTCCTCAATGTGCCATGTTCAAATGTCATTAACATCAGTTGCACTGTTAAACATAAGGAAAGAATGTTTATAAAAAAATATTCTTTTTTTTTGTTTTTTTTTTTTTCGTCAAGAGAGGTTAACTTGTATTAGAAATCTCCAGCAACAACCAAGCTGGCAAAGAATTTAATCAGATACAGTTTGCTCTCCTCCTGAGAGCTCTATTTGCCAAAAAATGGGCAACACAATTGCCTGTTCAAGGGACAAACAAAAAATGGACCTCCTGCAAGGAGGATGTTACAGACCTAATATCAAAACAAATAGCATCACAAGAAGCAATCTTTTTGGACTTCCAAGAGGGCATCAATGACTACGGATGAATCAGAGGAGATTGATAGCTATGATTCCAGACATATTTTCCAAACCCTAAAGTATGGCACCTGCTTCCGCTTCCTCAAGAGAGAGAGAGCAACCCCCAACCTTGATAAGCTGTCCTGAATCATTAAACAACGCTCAACTGAAGCCTGTAGTATGGGAACGTGGGTTCCTTGATGCAGCAAGTTTTAGACCCATTTTACTTGGGATGTGTAATACAAACACTCATCAACGGTTAATGCACTTTTGCTAGGTTGTATACTATATATATATATATATTTTTTTATTTTTATTTCACCGAGATCTCTTTAAATTTATGCATTAAACAATAATTAATACAAATTATATCTACTATTTTGATGGAAGAAATAACCTTGAACCTTCTCACATTCCTGATTGGTATAAAAGACGATGAAATCCAACTCAATCCAACTTATCAACTCAACTCAACTAAACCCTTTTTTCAACAATATAAGGTTGACTACATAAATCTGCTTCTTCCATTCTGCGTTATCAAGGTTAAGTCAGCATATTTAAATTATAAGAAGTTAAATATTTTTTAATTATTTTTGTCTATATTATTTTAAATCTCCCTCTACTTCGAATTGTATGAAATCCCAAAATCTGAAAATACTATTTGAAACTTAACCAGAGGTGGGTATCTTTTTGTAAATGGATCCCTACTTAGAGTTATCAATCGGTAATTAATTATCTAACTTTTTTTTTATTGGAATGAAAAGACTTTTTTCTCGTTAATTAAATAACTAACCTAATTTTCAAGATAGACATAATGCTCTTGATAGATATATAATTACACAAAAAATAATAATTTTATAAAATAAATAAAACCACGTCCAACGCTAGTCATGTCTATTTTTAATACGTAACTAAACTAAGTACAACACGATAGAAACATAGTTGAGTTTCAAAAAACAACCAAGAAAATGTCGTAGTCAATTCTATTTATCACACCTTATTTCTCATTATACAAGAAACTATTTATGGACTATAATGGAATCATTGCCGTAATAGTTGAGAAATCTTGCGAACTAACATGATAATGTATGACCCTTGACCAAAAAGAAAAGAAAAAAATGGTTTTGACATTTGTTTATAGAGAAAATTAATGATAGTGACATATATGCAAAAATATCTATCTAAATCAGTACACCAAATAAAGCCCAATTTATAAATTATCCTCTTTTAAGCACAAGATTTTAATTAGTTTAACATATAAATCCAAAAAAAGCATTATTGTCTATAATAGAGCGGAATATCAGTAGTAAATCAAGGCCAAAGTTTAACTTATGTTCTTAAAATAATTTCGTCTTGCTAAGATGCTAACGGTATATGACAATTATCTTCTAGGGTATATACAACAATCTTCTTCTTGTTATTGCAATACTAAAATAATTAAGATAATCGAACTAATTAATGTTCATAATCTCTTAGACAAATAAATGCTGAAATAGTAAAGAATGAAAGAGGAGGAAATTTTAAGAATTTAGAAATTTTTGGATGATTTTTTTGAGGTGGGGGGCCTATTAATAGACATTTGCTGGCTATTGATGGTGCCCGCTAACTTTGTGCACCGTTAAATCACGCTCGATCCTAATAGATGCGATCGGATGGTTGTGATCAAAGCACCTGATCGTGTACTGTTAGATTGCACTTAATTGTATTGGATGCGATCTGACAATCGCAATCGACATGTTTGATAATACATTGTTAGATCGCGCTCAATCATTTTAGATGCGATCAAACGACCCTGATCATCACACCTAATCACACGAGTTCATTGAATTTGGATGGTTTCACCAACATTCATCCATACCTTTTGTTTGAACATACTCAACAAATGATCCAGATCTCGCCTCTACGGACACATCTGATTTATCTAATTTGCCTTAATAATTGAAAATGAAGGAGCTCTTCGCGACATGTGGAAGTGTTGTGAGCCCTAAGTCCCCCTTTCGCACACAAGCTCGCGAGTGTGTGAGGTGATGCCTAATCTTCCTTGTGTTTTTGTTGAGCTAAGAAAAGTAAATGTCATTAGCTATCACTTATAAAGAAAACATGTTCTTTTTCAACTTTTTCATGTGAGATTAAACAATATCCACCAATGTTCACCACTTTACAATTACCAAGGAGGTTAATTTAGTTTCAATTTCTCATTCATATGAAAATAGGTACAATATATTTTTAATCTCCACGTATTAAAAATTAATCTTTCTTTTAATCCTATCCAAAATTACATGTAGGTCCTACTTAAAATTGGACTCAAAATTGGTGAAAAACCATGTTTGAATACTCATTTTTCCAACTGGCATAAATTGGGAAAACTTTAATAAAATTAATTAGGAATACTAAAATATAATGTGAAAATAAACATACCAGATATATAAAATAATTCTTATGTCATTTGACAAACTTTTCTGATATATGTGATGAGAGACTTTTTCTTTAGATCTCCCTAAATACTAGTTCAATCCACTATTAATTGATTAAGATGACACAATCACAATTATACTTTAGAAGTTATATATATATATATATATATATATATATATATATATATATATATATATATATATATATATATATATTATGTATATATGTACGTATGTATGTATATATATATATATATTATTCAAATTAAGTAACAGGAAAATCTTATATGAATGATTACAAATAAAATGCAATAATTATTAACTATTTACTTCAAATAAAACAAAATTTGCACACAATCAATTGAATGATGACGTTGATAGAATATTACCTTTTGAATTGAGGCATGTAGCTAGTCAAAACTCTTTTCTATTGGAACTACAAATTTTGAAGTACGAAAATATGCCTTATATTTTATTAAAAAAAATATACTTGTGAGCAAACCCCAAACTTTTTCCTTTCTCAAAGTCATCTATATATTATTAAATTAATCTTCGATATATATTTAAATCATAACAAATAAATAATAGGTAGATGTCAAATATATAGAAAGTTAGACATCTAAGTGTTGGAAAAAAATGGCTTTACAAACCATTGGAGCTTGGATGAATTACGAGGAATGACACCTACAGCGAGCTATTTAGTACTCATAATGGAGTTAATATTTTCACCAAAACGGTTTTGAAGACATGTAGTGTTTTTAATGGAGGACAATCAAAAACATTTTAGGTATTAATGGAGGACATTTTAAGGTTGTTAATGGAGGTCATTTAATGCTTTGTTCCCTTTTATTACTATGAAAAGGAGGTGCTCGTCTTTATTAATTTTTTTTTTCACTCTAGAATTCATGCCATTTTCTAGTCGGTTCTTGTAGTTTTGAGGTGTATTAGTAGTTAGTTTGTGGTGATTATGGTTTAACAGGCTCAATTTAGTTAGTTTGTGGTGATTATGGTTTAACAGGCTCAATTCATCTGAGTAGTGATCAGGTACTAGTCAGCTGCTTATCAGTCGTTGTATTTTAAGAGATAGATGTCGTTCCACCTCTTACACTACCATGAATGACAAATTTGCTTTAAGACAATGTGTACTACGCGGCACCGGTTTCATCTTGTCCAACCTCTGAATTGGTATTGTTATGGGCATTAATTATATTATTGTTTAAGTTGTAATATTTTTCTAATAATTATTCTTTTTGTCTTTATACAATTTTTGCTAACACTAATTAGACCATTGAAAAATGGAAAATAAAAATAAAAAATTAGGCCATTGAAAATTAACAAATAATATAATTGGATGTTCAAATTTATATTGAAAATCTGATTTACTCAAATCTAAACATTCTATTTCCTTGATGGAATGGTCAATTGTCTCTTTTGTTTTATCATTTTAAAATTTTTGAAGATTTGTTTTTTAAAACAGGATTCATACTTACTTTGAAACACATTTAGTACATCTTAATAAACTTATTGATAACCAAATAATTGTAGATTTTCTTTTTCACTCATATATATGTATTTGGACATTTAAGTCCATTACATAAAAATAAAAGAAGACCTGAAATAATAGGGATAAAAATAATAAAAAAGATATAACCATTTGTAATATAAACATATATATATATATATATATATATATATAGACTTAGTAACCTTGATACAACATAATGGATGAAGTTAATTCATGTAGCTAATTCAATATATAGTTGGAAAAAGGCTTTGTTAAATTCAGTTGAGTTGTATGTATAGCACCTCATAATATCTCAATAAATACCTTCTCTAATAAATTTGAATGCTCTCCACTATTTCTTATATAACAAAACCAATGGATCGCACTATACAAGGACTTCGATGACAACTTACAAATAGCATTTTTATTTAAATTAAATAATGAAACTTGACTCTTCTAGTTCACGTAGGTGAAATGTTTTACAAAAGGAAATAATTAATTATACGCATGGTTGGATGGTGTGCATTGATAAAAACATTTCAGTTATGCTCCATTAAGCTTTTTGAGTCCTGTATAAACATGCACATGATTTAATGCAATCCAATGATGTATTAATAGTGTGATGTTTCTATATGTGTTTGTTATGAATATCAATGTAGCACTATTCTTTTATAAAACATTAGTCAAGTAACTCATTCTTAATTTATGTATGATAAATTATATTTCTAACTAATCCATAACTAGGCAAGTTCAATTATTTGACAAAATTATTTCAAGATTTAAATGAAGAGGAATATATATCTTTTATACACGCAGACGCTGCATGAAGAGATAGAAATGCAAATTAATTTAGATATCCAGAACCAAAAAAATTAAATCTGATTATATAATTACATGCATACATGACATGATGCCGCCACTTGTTTTTTAATAAGTTAAAATTTCAGAGAATCATTAACTTTTGATCAGATCATTTATTTAATTGTACAAAAAAACAAATTTATCTTTACATGAAATATTGCAGACAATATTTAATCATTCTAATCATCATATGCTGGTGAATTGTCTGCCTACTTTACATTTTTGACAGAATCAACTTTTATATTACAATAGGAGAAAGAAAAGAAAATAAAAGAAAAAACTAATAGATATTTCTAATCAAAGAGAAGTTCTTATCTATATGATTTCTGCAACTTGTCATTTCTACAACTTCTCCATCACCTAACAATTTGTTTTTCTTCATACATGATAAGGATATATGCTGACTAGAGCTAGAAGATGTAACACATTGAAATTTTTCAAAATATTTTTAGACCCATTAATTGATGTGGTTCCTGTTGTCAACAGGAGATGCTGAGGCATTATTGCTGGAAGTAAATGGCTGCAATGAAGGTGAAAGAAACAAGAAGCTTCCTGGCTGTTGGGTATTTGATGAAGATGATCTGTTCAGGTAGCTGGATCCACAGCCATTTGCATTTGTGCTAGGAGTGTAGGTAGTAGTTGGAAATTGATGATCTCCCGACTTCATATTCTGAATTATGTTCTCCACAACAGCTTGGTTTGCATGAGCTCCTCCATCACCACCATTGACAATTGATGTAATTGCAGAAGCCAGTGCTGATCTGAAACTTGGGTCAGATGTTATTGCCTTGGTTGCAGCAGCTATGGTTTCAGTTAGGGTCTGTTGGCTAGGGCTTGTCGTCTTTTGGAGGAGAGGCTGGTAGAAATGTTCTTGATTAGGTACTTGTCTTTCAAGATTTAGGGCACCCATTTGGTTCTTGTTATTGTAGGGTTGGTGAGTCCCATAACTTAGGTATCCATTGGCCCAAGAAATTGGTAGGGTATTACTGTTGGATTCAGAAGATGCAAAGTTGAAACTTGTAGTTGAGTACCTTGAATTGGCAGGGAAGTTGGAAGAAGATAACCTATTGAATTGGGAAGTTGAAGATGAGGATGATGAAGAGGGTGGGACAGCTAGGTCTAGGGTAATGGTTGGATGTGAAGGTGAAGATGAAATTGAAGTATTGGGTAGGTAGAACAGCCGTTGCCTTGAATTATTATTATCAGAAAGACTGAAATTTAATCCATGGAGATCAGCAGCAGAAGTGGTGGTGGTGTTACCGGAGGGCATAACGCCGGGCCTGGCGGAGCTTGTTGAGCCCGACATTAGCATACAAGCCGCAGCCGAGGTTGTTGATGCCATGGCAGTGGCTGAGATTGGAAGTGGGTGGTTGTGGGTTCCTTCATAGGTAGTGATCAAGATGGACATGTCCTCTTGACATCTTTGCACCTGAAATTTACATTTAGAAATCATGAGTATATATGTTAATTACTATGATTAATAAATTAATAAATTTTTTGATGGCCTATAGATAAAGTATAATCTAAAGATATTAACAAAGAAGGATATATAATTAATTACCTGTTTTCTTACAGGACATGCTGGTGCAACTGTGCATCGGTAGTAGGCACGGGGACATGGATTTCCTTTCGCAATTTTCTGCCCATATTTCCTCCATTGGCATCCATCATTCATCTGTGGACATGAAATATATACAGTTTATTAATTTTCCAATAGATCAATTAAATTGCAATATATAGCTTTATGTTTCTCTAGCTAAGCGACCCTTTTGATTATCAGCTAGATCATTTAATTGTGATTAATTGGTTCGAGACATAGTACTCTTAAACTACTAAAATCTATAATTTAATGATAAGAGACTTTGCACTCTAATACATATTATTACACAAACAAACCAATTAACTAATGACATGGAATTAAGTTTCAGCTTTCATTATTTAGGGTTTTGAAAGGGTATATATTATAGTACTATTTGTGGGAGTACCGAAACTTTTTGTTGCACTGAAAAAAAAAAAAAACATAATGGCAATTAAGGTTCAAAATAAGACTAGTATTATTATTACAACATTCAAATCTCTATTTGTAAATTTTAAAGGTTCATCATTCTGATTGTCTTCTTTTTAATTAGACATTTTCCTAATGAAACTAGCTAGTTAGAAAAATTTGAGAGTACTAGAGACAATGGTCAATAATGAGTGGCGATATATACTAACCGTAGGCGTATCACATCTTGCGCGAACAGAAACCCTAGCTTTTTTCACGGAGGTCTGTTGAGAAACTTCATCATCTCCAGCCGTACTACTTTTCATTACTTTAAGCATTTTGCTGGGTGGCCACAGCTCTCCTACCTCTTTTTGATCTTTGTGCTCTAATTCAAAGCTATTTTCTGGGCTTATTGGAACATTGGTTGAACCAGCTCCAGGTACTGGTTTAGAAGCCACTACATCAACCTTGCAATCCAGCCCAAGAGCCAACCCTTGTTTGAATTGATCTTCCTGGTGATGATCCTGCATTTTAGACTTGCTAATAATTGAAGAGCTAATCTTCTGTTCATGATTATAATCATAATTACTATCCTTTAATTTGGCCTGATGATGCTGTGGATCACTTGATGATGAACTTCTTCCAAGACTTAGTGAAATAAGTTCTGGGTCTTCCATTTCTTGCTGAGTAGTAGAAGTAGCTGGAACAGTACTAGCAGTAGTTCTAATTTTCTTATTAGCTGATTGCTGCTGATCTTGCTGAACGATGTCGAAGAAGTGCATTTGCAGAGATTGATATTCTTTCATGATTCGAGCTAAGACCGTCTTCAGCCTTTCGTTTTCCTCTCTTACTTCCCCCATTTGGGCTTTTGCCGATTCCAGCTGATCCTCCTCCTGTTTAAATGTTAATTAACATGCAATTAAACTCTCGTAACTTCCAAATGATTTTTTAAAAAATATAATCAAGATGATGAAGATTGATTAATTAACCAATGATCTCATTAATTTAATTTCTTAATTACCTGATCTTTATGGGTTGGAGATGATTCTTTGTTAGACGACACCACTGGTGATCTTCTGATTGCAGAGGTAGTTGGCATCTGCACATCCATGAGGTTATAAGAACACAATCATGAATAAAAGTGCCAGAAAATCATAAGAAGAAGAAGAAGAAGAAGAAGATTCTCACAGTTGGGTTGATAACCTAGCAAATATTATATTTATACCATTAAATTAGGTTCTAATAAATGGTTGGTAGTTGATATTTGGCAGCCGCAGTTTCAGATGAAAATTCAACAAGATGGCTAGTTATTATTATCTATTTTCTGCCTTGCCTAGCTACTAATTAATTCGGCTAGATAGTTAATTAATTAATTAAGCTGCGTTTATCACATGATTACATTTTCTACTGGTCAAATGGGTTTATCAGATCACAAAATTCGAGTGAGAATTAATTTTTCTTTCCTAGACAAACTTCAAAAAAAAAAACAAAAAAGTTATTGAAATTTATTGTATTTGAACTCTGAGTAATTAGTAACAAGAGACATAATTTAATCCTGGGAATCAAGTTAATATATAGTATCAGAATTACTTCTTCATTCCAGTCACAACTCACAAGATCGAGCAGTAAGCCTCATCAATATAATATATATAATGGCTACATATAATAAATTGGATTGAAGTTGTTAAATAGTTTGAAGAAATTAATGATCTTCTTGAACAGAGAAATAATCCAACACGCAATATTAATACACCTATATATTCTACCATATATTCAAAGTGTAATTTTAATATTATAATAATTACCTGTTTTGTAGTACCTAAATCTGTTGATTTCGGTGTTGAACTGGCATCTTCTTGGCGATGACCAATCTGAAATACCAAAAAACCATCAATGAAGGCTTTAATAATCTAGCTAGCTAGATAGAACAAATTAAATCGAATATTAAGAAAGAAGAATCAACACGATAGATCTTTCAAAATAACCAGTCAAAATTAAATTTTCAGAAACCTTCAATTACGGTCACATATCAAAAAATCTGAAGAAAATGTGTAACATGCATGCAAGGCGATGTTCAGAAGAAACGAAAATTCAAAAAAAAATAAAAAATAAAAAATCCAAAAGTAACGCCATGTTATACAAAAGAAAACCGTGAAACCTGAAGAAATGAATAAAAAAAAAGGAGGATTTTCTTGAAGAAGTAGTTTTCAAAATGATTGATTTCTGAAACCTAAATCAAGAAATCTTGAAAAAATTAACAAGTCGTCTCAGAGAGAAATTTAAGGACGAAATTAAGAATTATCAACTAAATTAATTAGCAAATTAAGAGAGCTTGATAGATCATCACCTTGTTGGTATTCTGATGATTATGATCATCATCACTAGATTCAACTCGCTTTTCTTCCTTGATAACAACTCCATTAATTAGATCAGAACCTCTTGAAGCAGCCTCCATTAATTCACAGTCGCGCGTACTTCTTCTATAAGAACTTTTCTTTGGTAGAGATAGATAGCTATTGGAGTTCTAGCTCTTATAGAGACAGAAAAACAAAGAGATGAGAGAGAGAGCCTCCCGTTTTAGACTTGTTAAATTAATTAATTAATTTATTTATTTTATTCAAATTCAAACCCTACCCATTTGCACACTCTGAACTCTCACATAAATAAAAATATGTCAACGGTTCACCCAAAGAAGCAAACCCTTCTTTTTCTTTTCTTTTTTCATTTCTTTTCTGTTTTTTTCGTTGTTTCTTTCTTTCTTTCTTGAAGAACAGTTCAACTTCAACGTTTAAAATGAACGAGCCCTTTACGACTCCACTTCAACGTTAAAGAAACGCATTTATGGTCCCGTACTCCACACGTTTCTCAACTATTTTATTTACCTAATTTCACAAGATTGTAGCAACTGGGAGAATGCCCTACCTAACTTTTTTTTAATTTGAATGCCAACTTTTTTTTTTTTTAAACCATTTGAATGCCAACTTAATTAGCCCTTATAGAGCAAAGTGGACAAAGCGGATTTATTTAGCTTAGTTAAGTTGTATTATTTACCCAATATTTATGTACGGTGAATTTTGTTTTATCAACATTAATTTAACACATTCTCTTTAATTTGATCTAATTAATCTTAAAATTCAAAATCCTTTTAATGTTACCAACAATTAACTAATATTTAAAGATGGGTCATATGTTGAGATTCTTTCATTGTAACCTTGAAATCATGAGTTCGAATATGATACAAAAAAAAAAAAAATCCTCTTATTTCGGAGTTAAAACTTTAATGTACTATCCCTACCCGACCTTATAATAATAGAAACATTGTATATTGATGATACCGCATTTAGTGTAATCTAATTAATAATGTCCTTGCATACCCACTATCACAATGACGCGACAGGGTATCATGCATAAACTCAGATGGTGTGCTAGTGTGTCCAAATTCCTTAGATCATTCTAGATCTGTCAATATTATATATAGGATGACTCGGTTCATCTAATGGGTTATTTCTATTGGTGTACAGTTTCTTAGTGTATTAGTTTCTTAGTCTAAATTGAAAACTTTTCTATTTGTGTTAAAAATTAATTCGAACACCTAGTATTATATAAACCCTCGTTGGGGTGTGTGATACTTAGAGTGTGTGATAATTTAGGATTTATGTAAGAGCACTTTGTGAATAGAGGGAATTCATTTTAGATCTGATTATAAGTTGTAACATATTTGTATTATCTCATTAGTGGATTGATTCTCATTTCTGATGGACGTAGGTGTGTATTCACCGAACTATATAAATCTATGTATTCTTGCTCATGTCTTTCTTTGCATTCGTTTGGATCGTTTGAGTTTATGCGTTTGTTATTTAGCTTCTGCTTCAGCTATGCACAAAAACCAATACATATAATTTTAGGATGATCTAAGTGTTGAATACATCATATAAGAGTTTGACACCGGAATTCCAAGTACATCTGCAAAGTTTGGCATCAAAGTCCCTTTACCATTTTCTTATATATAATAAAATTACAAACGCTTTGTAATTTAAAAAGTATAATTTGGTCTCATTAACCTAAATTACACAAATGAACTATTATATATGAGTCATAGATATGATATAGTCAAAATAATCCTAAACTAAATCCAGACAAAGTGTGCTGGCGGCAATGGAAATGCGGAGTTGTTTAACGTTAAGATATGTGTAGAGCAGGGGATAAGTAGTAAAGCCGCATCTGGCCTTTGGGTTTTTTGATTAAGGATAAAAGAGCGGTTCAAGCCGCATTCGCCGGCCACCACCAAACACTATTACTTCCGTTGAAGTTTCGTATGGAGTTGAACGTCACATGGCCAAAGGTTTCGGGTCAAACTTCAACGTTGCCGTTGTCACATTCCGGTGACTCCACCTCCTCCAAAACCTTCTCCCCGGCTGTCGTGAAACATCATCAGATTCCGGTCAAATATAATTTTAATTAGTGATCCATCAACAGGGAAAAAAGAAAATTTTATAAAGCCGCTAGCTGTTAAGCCTTCAACAACAAAAAGTTGAGCAATAAAAGAATAAAAAAAAAATGTTTTGTGTACTATGGTTGCCAACATTGACGCTCAAACTCTCTTATGCACGTCTTTAAAATATTTAAAAAAGTATCAAAAAATAGCGTTGACACCAAACGTACATATAATATTACTAAAAAGAAAAAGAAATAAATAACATATAAACAAATTGTAACGAAAATGCATATGTTAATAAGACGAATGTTCAGTAAAACTTTAAAAGATAGAACTAAAAATGAACATATAAAAAAATGGTAAAAATAGTCCCGATTGAAGATAAAATTAGAAAATATCAACTAAGGTTGTTTGAACATATACAACGAAGACCTTTAAATGTTGTATTAAAAAGAATGACCTTAATTGATTTTAACAATTCACGGTAATAATAGAGGTTTAAACATATTATAAAATAATATAAAAAATATAATTATTTTTAATTTCAATGTCGTTTTACCCCTAAATAATGGCAAACGAATGAAATAGATTTATATAGTCAATATTGTGTACGTAGCTTAAAAAAAAAAAGGTTTAGATGAATTAAGTTAGGATTCAATACAATGCCAACACACTAAAATGCGATGCACCCATCCATGCAGACGAATCAAAGACCAATGAAATCAGTTGGATCCACATGGAATTAAATAGCCAGTAAAAGAGTCAACTCTGTCACCTAGGTATGAGATGGGTGTGAAAATGAAAAGAGTTTAGAATTATCATATTAGTTAATATTTAATTTGTGCATGTGGACCCACTTGTACATATATTTATATTTAGTTATTTTTTGTGAAAAAGAATAATGTCCATTAATATGACTTTGGTGTATTTTGAAGATAAACAAATCCTGTTGTTTTCTCAAAAATAGGGTAACAAGTGAGACCTATCAACATTCATTTGCAATATCTAATTAGATCCTAGTGGTAGATGCCCTCTTGTCTATATATAGATTACTGAATCTTAGTTACATATATTATTTATTTATTTTATAGAAATAGTTTGGTTTGGTGCCCTTCAAGCCTTTATAATATATTTACTTTGCAAGATCCAAGGCTGTTGATATTTGGTTCATCATTTTTTATTTTTTTTCCTTAAACTTAATTTAACGTACTTTTGTTTGCTTTATATTTTCTTATTAATTGATTTGTAGGTTCTGAACCTATAACCTCATATATTACAAACTTTTTAGTTAGGAATATTTGAATCATGAATTATAATGTTTTTAATAATAACATATTCATGTTTAAGACAAAATTAATATTATGATGAAAACTATTTTATTAATAATACTATATATTTTTAATAATAAGATAATATTTCAACACACAAAAGTACTCAATAATACTTATTTTACAAACTTGGGATATATATATTGGCATTTTTAATTTGTCATTGAGTTTAAATGATAAATTATATATTTAACCATTTGCAATCACTGTTTCAAACAAAGAATGTAACATGAACAATATAAACGATAATTTGTATTTATACTTATTTTTCTTGTAGAGAGAGCTACAATATTCTTTAATTTACTAGTTTAAATGAGAATAATCAAATGAGTTAAAATTGATAAATATACGTATTTAAGACCTTAGAAAAAATTTTGTTCAATTAAATGTTTAATTACGAATGGTTACTAATTAAATGAAACTAGAGGGAAGAAGGTAAGAATAAAAGGTGAATATGCAACTTCCTATATATTAAATTTGAGCTCTATTGAATTATATATTTGTTATATCTTCTTTATATTTCAATTAGATTTATAAAATAACTATATGTCCGTACAATAATAACTATATTAGGGAATAAAGATTCTATAAATAACCAAAAAAGTTTGAATAATGATTTTTATTGAAAGTGATTCTTATCATATCCAAAACATAAAAATATATGTGAATTATGTTATATTGATAAAAATATATTAAAATACTTAGACTCTTTTTTTAAGCCAAAAAATCAGATTAACATTACTAATCAACCCTAATGGCCAGCCTCTTTAAGTAAAAAATTAGAAATTACAGGAGGGCCGGGGTTTTCTCCAACCATACATGGTGGGGGATTCAATCTTGTAATGAATTTATTTATAAGGTATAGAATATATGGATGAGATGTGACGATCACAAATGCTAAATACTTCATTTTCAATTACATGAGAAGATGACAAAAATATAACCAATTGTATTCTATGACATCACATAAACAACGCTACAATATTTAAAGTAGAAAAACAAACATCACATAAGTTCATGATTATAATTAAAGTGATAACAAATTTGAAATATATAGGGCTAAAGATTCAAACAATTCTAATTAAAGTTGCAATTTTGAATGATCAAAAATATCTCCTCATTCAAACAAAATTATGATGCAATCATCAACTGTAGTAATATTAAGAATATGTGTGTGTGTGTGTAAAATTTATATAAAAATGAAGGTATATGAGTATAAAAGAGTATATTAATATTAAAAAAAAATTACAAAAGCCTAAAATGGAGGAAGATATTGGTTCAAAGTAATTTTTATTTAAGTATATAAAGGTAAGGTAAACTTTTGAGAGGGAGTTCAAGTAAAAATGGTTTGAAGTATTCTTATTATAACAATATATACGTATATGACAGTTTATGGCACATTATCTTTAATTTTCTGTTAAAATAAAAATCAAAATGTATTATATCTTAGAGAAAATAGACCTCTAATAGTGAACATGTTCAACACGTACCTAAGTGGATATATATTAACTACTACTCAAAGTCAAAGATTTGTAATGTTGAAACTTTTCAAAAATATAACACACAAATAAAGAAAAAAATTATTTTCTATTTTTATATCAATGCATGTATATGTCATATTTTGTTAGAAAAACCTCACTCTCTTCTTCTTCTTCTTCTTTTTTTTTTTTTCTCTGTTTCTTATAAACAAAACCTCATGACCCCTTAGAAAATATCTAAACGACAAAATCAATATATAATCAAAGTCCACATATTATGTGTTCTAATTACTAGTTTGTTAAGTTGCTCTCATTCTTCATAAGTCAACCTTAAAATACAAAACGTGAATAATGCTGAATTTTTTTGTAGAAAAGAATAATTTTGCATTTAAAAAAAAATGTGCCACATGTGAACATGTATGTATTTATGTTGCCGACCTCATCTGTAGTTGGTAAATGGCCTTAACTGACCCAACGTGGTGTAGAGAAGATAGTCGGGGTCTGTGCTAAAGGTGGCCGAAGGGTGAAGGTATCAGGATTGAAACTCATACTCATCTTAGTCGCACCCACCTGGAGAGAGTCGTCCAATGCCCCTACAGTGCTTGAACTTGTTGGCCCAAGTAATTTTCCACTCAGCTTTCTCCTAAGTATTTTGATGCTAACAAACAATATAACAAATGTTGCTAATGTCTCATTTTAGTATATTTCAACACCAAAAGCAACAAAGAAGCTAATACAAGATTTAGCCTCGTTCAAGTCAAATCAAGCAGATAAATAAAAGTCTAAATCAAAGCTTAGACGTGTCAATATGAGAAGAGAAGAATAAGAGCTAAAGGTCATATAGTTTTGATATAGGTTATAAACCTCCTTGTTCTATATTGCTCAATCATTTATATATGCATTAGATTTCTCTAAAAATGATTTTAATTTATTCAAACATGTATGATCTATGTTTCAAACTTGTTTGACTCATATTTGCATGAGTTCTCATCAAAATCAAATTTTCCCAAAAGTTTTCAAAACTAACTTAATCTTTCATTTGATTTTGTCAAAATGGTTTCAAAAGGTTTTAATCATGTTTTCAATAAGTTTTGAATGATTTAAAAGTGTTTAATTTTATATCAAAGTTGTTGGATGGTCAGCTCGGATTAAAGTTGACCTGGATATTGGAAGAGGACCTAAGCTAGTGTTCCGAGATGTGTTAGCCACGCATGATGAAGGACGAGCCAAGGTGACAAGGGAAAAGTCATGTAAAGTGGCGTCCGCCAGATCAACTCGGTCAAATCGAGCTCTATTCAATTATGAATGTGGTCGAGCCGACCTAACGAGACGATACATACAATAAACCCGAAAACGCGCTGTTAGCGATAGCTCGGTCCGACCGAGCTGAGCTAGGGGCTATTTCGGTCAAAGCGACAGCTCGGCCCATGTCCGAGCTGATCATTCCAGATGAAACAGATAAGTTCCTGGCACGTCGTATCCCGACGAATCTGGGGTAGTTCCATTCTTAAACGCGAACTCCGACATAAAGAATGGATAGGACTCCTCCTCCGAGACAAATCAGGAAAATAAGGATCATCTGAGATGAGATAAGATTCCTACTTCTAGATGAACTCAGAAGATAGGGATCGTCCAGAACAAGATGATATTCCTTCTCCAAGACCAACTCGGAATAGATGAGCTCATCCAGCTCATCTCGACCAACGACACGTGGCACCATGCCTACTGGGTAGCTAGTCATTCCGGCCAGAGGACCTCATCTATAAATAAGACCTATCACCCTCACCATAAGGTACGAACAACTTTCTACAAAAATTATTGCTTTAGTCTAAAACAAGCTCTAACTTAGGCATCGAAAGGTCTTTGGCCGGCACCACACCGGTGTTCCTTACGATAGCCACATTGTTTTCTCTCTTCTTCTTAGATCAAACTGATAAACCCTCATTGGAATCAGAGAGTTCATAATTTTAGATACGATCATCTCCTACACGTGTTCATCTACTTGGTGTTGGTCAGATTCTACATCAACATTCAGTATTTTCTATGGGGAAAACTTATCAAGCCAATATCAGCTTTCCGACAATGAGTCAAGAGGCAGATCCCCCGTATCTGGAAGAACTCCCAGCATCGTCGGAGCCTCCTAAGTCCCAACGAGGGAGACCTCCCAAAAAGAAGAAGAACTCTGCTCAAAAGTCTGCACGAATCAACAATATTGAGAGGAAGGTAGAGAAGATCTCTTAACTAGTGTTGGAACAGAATGAAGCATTACGTGCAGCTTTTTCGTTGTCACCACAACGAATCCCAAAGGTCCGAAAAGATGAAAGAAGCCACTGCCAGAGCATCAATTCCCTACCGAAATCCGCAAAAGGCAGTAGCAAGCATCTCAAAGGATCAAAACAAAGATCTCTTTCCATGGGAAATCTTCGCCATTCTCTGGAGGAAAAAAAGAAGGAACACGATTCCAGCAATTTCCAAGTCCAGTCAACGCGGAAGAGATCAGGCCGGCCTCCACCAAGATCGGTCCTAGCTAGGTCAGCCGCACCCAGGTCGGCCTCGGTAGGGATACCTAAGATAGGGTTGCTTCCTGCAAGGTTCTCTAGGTCAGTACGAACTAGGCTGACCTGGCCTTCCAGAAGCACTCAAATCCGATCTCATACGGAGTACGAAAACTTTTCCTCACCTTTCACCCAAGAGATACTTCAGGCCCCACTCCCAAAGAATGTCAAAACAACAGACGTCAAAACGTACAAGGGGAAGATCGACCCAAGAGAACACGTTGAAAACTACAAATCCTGGATGGAGTTCAAAAGATATGACGATGCAACAATGTGCAAAGGCTTCCAAATTACCCTCGGGGGACCAACTAGGAAGTGGTATTGGAAGCTGGAACTAGGATCGATATGCTCGTTTGGTCATCTTACTTACCAGTTTATAAGGCACTTTACCGGTAAGAAAGAAAAGGAAAAATCGGTGAACAGCTTGCTGACCATTCGACAAAAGTAAGGGAAAAGTCTAGAGGAATACCTCGAGTGATTTGATGACGCACGAGTTGAGGTCGATAACTGTGATGACAAAATAGCTATCACAGCTTTCACAGCCGGGCTTAGGCCGGGACGATTCCACTACTCCTTAGGGAAGAAAAAAACTTAAACATACAAGGAAGTCCTATACCGAGCTCAAAAGTACATCAATGCAGATGAGCAGACATAAGCAAAAAGGGAAGAAGAGAATCCCTCTCACGGTTCGAAGAAGGACAATAAGAGGAAGAGAGACGACGAAGCCAAGGAGGACAACCGAGGTGGGAAAAGGTCCAATTCGGATCGACGAGACCAAAAAAGAAAGGGCGTGCATAACGTTTTTTCAAAATACACACCTTTGACCACCTAGGCAGAGCAGATCTTCCTAAAGATCCAAGACAAGGAATATCTCAAATGGCCGAAAAAGCTTAGCACTCCTTTTGATCTATGGGACAAGAGGAAGTACTGTCAATACCACGAGGATCACGACCATAATAGTGACCAGTGTTTCGACTTGAAAGAGGAGATATAAACTCTTATCCGCTGAGGTCGTCTATAGGAATATGAGAAGGGCTCGGATCAGAGAAGAGCTCGGTCACTAGAAAAGGGAAGAGCTGACTAGCCGAGAGAGATTAGAACTAGTTTTGGTGGAGACCTCGAGAAAATGTCAAGTCGAGCACTCAAAGCTTACGTCCGAGCTGCCCGAAAGGACGTCATGCACCTGTCGAGCCGACCAGAGAAACAGAGGAGAACAGATTTTGCTATCACCTTCATGGAGGAAGAGGCTCGAGACATCAGCCGACCTCATTCTAACACTTTGGTGATAACGCTGCACGTGGCGAATTACAAAATCCACCGGATTCTCGTCGACAATGAAAGCTCGGTCGACATTCTCTACTGGTCGGCGTTTGAAAAATTGGGGCTTGTGAAAATAGATCTCACCCCCGTAGACGTCCCTCTCATCGGATTTACAAGAGACGACATTATGTCAGAAGGGAGGATTGTTCTTCCTGCCACGGCAGGGGAGGAAGAGCATCGAGCTACGGTTATAGTAGAATTTCTCGTAGTGAAGGGATCGTCTGCTTACAACGCCATTGTTGGTAGACTTCTCCTCAACAATCTGAAAGTCGTGGTATCCACATACCACCTTGCACACAAACTTCCAGCTGAGCGCTGAGTAGGTATTGTACGAGGAAGCCAGAATGAATCAAGAGAGTGTTATGCAATAGTGATGAAAAGCAGAAGCTCGAGAAAGGCGAGTTCCCGACCTGTCGAGGACAAGCTCATGAAAGTGGACATTGCTCCTGGTCAAGACCTCGACCCGCGGGAAGACACCTCCAGTCTCGAGGTGCAAGATGAATGGAGAAAGGTGCCGATCACCAAAAACCTGACCAGATCTGTCAAAGTTGGAATAGGGATGAACTCAGACCTAGCAGACCAGATCATCAAGGTATTGAAAGAGTACAAGGATATATTCGTGTGGACTCATGATGATATGCCTGGCATTTCGAAAGAAGTGATCGTTTATTGTCTCAACATTGATCAAAAGCTTACCCTAGTAAGACAAAAGAGAAGGGCACTTAGTGCTGAAAGAGTTGAAGCTCTCCGGGAGGAAGTCGCCAAGCTCATCCTGGCCCAGTTCATCCGAAAAGTTTCATATCCAGAGTGGCTAGCCAATGCCGTGATGGTTAGAAAACCAAACGGCAAATGGAGGACCTGTGTTGATTTCACAGACCTAAACAAAGCATGTCCGAAGGATATCTTCCCCCTCCCTAAAATAGATCAGTTCGTGGATGCGACTGCTTGACATGAGTTGTTTAGCTTCATCGACGTTTATTTTGGCTACAACTAGATAATGATGTACCACAGAGATGAAGAGAAGACCTCGTTCATAACAAACCGGGGGTTCTACTGCTACAAAGTAATGCCCTTCGACCTCAAAAATGCTGATGCGACATATTAGAGGCTGGTGAACGGGGTTTTTGAAGAGAAAATCAGGTAGAACATGTAAGTATATGTCAACGACATGCTAGTGAAGAGCATCAAATCAGCAGCTCATCCTCACGATCTGAGAGAGGTGTTCGACACGATCAGACACTTCAATATGAGGCTGAACCCAACCAAGTGCACATTCGGAGTCAAGGCAGGAAAATTCCTTGGTTTCTTGGTTAACCAGAGGGGGATCGAGGAAAATCCTGACAAAATTCGAGCTATCCTAGATATGAAAGCACCCAAAAACATAAAAGAAATACAACGCTTGACAAGGTGCATAGCTGCACTGGACCGGTTCTTGTCAAAGTCTACAGATAAGTATTTATCGTTTTTCAATTTAATAAAGAAGAAAATGGTCGAATGGGATGAAGAGTGTGAGCAAGCTTTTCAAGAGCTCAAAACTTACCTCAACTCATCACCGATGCTTTCAAAACCAGTTCTCGGAGATAAGTTCTTCCTTTACCTTTCAATATCTGATGCAACAGTGAGCCTACTCTCGTCCAGAAAGAGCAGGAGATACAAAAGCCCGTTTACTATGTGAGCAAGTCATTGCTCGATGCAAAAACGAGATACTACGAAATAGAGAAGTTGGTCTTGGCCCTCATCACCTCAGCTCGGAAACTAAGACCATACTTCTAAGCTCATTCCGTAGTCATGCTCATGCGATAGCAGCTGCGACAGGTTTTGCAGAAACCGGAGACCTCAGGTCAGCTAACCAAGTGGGCTATTGAGCTCAGCGAGTTCGATATTGAATATCGACCAAGAATATATGTCAAAGGGCAAGCACTGGCTGATTTTATAAATGAATTCTCATCCATGCAAAAAGAGGATGATGACATTGAAGTCGAGCTCGAGCTGACATGGAAATTATTTGTCGATGGCTCATCGTACAAACAAGGAAGTAGGGCCGCCATTGTTTTGGTCTCGCCCAAAAGTGATAAACACCTCACAACTCTCTGGTGTGGCTTCTCGGCCTTGAACAACAGGTTCGAATACGAAGCTCTTCTAGCTGGACTACGAATGGCGCTCAACTGGGGGGTACGCAAGATTGCTATATGTTGTGATTCACAACTTGTTGCAGGTCAGGTCGCCGCCGAGTACCAAGCAAAAGACGATCGCATGCAGGCTTACCTGCTGATTGTGAAAGAGATGTTGAGCAACTTTAAAGAATATGAGGTCATACAAATCCCACGAGCAGACAATTCCCTTGCGGATGCTCTCTCAAAGCTCGCCTCCTCGTTCGGGGATAAACTCATTCTACAAGTGCCTGTAGAATACCTGCCTAGCAGTAGTATCAAGAAGAGCAGCCAGGTCGGCCTCACTAAGGTCAACTCTTCCTAGATGGACCCAATTGTGAAATTCTTGAAAATGGAAGAGCTCTCAGTCGACAAATTTCTGGCAAGGAAAATACAGCGACAAGCAGCCATGTACGTGCTCATTGACCACATGTTGTATCGACGTAGCTACAGCTTGCCATATTTGAAATGCCTGGGAGAATACCAAGCTCAGCTCGTCCTTGACGAGGTACACGCGGGAATATGTAGAAATCACTATGGAGGAAGAGCTTTTGCGTATAAAGTACCCCGTCAGGGATATTACTGGGCGACAATCAATCGGAACGCCCTGAGGACAGCTCAGCACTACAATAGCTGTCAGTGACACACAACGATCATAAAAGCTCATCTTGAAAATCTGACTCCCATTCAAAGTCCTTGGCCTTTTGTTCAGTGGGGGGTAGACCTGATTGGGCCTTTGCCAATGTGCAGAGGTCAAGTTAAGTTTACCATTGTAGCAGTGGATTGCTTTACCAAGTGGGCAGAAGCAGAGCCGCTAGCTCACATAACCGAGCAAAAGACCAGAAAATTTATCTGGCAGTCAATTATTTGTCGATTCGGAGTACCATTCGCCATAATATCAGATAATGGGAAGCAATTCGATAATGTGAAGTTTAGCTCATTCTGCTCCAAGCTCGGAATTCGCCACTTCTTCTTGACACCAGCTCATCCTCAGGCGAAAGGTCAAGTCGAGGCTGTCAACAAGGTTATCAAGCATACATTGAAGGCTAAAATCGAGGAGAAGAAGAGAACGTGGGCAGATGACCTCCTCCAGGTATTATGGTCTTACAGAACGACGTCCAGAACGACAACTGGAGAAACTCCTTTCTCCCTAGAGTTTGCAATGAAAGTTGTTATTCCAGTGGAGCTCGGAATCCCAACTCTAAGAACTTCGTACTTCAATGAAGAGAAGAACTCAGAAGCACAGAAGGCCGAGCTGGATCTTTTGGAAGAAAAGAGAGAGCAATGACAACTTCGACTAGTTGCATACCAAAGGAGGACGTCAAAGTACTATAATTCTAAAGTGAGACCCCGTAGTTTCAAAATCGGTGATCTAGTACTGAGGAAGGTCATACTCAACACCAGAGAGGTCGGAGCCGGGGTTCTCGGCCCAAATTGGGAAGGACCATACAAGCTCATTTCCATACCGAGGAACGGAGTCTACGAATTGGAAGATCTCGATGGACGACGAATCACCAAGCCATGGAATGCAGAGCATCTGAAGTTTTACTACCAGTAGTTATAGCAAGTAGGAGTAGTTCAGTAAGAATAGCTAGAAGGGGTCACCTGCTCAACTTAGACTTATCATTTTGTCATCCCTTGTTAAAGTTTATAAACTAGTTTATTTTTTAAGGACTTTGCGTGACTTCACCAACTACTATCGACACGAGATGGCAAGAAGGAAAGTGACTAATACCTTGGGGATGCAAGCCTTGCTCATATAATCCTCGTGAAGGGGCTGAAAATCCATAGTACCCTGGGGTCCAAGCTCAAACCCAGATTATAGCTAGGAAGAAGGCTAAGGCCTAACAGTACCTTGGGACCTGAGCTCATCAGAGTTTAGGTTATCGTCGAGAAGGAGGTCATCCTTGAAGTACCTTGGGATCTAAACTCTTCGGAGTTTAGATTATCACCGAGAAGGAGTTCACTCTCATAGTACGACTAAGTACCAGGGTAAGCTCGGATAAGGACCAAGCTGATAGGACCGCCGAGCAAAACTCACGGTATTATTATTTCCTAAAACAGCTAAGTCTCAGATCAAGCTCGAAAAATGGTCGAGCTCGCGGGACATATTTTCTGAAAAAACAACCATGTCCCATTTCAAGCTCGACCAAGTCCCAAGTCAAGCTCGGAGAACGGCCGAGCTCATCGGTTTTAACGAGCAGAGCCCAGGGCCTTACTTCTCCGAAAATCAACTAAGTCTTATAGAGGAGCTCGAGCTCAGATGATAGTCGAGCTCATCAGGACATGGGTAAATATGGTCTACAAAAATTATGTATGTCGAGCTCACAAGACGACATGCATAAAGTAATTTGGTAAGTTCCTAAGTCTAGTAAATAAAGGAAAACGCAACAGGTAAAAAACAAGATTCATTCAGAAGATGATGAAATGTTTTAGTTTGAAATGTGAGCATGATTACAAAAAAAGATGGAAACAACAAAGGCTTAAGAGCCTAACACCACAACCTCGGCCCCAGCAGCCAGCTGCTGCTTGGCCTCAGTTTCATCTTTGCCTTCCCTCTCAGCTTGGACCACCGGCCCAGCTGCAACAACACCCCCAGCAACAGGCTCTTCTTCAGCTCCCACAGGCTCATCTTGTTGTTGTTCGGCCATGAAATTGTCGAAAGCTACCATATTGACCTTGTCAGCAAAGTACTTGTCGAAGTCGACCCTCATACGGATCTGACCTAGCTCGTACTCTTCCCACTTCAGGTCGTCGAACTCTCGAGAAGCTTTGTACTCCCGAACAGCACGACGAGCCGAGTCGGCCAGCTCGAACTCCAAAGAAGTGACCTTCGCTTTCAACACTTCGTTCTTCGAGGCCGACCTCTGTAGCAGAGATGTGGTAATGGGCAGCTCGGACTCGGTCTTAACAAGGTTGCCCTCGAGCTCCTCCACCTTCTTTTGCATCTCCTCCTTCAGCTTCCTCTGCTCGGCCTCAGCAGAGATTGACAGCTCGTCGGCCTTCTTCATGGCCAGGAAAATTTGATGGGCAACCTGAACAAGAACAAACTCACAAATCAGCCCAAGTAGTACGACGAATTATAATTAATACTGAGGAAATGCATCTTACCTCAACACATTTCACAAAATCCTGAGACGAGTTGTCCCTGCCGAGGTCTTCCTTCCCTTACTTGACCTCGGATCGGGGCAATCTAATCTGGTACCCCTGAATTACCAGATCTTGATAATCGATCTTAGTAACAGGAGGCCCCATATCATGCAGCCTCTTCCCAGGTCGGCGGTCGATAGGGTCAGGTGCTCGACTCTTGTTCCGACATCGAATGATACCCTCCTCAGGAGCAACAGCAGCGGGAGAGGAGAGAGGAAGAGTAAAAGAGCTGCCAACCGAAGTTGCTCTCCGAGACCGAGCCTCCTGCTCGGGCGGGTGAGGCCTTCTTCTGAGCAAATGCTTAAGCCTGCTCGAAGGCTCGCATCCTCTAGATGTTGAAGGCCCGGGGGCTCGTCTTTCAGGCAGACATGAGCTCGGCAGGGTAACCAACACATGAACCAAAATCAGCTCGGTACGTTGCTCAAAAATCATTGTAAATCCCAAGTCACTTACCAGTAAAAAGTTGTGGTTTGTGAATGAGGCCAACTCCAAAAAGGCGAACAGGGGTCAAGATGCACCCGTAAGAACGATCTGAGTAGCTCGTCTGGTAAATCACGTTTAACTTGGAGAAGTCGGCTCCGTCTGTCTTTCCAGGGATATCCCAGTGAACCCCAAGGTAGGACAGGTGTTAAGCCGAGTTGAACAGAAAAGTAAAGAAAGAGAAAGAAGGACAGATGTCAGCTTGGTACCTGGATATTTAAACCTTGTCAACACACCAACCTCCTCAGCCTAGTTCCTTGAAACAAGGAACTAGGTGTCCTTCCACCCCTTGTTAGTAGTTGGGTTTTTTGTGAAAAGGGCGGGTTGTTTGTCCCCACTCTCCCATGTGTTTTCATAATACCAGCCCGAACAACGAGGGTAAAGTTTGAGCTGGTAGTTGAGCTTAAACTTCGTGGAACTAAAGTTTGGCCAACCACACTATTTCCACAACACCATTAGGCCGAGGAAGATTCGCCAAACGTTTGGACTGAGCTGAGCTGGGGCAACACTCAGGTCGGCCAAGAGGCGGCATACGACCTTAGGTAAAGGAAAAGTGGCCCCATGCTTAAACAAACTCCTGTAAAAGGTTACCAAACCTTTCTCAGGGCAGCTCGGCCTGTCGCTGCACTGGGGAATACGCATCAGGACAGAGGATGGGATGCCGAGCAGAGCCCTCAAAAACAAAAGGTGGTCCTCGGTGATAGAAGAAGGAAATTCATCTATAGAAAAAGAATGATCTGCCACCTCGGCTCCCTCGTCTCAGACTCAGAATCAGGTTCGACCTCAACCCCTTCATTGGCAGAGGACATCACCTTGGCTCAACGATCTATTCTGCTCGACTCACCCTCTACCCTCCCGCTGCGAGCTCAATCCCGAGCCAAGCAGCGGTTGAGGGCGGTTTCACCTTCTCCAAGGATCTCGATGCCCTCAAACTCTCTCTCCTCTAATGGCTTTGCAGCCACTGTCTCATCAAGAAGCGGTTGCTCGACGTCCTCTCCACTTCGTGGAGATTCTGCCAAATAAGTAAGAAAACCCCCCCCCCAATGAAAGCCATAAATACAAAACAAATTAGAGATGAAGGTGAGCAAGAAAATACCAAACAAGGAGAATTCCGAGCAAGAATTATTTTGAGAAGGAAGAATTTCGAGCAGAAATAAAAAACTAGAGTTAGAAAGGACCGAATTGGAACAAAGTTGAGCTGGAAAATTCTGAGCTGGGAGAAAAGATTTTTGAATAGAAAAGTCAAATGAGTGGGAGCCACTATTTATAGAAGGCCTTTCTCGACTTAAAGCCGTTGGATGTCGTGCTCCCAAATCTTGAGAAATATCCAACGGCTTCGATTGGAGCAAACAAACCGACATGACGTCTGACAGTACGGGTCCCGATATGTGAAATCTGGAGGAGCATCGGATGGTTCCGAACAAACCTATGGTTTCACTGGGCAGATCGGCTCTTGACGAACCTCGAGGCACATCAGACGACCCAAAACACTTCCAATGTATGATACGAGTAACACAAATCTCGAGGAAAATCTATGATGACAGAAAACCTTTCACCCCAAATAGGGCCAAAAGGCTTAGGGGGTAAATGTTGGATGGTCATTTCGGATTAAAGCTGACCTGGATATCGAAAGAGGAGCTGAGATGGTGTTCTGAGATGTGTTAGCCACGTATGATGAAGGACTAGCCAAGGTGACGAGGGAAAATTTGTGTAAAGCAGCGACCGCCAGATCAGCTCGATCAAATCGAGCTCTATTCAATTATGAATGCGGCCGAGCCGACCTAGCGAGACGCTACATACGATAAACCCGAAAACACACTGTTAGCGATAGGTCGGTCCGACCGAGCTGAGCTAGGGGCTATTTCGGTTAAAGCGACAACTCGGCCCGTGTCCAAGCTAATCATCCCAGACGAAACAGATAAGTTCCTGACACGTCGTATCCCGACGAATCCGAGGTAGTTGCAATCTCAAACACGAACTCCAACATAGAAAATGGATAGGACTCCTCCTTCGAGACAAAATTAGGAAAATAAGGATCATCCGAGTTGAGATAAGATTCCTACTTTGAGATGAACTCAGAAGATAGAGATCATCCAGGACAAGATGAGATTGCTTCTCCATGACCAACTTGGAATAGATGAGCTCATCCAGCTCATCTTGACCAATGACACGTGGCACCATGCCTAATGGGCAGCTAATCACTCAGGCCAGAGGACCTCCTCTATAAATAAGACCTATCACCCTCACCATAAGGTACGAACAACTTTCTACAAGAGTTATTGTTTTAGTCTAAAATAAGTTCTAACTTAGGCATCAGAGGGTTTTCGGCCGGCACCACACCGGTGTTCCTTACGATAGTCACATTGTTTTCTCTCTTATTCTCAGATCAAGCTGATAAATCCTCGCTGGAACCGAAGAGTTCATAATTTCATATACGATCATCTCCTACACGTGTTCATCTACTTGGTGTTGGTCAGATTCTGCATCAACAAAAGTATTTTTGAATCAACAGAGTAGTTCTTGAATGTCAAAAGAATGATTTTTCAAAAATAGGAACCTATAGCCCGCTATCATGGTTGATAGCCTGCTATCCAAGTTGTTGCCAAAATTTTAATTTTCTGAAAATTCAGGCATTATAAGGCTTGATAGGCGCTATCGCTCTACAGAATTTTCCAGGGCTAGCTCTCGGGTTTGTGTATTGTGTCCTGTTATAGCCCGCTATCACTTGATATTGGGCATAATACACAGTCCGATAGTGCGCTATAAGGCTTGATAGCCCGCTATCAGACCCTGAGACAGAAAAACTAACATTTTTCTGACAAAAACGTGAAAGATTTCACTTACACTATTTCTTTATTCTCCACTCATTTTTGTCAGGCTATCCCAATAAAAATATTCTCCACTAACAGCTGGATTATTCCTATTGTCTAGCATGCTCTTACAGATCTTACATTAAACAATATTTGAAATCAAATCAACCCATAGTCACTTTTTCTATAAAAACTCCCAACTTGCTCATTTTGAAATAGAGAGAGTGTGTGCATTCAACTGAGATGTAACCACGGTTTTTGCAAGTTATTGTGAGCTTCTCAAAGTGTGTTTCCAGATAGCAAAAACTTGATTCCATTTGAGCAAACGCAATCAAATAGTGTTATTCAAAATCAAACTCTTTCTCACATTTCAAAACCAGTGAGTCAAATGTTTGAACCAAAGCTTGGATTTTGCATCTTGATTTCGTGCATCATTTCAAACATCATCAAAAGCATTTCATTGAGAAAATACAGTTGCAAGGAAGGTAAACGTGATTGTAAGATCTCTCTCTCATTGAGCTTAAGATTTCATATCTTGTATATTAAGTACTTGTACTTGTGAGCTTCAAATGTAACTATTCTAATCACTTAAAACAAATTTTGTAATCTCTGTATTTGGTCTTGTTAGATTGTTTTAAGGTTGAAACAAACTAAATCAAGTGATTGTGATATCACTAGTAACTTCAAGATTGGAATCAAGTCCAGTTTCACTCTTTATCTTGAAAAAGATCAACCGGTTCTTCCTTAGGTCAATAAAAGGAATCAACTTTTCCTTTGCTCCTGAAAAAGGAATAAATGGTTCTTCCTTATCCCGCAAAAGAAAATCGTAGGTTCGTCCTTAGCCCGTAAAGTGATAGGTTTGTCTTGAACTTTAAAAAAGACATTGTAACGGTTTAGTTCACACACCCTTGAAGTGAACTCAGTTTAGTGGAATTCTAGAGACGATTTCTTTAGACGTAGAGTAGGAAAAGAATTTTCGTACCATGTGCACTCTACATTGATTTAAGTATATGACTTGAATTAATCAAATAATTTTTACAAAGAAATTAGAATTTGTCAAAACTGACTATAACATCCAATTCACCCCCTTTTTGGGTGTCCAACAAAATAGAAATTAGTCTTGCCCTCTGCATAAGAAAAAGAAAAGGAAAAGGCTTAATTGGGTTGCGTTGTGTATGTGTCAAATTTATATATAAATGAAGGTATACGAGTAAAAGAGTATATTAATATATTAAAAAAAATCAAAAATTTATTATATCTTAGAAAAAATAGACCTCTAAAGTGAACATGTTCAATACGTACCTAAGTGGATATATATTAACTACTACTCAAAATCAAAGATTTGTAATGTTGAAACTTTTCCAAAATATAATACACAAATAAAGAAAAAAATTTATTTTCTATTTTTATATCAATTGCATGTATATATCATATTTTGCTAGAAAAACCTCGTTTTTTTTACTTCTCTTATAAACAAAACCTCATTCAACCCTTTAGAAAATATCTAAACGAAAAAATCAATATATAATCAAAGTCCACATATTATGTGTTCTAATTACCAGTTTGTTAATTTGCTCTCATTCCCATAAGTCAACCTTAAAATAGAAATAATGAATAATGCTGACTTTGTTTTTTGTAAAAAGAATACTGCTGCATTTTAAAAACAAAACGTGCCGCATGTGACCAGGGATGTATTTATGCCACCGACTTCATTGGTAGTTGGTAAATGACCTTAACTGATTTAATGTGGTCCACTACAAATGGTGAGTTTATGTTAAAAGTGATTTAGAGATAAAGGTTATAGAATGTGCCCACCATAATCACACCCAATTGAGAATAGTCATTTAATATCTCTACAATATTTAAACACAAATTAATCTGGTCCGAAGGATTGAGTGTGAGTACCGTGTGAAAAACAAGAAAAAAGAAAAGACTTAAACTGGGTTGCTGAATTGAGCTGTATGGGAACGACTCTGTAGATCCAGGGCCATAGAACAGTAAAACGATTCCTGGGAGTAGTGGATCCACGTGCGCGAGTCCTAATGTCAACTCGTTCCAGCTGCTAAAGTTGGCGTGTGGGTCCAGTATCTGTAGGGCATCAAAGGTCAAATAAAGGCGTAGGGTGGTCTGAAATCTGGACCGACAGACTAAAATGAAGATTCCATTTCCAGTTCTTTTTCTTGATAGTTGACCCTTGACCCCTGACCCTTGAATATTATTTGTTTACTATTTTATCCTTTTCTTATTGCCTTCTCACACCTCGCCTGCGGTTTAATTCGTTGTGACTAATTTGCCCTTTAAGTTTAAAGTCAAAGCGACCTTTTTAATTAACTTTTCTACTAAGAATACTTTAAAAAAAAAATCTTAGTAAGAATACTATTATTATTATTATTATTATTATTATTAGAAAGTAACGAATTATCATAAAATGAAACTGAAATTCTTATTTAATTTTTTTTTTATGAATCTTAATGATATATTTTTTTCATGACAAGAAATTTTTATATAACTTTCAATTTAAGCATTATTAGCTGGAAGTACGGTAATAGAGTACCCTACGCACCATACAAATTTGAATATTCTCGTTTAGTTATTAAAACGTACATATTTTGTAAAAGTTGATATATAAATCAAATTGGAATTCCTACATATTAAAAATAATAAAGGAGTTGACTTACAAAATTCAAATGTTGACTTAGCATATAATTGGTATCATGCATGTATATTACTTATGAAGAATTTAGAGGCCAGATTTTTAAGAATCTCAAAAGATTAAATGTTTAGCTTTTAGATAAAAATTGAAAAAAAAAATCATTTTACCTAATTCAAATTATTTTTTTCAAACGTTTGTTTTAGTCTTCACATATTAATATTCCTTGAGAATTTCATAAACTTAGCTATATATAAACATGATTTTGTAAACAAGCACATAGCTAGCTATAGTGTGTGTATATATATATTTGGAGGACATATCTAGTAAATACATACAAAAAGAACTTCATATATTTAATATATGTGCATGGTATGACAAAATCACGCTCATAGTGCAAACCCACATATATACATTTATAAGGTATCCTAGGTCTCACACTAAATATTTGTGCACGGTTTGACAAAATCATGCTCATAGTGCAAAGCCACATATATACATTTACAAGGTATTCTAGGTCTCACACTAAATATATGTATATCTTTTAAAAGAAATAATGGTTGACACTACTTAAAAAATAAAAACCCTAAATATTGCAAATCATATATTAATTAGAAAAATATCTAATAGTTCTCAACTTGTGGCCAAAGTATCTTAACCTTTAGAACATATTTATATTACAGGGAGATTAATGAGACATTTTTAATGGTTTTAAGTATTTGCCAATAGTTGTGAAATACAAGCGAACGTATATGAGATTGATTTTTCTCGTACAAATAATTTAATTAATGTACTTAGTTAATTAACCGAGCTAGTGGAGCTTTTTTTTTTTGGTTTCTCACAAGGTATTCCCACATTCTTTGGGTATGAGACTAGTATCCGTTTGAGGTGGAAGTGGAAAGGTAGACCTTGCGCCTCCAAGAATCAAACGTGCAACTTTTATATAAGGACCACCTTAGGACTCATCCCGCTTCTACTAAGCCAATCGTTGGTAAATTATTTTAATTATTCTATGTGAAAGTAGCTCATCAGGTGCTTGTATGTAAATGTAATTAACTGTAATTGTGTGTATGTAAATGTAATTAACTGTAATTGTGTGTATCTAAATGTAAAAACGACATGGAAGTATCTAAAGGTGTCGAAAAAAGTAATTTGTTAGAGAGGTTAGAAATTAGTTAGACAGTTAAGCATTAGCCAATGTAAGTGTGACAAGTGTATAGAGTAATATCTTTGAGAATTCTACGAGCTGAGTTTTCAATGTTGATCCTCATCTATCGTTGGCCCAGATTATAGTCCGAGGGAGAGGGGGGGTTAATTGGACTTAGCATATTTTCGTGAAACCTTACTAAACACTTAATGACAAAGATAAACAATTAAACAAAGTGCAAGGAAAGTAAATGATGGACACAGTGATTTAGAGTGGTTCGATTTCTTCAAAGCCTACCTCCATTACTTGACCTCTCCGGTCAAGATTTCCAAACATCGACTAACTTTGATTCAACTTATGGGTGTGAATCAAACGGTTACAACTTGATCCAACTTATACATATGACATATGTGGATCTTGCCTAACTTTGATCCAACTTGCGGGTGTGGATCCTACCAAACTTTGATTTAACTTACAAGTGTGAATCAGACCGTTACAAACACCGACCTCCGGTTAGGAGTCTTCCCAATTGGTTAACCAACCAATTCTAATACAAATGTGTTTACAAAGATGGAGAGATTGTTCTATACCAAAAAACTCTAAAATTAAGTACAAGCAAGAATGAATACCTTCCAAATGGTGTACAACCAAAATATGTAATATGATGCACAGGCTGTGATAAAGGAAGGAACACTTGGATTTTGATTGAGAAATGATAAAAATGAAGTGCATAATCAAAAACCCTTTTCTTGATCACTTGAAATCCCTTAAAAGATATCTTTTCAAAAGTGAAGATTAAATACATAGGAGATTTCCTTTTGAAAGATGCAGAGAACTAATTTCAACACAAGTTTATTTCTTTCAAAGATTTTGCAAAAGGTTGCTCATAATGAGCTAAGGAACATATTTGTAGAAAATATTTCCAAAAGAGTTAAGAACCCTTGGTTCTATATGCATAACCTCATTTCTGTTCAAATTTAACTAAAAAACAATTCTCTGTTTTCAACACGAAAACGCGTTTTCTTTGAGAGAAGCACGATGAAATTCCAGAATTGCCCAAAAAATATGAAACAGGTTTCTGTGTGCAATGTGCATTTCCCGATAGCACAATTCTGAAAATTTAGAGGAAACATGTTTCTTAAACAAGAACGTGTTTATGCTCGATTGAGTAAAATTTTTTACTAAGTCCATATAGGAAACATGTTTCTGCAACACACAAAAACTTAAATGTGTTTTCTTCTGATATGTGTGCAATCAAAACATGTTTTTTCGATCAAACAAGTTTAAATACACTTGGACACACTGAATTTGATCAAATTGAAGAATGAACAAGTGTTAAACTCATTATAGATGAAAAGTCAAACTTTTGACTAAATTTGAAATCGGTTTGACTTTAAAAAATGGTTGACTTTTTCAAATCAAAAATTAAATATTCAACTCAACTTAAAAACAATACAATTGAAGTGATTTTATGATCAAAACACAAATCAAGATAATTTTGATCAAACAGGCAAAAGTTGACTTTCGATCAAAATAGTTGACTTCGCAAAAACAAAAGTGATTTTGAAACATGATGCATGCATAGACTTTGGCCGACACAAGTACAAAATACTCTAAAGCACTATGGAATCTAAGCAACTATATTACATAGATGAGATCTTGCTCATCTGATTGCTTTAATCTACTCCGAACTTTGACTTTGACTTTTGGGTTGACTTTATAGATTTAATCATTTAAGTACTGAAACACCTTAGTCAAAGTGATTAGTATGCAAAGAATGTTATTTGCAATCATCAAACACATACAAGGGTGAGAGTCAATAAGTCAACAATATCAAAATCAGTCTCTGTTGAACCTTCAATTGTGCTTTAAAGACAGGTTGTGTCTACTCATCCAATGATCACATGAGTCAAGGATGACATTTTAAAACCAAAAGTTATGGCTGCTACTAGTTTTAATTCATGTTCTAAGATGACTGCAATTGTTACCAATTCTAATTATTGCTCTCAGGTGGTTGAATCTACTATGGTTCAGAGGCAGTACCTATGTATCCTATATTCAACCTAATATCTCATGATATTTCATTCATTACAAGTTGACTAAGTCAATGTATGCAAAGTCCAAGGGAAGCGCACTGGCAAGCTGCAAAAAGGGTGCTTCGTTATCTTACTAGAACTATAAAATCATGGTTTCCACTTCAACAGGTTTGATTGTTTGATGCTTCAGGTTATTTAAATGCAGACTGGGAAGAAATCAATAGGGGCATATTGTATTTTTTGGGTCAGTGTCTCATCTCATGGCAATCGAAAAAGCAGATTGTTATAGCTCGGTCTAGTGCAGAGACTGAGTACTGGTCGTTATGTCACGCCTGGAATGCACCGCAGCACATTCTACCCAGACGTGATGAGTACTCTACCCCTCAACCCGCAGGTCTTGGGAGCACTCCAGCCATTATATACCACATAATATTGTCACATCCCAGTACACAGCATCGCCGCAGCGTCTAGTACCCCCGGGATCATTTGTCCTTACTATTCCCTCATGAATAGTAAAGGGCCTCCCCCAGATTCGAACTCACAACCTCATAAGGTTTGATTTCGCAATCTGAGTAGCCACTACATAAGGCCTTTTTGTCACGCCTGGAATGCACCGCAGCACATTCTACCCAGATGTGAGAGTGCGTGAAGGCTGACAGTGTATTCTATACTGTATATGGGTTTGTACAGTGTATAGTACGCTGTGCCGGTCATGACGTCAGCCTACGTCAGGGGCGTCGTGACACGTTAGCTCAAGCAACAACAGAGTTTTGCTGGTTACAATCACTATTGTCTGAACTAAAAGTGAATCTAATTGTTGCTCCTATACTATGGTGTGACAACACAAGTGCAAATGCCATGACTACGAATCCAGTGTACCATGCTCGCACAAAAACACATTGAGCTGGATTTACACTTTGTGAGAGATCTTGTGCTTCAACACAAGCTGGATGTGAGGTATGTGTTGTTCACGGATAGGCTAGCAGATGAGCTAACCAAGGCTTTATCATCTTCCAGGTTTCAGTACTTGTGAGACAATCTAAGAGTGTTTTCCATACCCTCTAGATTGTGGGGGGGATGTGAGAATAGCTCATTAGATGCTTGTATGTAAATGTAATTAACTGTAACTGTGTGTATCTAACTGTAAAAACGACATGGAAGTATCTAGAGGTATCTAGAAGTGTAATCTGTTAGAGAGGTTAGAAATTAGTTAGACAGTTAAGCATTGACCAATGCAAGTGTGACATGTGTATCGGCTGCAAGTATAAATACAGAGTAATATCTCAGAGAATTCTCTAATCGAGCTAAGTTTTCACAAATTTGTTCATTCTACAACATAACATACCTTAAAAAAGTAAGAGGGAAAGGAAAACCTAATACAGGTGACTTAATACTAATTATATTTAACATGAGGCCGGTGGATGTCACCACAAAAATTAATAATTAGTAAAAAATGAAGTTAATTTTGACAATTTTGCAGAATAAGGATGCTGATGTAAGTGTGAAGTTGTTGAGAGATCGTTAAGTTGAGTTGAGTTTCATAGGTTAATTAAATATATTTCTAATAGTTATTATTATTATTTTTTTTAAAAAGAAAAAAAAGTTAAAGAAATATTTAAAGTGGGAGCCGTACAACGAGAAGAAGAAGAAAATAAACAAATATATGAAAGGGGTGGGAAGGTCATCGCCCGGCTTTGTTTAAGCAAGGTGCCAGGTGAAGATGAGCTTTCCAACGTTCTGTTTTTTTTTTTTTTTAATATTTTATTTATTTTCAAACTTTCCCATATTTAGTACTATAGAAAATTAATTTTATATACATCATTGTAATGTAAATATTTCTAGTAATGAATGGTAAAATTGTTTTTATCGAGCACTCAATATTTTTTTATATATAGTATTAAAATTATATTTTAAACTTATGATAGGTAATTTAATTAATATTTAAAATGAAAGCACTATCCCTGGTCAAAAGCCAATTTTTTTTTAACTTTTAATATTTGACATGCACTATTTGTATTAGTAAAAAGAGTTAATTGGTGCCTCATTTATCTATTTTTATTTGGAGGGTCAGTTCAAAAGTCTCTGTAATGTTCAAGTTTAGAAGAATTAATCTCGCCGGTAAGGAAGTAAAAAAACTGGTAACAAAAAAAAAAAGAAAAAAGAATTGATTCTTATTTTTAGTGCATTTTTTTGTTTATCTAATTAAATAGTCTGATAATTTGAGAATTTCTCGATCATTTGCTTGCAGGTTGTTTATTAATTAATTACAATGATCATCAGAACAAAAGTCCATTAATCAGACGTAAATGTACGTATAATTCCTTTGATTTTCGAGCGATCACACTGTCGTCAACGTATTGGAAGATCCCAATGCGTACATGGAGCATTGGAATATGGAGGTAGCTACGGACCATATAATATACAATTAATAATTAATTTGCTTAGGAAACATAATAAAATTAACAAAGTACCTCATCAACATATATCGATGTAGCGACCTCTTAATTAATTAGGTCAATGATCTACACTTATCCTAAATTCTTAGACTTGTTAACTTTATATTAGTCCAAATGTGTGTATTATATTAAACTTTCTTCTGTTTTAAAAAAATAAATTTCAATCTGATAGATTCTAATTAACATGCAATCTGACATCATGTTAACAATTACTTTTTCAACTGATTACTTTAATTAAGCACTTGGTAAACGGTATATGTACAAGATAGAATTAATTATCTCTACAATTTATGGCCAAAATGATGCGTCATATATATTTCTATATATATATATATATATATAATGTCATATTCATGTTATATTTACTAATTTATTATACCCCTCAAACTATGAGTACTCAGTGTCCCCACTCACTCTTTCTCGAGAACGAGACTATTCCGGAGTCAGAAACTGTAAAGATAGTTAGATGTTCATTTTTAAAGTAAATGAATAAGTATGAGCACGAATTCAAACTTAAAATTGAGATTTCACCCATCAATAATGACTTATATTTCGTCTCTCATGCATCCAACGAGGTTACTCGACTTTTAAGGTACATGAAAATAGTCCTAATTATTATCTTTACACAAAGAGAACCTTATAAGAGTTGCATGGTAGAATTTCTAACTCGCACGCTAAAACTCCTTTGTCATTAAGGCATTGTCCACTTTGCCGTAGCTGATATGCATACTCACATCGTTTTGATGTGGAATTAATTAATGCGTTCTTAATTGAAGAGGTCATCTCCTTTGCTGACAAGTCAACCATCTAATAAAATTTGACCTTAGTGTTTTGGTTTTCTTAAGACAGGTTTTTAGCTAGCCATCATATATATCAACCCATGGCCAAGTTGATATATACTGAGGGTGTATTAATTACGTTTCCATACAAATGTCTAATTATATATGAAATACAACTCAACCAAGGGCATGGTGTGGACTACATGCACTGGATTAACATATTTGAAAATCTCACTGCCTCAAGACTTTTGTTAGATTCACTTTTATAAAAACCAACTTGTAGCTTTTTTTAATAGCTACTAGGTCAATGCTTTTGATGAAACATTGAATGAGGTGTTTAAAGAAAGAGATTTTGATTGTTTCTTCTTCTTCTTCTTTATTTTTTTAAAAACATTAAAGCCACTGTAACTAAGATTTGCTATCTTAATAGAAGACCGAGCTTTCGTAATTGAGATTGTTGTGAGAGAACATATTAATTAATCTAATATCAGTCATCAACTCTATCGGATAATTGGGTTATTGTTGCAATCAACACAGTTAATTATAACGATCCATATATATATATAATTAAATTAATTAGCACGTCTCAATTAGTTAATATTATATCATCACAACTCTGGAGAAAGTCTATGCCATTATTAAGCTTATTAAAATATACATAGAGGGCAAAAAATAATGTATTATTTATCGTAGTAATGTTATATATATATATATATATATATATATATATATATATATATATATATATATATTAGATATTAATGTTATTTTTTAATGTTGATATTCAATATTTTTTAAATATTTTAGATATACGTATATATTTAAAAATATTGTACAATAAATACACATCTCCAAAATTTTCAATGGAACTAGGTGCTAGTGTTTAAAAATGGTATCTTATTTATCATAGTAATATTATATATATGTTGGATGTTAATATTATTTTTTAATACTGATACTCAATCTCTTTTAAATATTTTAGATATGCGTATATATTTAAAAATATTATACAATAAACACACATCTCTAAAACTTTCAATGGAGCTAGGTGACAGTGTTAAAAAATGGTGTTGGCGCCTTCGTTACTTAAAATATTTTTCTATCCATTATTTTATAAGTCAGTCAAATGTGTTTCTTAAGCTACAGTACTATATTAGAAGGCTAGCTGCAGCTACAACCTACTTCCAAGAAAATGGCCATTAAATTCAAGAATAGAAGTTGTCATTAGAAACGCTCAACTGCTTAGATCCAATTAGGTTTCATAGAAAAAAATAATAATTTCAAGTCAATGGTTTAGATTTTGTATTAGAAGGCCAAGCTATAAAAAAAATTAAAAAAAAAACTCGGTCGTCAAAAATAAAATAAAATAATATATTAGGTTATTGTAGGTAAGTCAAGTACTTCTCCTTAAAATAAAACTATTTTATATAGCTGAAAAAAGAAGAAAATATCCATAGGACTATCATGTGGACGCAACATATGCGCTAGGAAATTATTTATAAATTTACTTATGTGACTTTATGGGTTGAATTCTAACTAATATTATTCAACTCAAAAGCTTTAAATATACTGTCTATTAAGTGAAAACTATTGTAAGATATTTTCACATCTGACCCAATATTTATATATATATATAGGAGGACAAACACCTGTTTCGAGGGACTTTAAGGATATCATGAGAGGATGAGTCAGTCGTGTGAGTCAGTAAATTTTTACACGATAAGTGTAGGTTATTGGGAAAATGTTAACTTAATTATAAAATAATGTAATTACATTATAATTATATATTTATTTTATTAATTCTGTAAAGTTTACATATTTTAAAGTGTATAATAAATAATCTAATAAATATAAATATATAGTTATATTATTTTATACGGAGTTAGATTAGCATTTCCTTAGGTTACAGATAATTGTGGTGTGTTTAAAGCTATTTCTCACAGGATTTTTCCAATTAGAGATATAAGCATTTTTTTGCTCAATTTATAGTATTTGTTGTGTTAGATTATCTCATACATATAGTATTTGGTCAATCTACAGCGTTTTCCGAGGGGTGACAATTAATTGTTACTTGTTAGATAAGACATCTGTTAACTCAAAAGTCATATAACTTTTAGATAACATTTGAACTCAAGATGTTTATGGAATTAAAGCGTGCAAATAACAATAAAGAGGGTCTTGTATTTATAACATCCACAAAAATTATATATATATTTTAACGTGGGAACAACCCTAGTCCCCTATTGCGAATTAGACAGGTTGTGAGGTATTAGGCCATCTTCCAAGCCCAATAATCGCCCCACCAACCACTAATTGATGCCAATCATCTAGACCAAACATCGCACAAATCATGTTTAAAAATCTGCTTCCATCGACAGGGCATTATTTCTTTCTTGTAGGACATGCATTCACGTCAAGAAGATCTACTGTACACTCGTAACGCATTTGAAAAAAATCCTTCCATGTAAAAACTCGAACTCACGACCAAAAGGGTGCAAATGCTTCAACTATCTTGCCAAAACCTGGTTGGCATAAAAATTATAAAACTCTAATATTGTATTGGTTTTGACTTTTAAATATCTATTTCAACACACTTGCGGTTTGCAAACATAATAATAATAAATCCATTAATTAGTCTTCATTTTATGTTAGGCTAGCTAAAAATAATAGGGAAAGGAGCAATAATTGTATATATTGTTGGCCCAGATTAGAATCCAATAGGAGCGGGATGAATTGGACTAAATGCAAGATTTTAAATCTTTAAAAAGTAAATACAAATAAAGTATAGGAAATGAAAAGGAAGTTGCACTTGGTCCTTTTACATAGTTCGGCTCTCCAAGCCTACGCCCTTATTCAAAATTTCTTAAAATCTATTATTAGATACTACTTTGGATGAGGATCAAACTAGTTATAAACTCAACTTACAAGTGTGAAGAACCTTTACAATTACTGTTCTCAAATACTTCCCAATGACTAACTAGCAACTTGTATACACAAAGATAATCGAAATGTGAGGCTTTTCTAACAAAGGAAACCTCATAAATACTTACAATGCAATATTGAACCTTTCTCTAAAATACTCAGCCATATGTGATAAGGTTGAAAGCACAGCTGAAGAGAGGAGAAATTTTCTTCTCCTTGGATTACTTTCAAAAATTGAAAATATAGCTTTGATCTAAGGAAGTATTTTTTTTTAAAGATGAAAAATGGAAGTTTTAGAGCTAATTTTGAACACTGGAGAAAAACTTAGATGAAAATTCAAATATTGAGTGTTCTTTTAAAATGAACATAAGTTAGTTTATATATCCAAGTTCAAACACAATGGAGTTAGGGTTTCAAACTCCCAAAAACATTAAGTTTTTAATTTGAAATTCAAATCAAACGGTTTGTTTCTTTCAAAGAAATGTAGGTGGAAAAATCTATTGTAAAACCTGAGAATTATAAATTTATTAGTGTTAGCAATAATGTAAGAACAATAAATAAGAACTGAAATAATATTAAAATAAACAACAAAATTCAACCAATAATATGCTTATAAATAGTATAATAGAAACAACATAACAAGTTTAGAAAATAAACCAAATTCAGTAGAGTAGAGGTTAAACAAGATGAAACCAAGGCCTGTGTAGCACATAGTGTCCTTAAAACAAATTCGTCCCTCACGTTGGTGCAAGAGGTATATCGGCGTTTGTCTCCCAGGATACAACGGTAGATGAGAACTTGACTAGCACCTCGTCACTACTTGGGCGAACTGAGCTTTGCAAAAGACTATCACCACAGACCAACACACCTCAAAATCAAAAAGAAAAACTAGAAAAGAAGAAGAGAGAATTCTAGATGCAAATGCGAGCTTTGAGAATTGGTGTGAAGAAAATGAGGGGAGACACCCCCTTTTATACTAGTAGAAGGAGGTGATGCTCTTAATGTCCTCATTAAGAGCACTAAATGGCCTCCATTAATGTTGCAAACGTTACTGTTGCGTAAAATTGTAAGTGCACAATACCATTAACAAGTAATAAAGTGATGAATAGAGTATCTTTCCAACAGAGATTTGCAACTAAATTTGTTTGTTAAATACTAAAATTGTTCCACTCTAATCTTATCTAAACACCAATTAAAATTCGTTGAAATCTAAACATTAAAATTAAATCTAAAACAAATCAAAATTAATCAAAGTAATGAAACCTAGAATTGCAATCTTCCCTCATATTTTAATTGAATTTATCTAACTATTTTGTCAATTAACTAATTAATTAAAGTTGTTAACCACGAGTCTAAATTATTTACAAGCCTCTTTCGATGGTCAAGCAAAAATACCTTGATTAATTAATCTCTATATTTCTATGAAATTTAAATTAAAACAAGATTCATTAAGATCATGCTCTTCAATTGTTACACATGTCACATGAGTATATTTCTATCTCACATGAACTCAATAGCTTTCGCCCTTTTTGATCATATGTTATTTTAATCAAGTTCACAAATCTAAACTCCTTTCGTCAAGATCGTATAGATTCAACAAATCATCTAATTAGTGATCAAGTAATTAGAAGCATTAAGGGCGGATTAAAATAAGCAACTCCAAATAATCAATTAAAATCTAAAATCAAACATAAAATTCAATATCCATATGAGATCCAATTGTAACTCGAGACAAACAACTTAGCTCATCATTGAAATCAAAGAAAACATAAAAATATAGATGAACATGTTGAATAGAAACAAGAAGAAACTCGCCACCTTTGATCTATTTTTTTTTTCAGCTCGTTCTCCTCTCTATTCTTCTGCCTCAAAACCTTCTCATAAAGTAGTATTTAAACTTAGGAAGAAGTAAAAAAAGAAAACCGCATGCAATTCGAAGTTATATTGACCAAGATATCGCGAGAATCCTAAAACAATTTGAATTTCGCTTCACCCAGCGTCAGGGCGCCCACAATGGACGGTCCAACACCCAGTTGCTATTTTTTCCATCACCATCACTCCTCCTTAGGCGTTGGGGCGCCAAGTTTCGGGTATTTGGTGATTTTTACATTTTTTTAAGCCCTTTTCTCGCATTTCTTCGCATAGTTTTGGATTTATTTTTTTCCACTCTCTTAGGCACTTGTTCATCACTTTAATAGCACTTAAAAACCATTTCAAAACCTACAAGATCAATCATGAACTAAGTGTTAGACACATCTAAACATGTACCTAAAGTAACCTATAAAAATGCAAACCGAAATAAACTATATCAAAACTAGACATAAAATAACATAAAATATAACATAAAAGGACACATAAAAAACTACTTATCAAATACCCCCAAATTTAGGACTTTGATCATTCCGAGCAAAGGGAAAACAAACCTAAATCACACCATACTACCACATTCTAAAACAAACAAAGATTTAGTTTGAAAGGGAATGGACATACATGGCCTCAAATGCATGAAATATAATAACTTCTAAGAAATTTTTGAAACTATAAAAGATGTCTAGAATTTCAATTCAACTCCTATCATGCCTCATCATTGATTCTTAAAAATGTAAATACATAATCAATCACATGAAACCACGTGTACATCATAGATAAAGGCAGACAAGTGAAAAACACATAATCTCAAAATATAATTTGAAATTGAACTCCATAGGCTTATTTTTCATGCCACTCTCCACTAATGTAGATTTTACACCACTAAGAATCAATAGGACTTTTATAGGTTGTAATGTAAGGCTTAGGATAAAAGGTAGGGTAAAAACATGTAATAATTAGGCTCAAAACACCCTAAACACTCTAAACATAGAACCATAGCCATGATATAACACATATATACCCAAAAAAAAATTTTGAATTCTTCAACTCTCCCATTGTTTGCTTTCATTTTTTTTTCTTTTTTTTTTTTCCATTTGAAGAACTACTGCACCCCCAAACTTATTTCTTTGAATACATGGTGTAGCATTCTTTCTTTTGCACTTTTTTTTTATTTTTATTTTTTATCAAGCAAACATTCCTTCAAATACCTTTTCATATTCATCACCTTCTAATTTTCATTCATTCCCATAATTCATCCTCCAAATACATATATGCTTCACCATAAGCACCATAGACAGTGTTTAAAGGCTGTAAGGGTGAAAAACAAGATTTCAAAAATGTGGCTTTAGCTATTAATCATATATAGGTGACAAAGATAAGGTTAATAAGCTCAAAAATGGGTGACTAGGGGTATAATTAATAATAGGTTGGCTTAATGGCTCAAACTATCCAAACATGGCCTAAATCATCTTCCTAATGATGTGATCTCTAGGATTTCACCTCAAGTGATGATCAAACAAGTTCTAGAGTTCATAGAGATCTCAAAAAAAAAAAAAAGTACTTAACCTTCAATTATCTATTCTAAAAAATGAGTGGTTCAATGATCATAACCATGTATAAAAATATAAAGAATCTCAAACAAGACATATTAAGGAATCAAATCAAGTACACAGACTTTATGATAAACTTTCTACATTCTCCTAGAGTTATATTCAAATAAATGTTATTTTTATCATAGGTCATCCATAAGTATATAAAACAAAATAAATGCTTGTAAAACAACATGACCCTAAACTAATCCTAAAAACATACTCAAACACACATCCTAACCATGAAAAAAATTAAAAATTCTCCCCCAAAACTTAACAAAAATATTGTCCTCAATGCAAAACATATAAGAAAAGAAGAAAAAGAATAAATTGTGAAAACCTCCTTAACTAGCACGGGTAGAAGCCTTCACTTGAGTATCTTCATTCTTCCTTTCTACAATGGCTCGGAGGACCCCCAAACTTGTTTAGGACCCTGAAAGAGAATTAAAAAAAAAAAAATTCAATAGCAAGGGAATCCTATAAAACAAATAAACTAAATAAAAAAAAATGCAAAAAAAAAAAACCATTGGTTTGCCTCACAACAAGCGCTTGATTTATAGTCAAGGTGGATCAAGCACTTGACTTTCTCTGTACTTCAAGGTGGATCATCAAGATGAACACCGATAGCAACCCTTTCTTTTGGAAATTCATTTAACAAATCCCGATATCCACTATACTCAAGCTTGTCCATTAAAAAAGCATTAACCATCGAGTCATCACGGGGATCAAAAGTAACAGGGGCAGTAACCACATCAACTCTAAGACATTCATCTAATTCTTTAGGGAACTTCATCGCCTTGAAGACATTGAATGTGACCTCTTGATCTTGAACTCACATAGTTAACTGTCCTTTCTGTACATCAATAAGAGTCCTCCCAGTAGCTAAAAATGGCCTTCCCAATATAATTGGAATCTCGCAATCCTTTTCCATATCTAGAACAATAAAATTAGCTGGAAAGATAAATTTATCAACCTTCACCAAGATATCTTCTAGCGCACCCCGTTGATATGTAAGCGGCCTATCAACAAGCTGTAGGGTGACAGTAGTAGGCTTTGCTTCCCCCAAACCCAACTTCTGATATATAGATAAGGGCATTAAGTTGATACTAGCTCCCAAATCACATAAAGCTCTTTCAAAGAACTAGTTTCCAATAGTGCATGGAATAGTGAAGCTCCCAGGATCCTTAAGCTTTGGTGGTAACTTCTTTTAGAGAATAACACTGCACTCCTCTGTCAAAGCAACTGTCTCAAATTCCCTCAACCTTTGCTTGTTAGATAGAATCTCCTTCATGAACTTGTCATAGCTCGACATCTGCTCCAGAGCATTAGCAAAGGGAATATTAATGTGGAGCTTCTTGAGCACCTTTAGAAATTTGGAGAACTGCTTGTCCAACTTTTGCTTCTGTAGACGCCGAGGAAAAGGTGGTGGTGACTTAGAAGGCATAGAACTCTTCTGAATATTATGTTGATTCTCTTCATGTTCTTGCTTCTCATCTACTGACTTCTCTAATGCAGGCTCAACTGAATCATTAGGCTTCCTACTCACCCCAGGCAACTCCTTACCGCTCCTCAAAGTAATTACTTTGCACTACTCCTTATTATCCCTTTTAGGATTGATTTATGTATTACTTGGCAAAGTGCCTTGAGGTTGGCTATTGATATTATTGGCCAGTTGGCCTACTTGCATCTCTAGATTTTGAATATAAGTTCTTTGGTTCTAAAATTGAGTCCTCGTCTCAGTCATGAACTTGTCAGTGTTAATAGCCAATTGTTGCAATATCTCTTCTGACGATGATTTCTTCTCCTGGAATTGAGTTTTAGGAGATATTCCGGGTGGAAACATAGGCCTCATTACTGGAGGTTGGCTTTGATGCTGACCCCATGATAAATTAGGATGATTCCTCCACCCCGAATTATAGTAGCCCTCATTGTTTTGCTGCTCATTATAGTTGCTCACATACTGCATTGACTCAATGTTTAGAGAACACTGATCATTGGATGGTTACTCCCACACAGGTCACAAGTTACAGGAGGGTTGTGAACAACATGAACCCCCAAAGTGTCAAACTTCTTAGAAGGAGCTGCAACTTGAGCCGATAATGCATTGAGTGCATCAACTTCATATACTCCAGCAACCTTCTTTGCCATCATTCGCTTTGCAGGCCATTCGTAGTTATTGGAAGCCATATCTTCTATCAAATTATATGTTTCATCAATAGTTTTGTCCATGAGAGCTCCCCCCGTTGCAGCATCAATAGTTGTTCTCAGAGGTGCCAATAACCCATTATAAAATGCCTGCACTTGTAGCCACCTTGGTATCCCATGATGAGGACATTTTCTTATCAGTCCTTTTTACCTTTCCCATGCGTCACAGAGAAATTTAGAATCATGCAGTATGAACCAAGTGATGTCGTTCCGCAGCTTTGCAGTTTTCCCAGGTGGAAAGAATTTTGCTAAGAACTTTTGAGCCAACATATCTCAAGTGGTAATAGATCCGGATGGGAGAGCATCCAACCATCTCTTTGCCCTATCTCTGAGTGAGAAAGGGAACAATCGGAGTCGAATTGCATCAACAGATACTCCAGCTTGCTTGAAGGTGTCACATATCTCCAAGAATTTCTTAATGTGCTCAGCAGAATCTTCAATGGGTACGCCTCCGAATGTCAAATAAGTTTGAAGCATTTGAATGGTTGTTGGCTTGATCTCAAAGTTATTAGCTTGAATAGTCGATCTCAGAATACTCGATGGAATTTCATTGACCGAGGGGATAACATACTCCTGTAAAGATCTCAGTTCTTACCTCGGTTCAAGAATAATCTAATTGTGGCGACCCCGCACCCCGGACCACCAACCCCCCAAGGAATGGCGTGCGGAATGCCGGGGCGGGACGCTCGGCGTAGGCATCTCCAACCACTTCTCAACCCCCGTGAGGTGGTTGAGACCCTACGAGCCTTATCCCAAATAACGACATAATATAAAAAGGTACTAAACAAAACTATCAACCGTATTAATCATCCAAGACAAGAGATAATCCATAAAAATGAACCATAAATAAAACCATATTCCCTACCGTCCATCAAGATGGACATACACATAAAGTCCAAACTTATGGGTACAAAAAAAAATCGTCATATGCCCACATGGTTTATCTAACAAGTCCCAACTCACCCATACTACAATGTGGTAAGTGTTATAATTACATAGTCCAAAATATAATACATCATAATTTAAATCACAGTTCCATCAAAATGCCTCTCAACTCACATCGAGGCCTTGGATTCTCTCGCCGACAAGGCCCTCAAGATATGACTACTCCTTTGCCCTTATTCGGGACAGAAGGACCTGAAAGAGGAAAATGAGGGTGAGCCAACGGTGCCCAGTGAATAGAATTCAAATATGCTATCAATACTCATCAATAAATATCATGTATGCATGTCAATGTGTAGCATGATTAAAATAAATATCATGTATGCATGTCAATGTGTAGCATGATTAAAAGCTCATAACATATAGATATCAAACATTTATAATAAGTTCGATGCAAGTAAAAGCTTATCAATTTGGATCCACATTCCACATGCATTGGGGTTACTAGTGCACGTCTATTTCACCGTACCGTTCTCATCCCCAATCATGTTGATTTGGGGTTACTAGTACACGTCTATTTCACCGTACCGTTCTCATCCCCAAATATTTCCTTTTTAAAACCCTCCTATGACAAGGTTAAGTCTCCCTATTAGCCAGATAGATGGGCCCAACCAAAGTCATAAGGTTTTCTCAAATCATTGCATCATTCAAAACATTAGAACACATTCATGCTTTCAACATACAATATATATAAGTGATATGATGACATAAAAGATATAATCATAAATGAAGTCTACTCACAACCAAGCCTCGCGAGAGTATCTAACCACACATGGACACCAAACCGAATCAACCAAATCAAGGTCCTGAAACATTCATCAATATCCAACCATACATCAATTCCTATGCTCAATCACATAGCATTACACATCAACCTTAAATCAGCCCACATATAGACAATAGTCCTAAATCCCATCTAATCCCATCATTCAACTCAAATCACATGACTTAGGCCTCTAATGCATAGTTCTCATTCATAAACCATTCAATTAATCAAAAATACTGATTTTCAATTCCTTAGGCATAAACATGCCCAAATTGGGCCATTTGATCACAAGTAGGCCTAACCCATGATATGGTCACAACCACCTAATCAGTAGCATAATCAACCCTAATCATGCTTAATTAGACATAAATTGCATCAATTCAATAATTCTAGGCCAAAAGCATCAAAAAGCCTAAAATATGAAAATTTCCATACTTAGGACATATTATCGATTTACACTAGGTCACCATGTTCAGCCATGTAAATCACTGATTTTGCATCATGGGTTCATCAACAATGGCAACTAGGTCAACATAGTTGACATGCAAGCTATTTGGAAAGGTCTAAGTTCATATTTTAAATTTAGGTATAATACAAACAACCCTACCAATTTTCCATTTAATATTTTGTTTAGATGTATCAAGCTACCAACAGAAACATTTAATCACAAAATCAACCGTAAAGATTTAAGTATGTTAAGAAGCAAACCTTATGTCCAAAAATCAGCTCAATCCAACGGTGGACCGAAGAGAAAGGCCTCTTTGATGAACACGTCTCTAATAAGACAATTCTCCTTTCCTGCTGCAAATACTTGAACTCAGATGACTATATCACACAAAATACTTTACCTATCAACATCTCAACCGTTCATAATGCAGAAATATTAGTTGTGAACCATCCTATAAAACATCATATCCATCCAACGGTATATTTAGGAGACCTATTAGTTTAATCTAAACTGCGCGAGAAATCCAAACTTTCTGACCAGCTTTGTTTGGGAGGTTATATCTTTCAAACGAAAACTCCAATCAATATCTCCACTGACCAGAATGAATACCCATAAGACATGAACTTGATGACAAAGTTTGAGCTCAATCTGACCATATAGCACAAAGATCCAGCTCTTTGATGAAAACGTTGCTGAGACTTCCCTCAAAGCAACTTCCTCTTTCTTTCTCTTCTTCTTTCCTTTCTCTTCTTTTTTCCTTTCCCTCCACTCATCTCACTCTCTAGGACTTCCTTGGAGAAGAGAAGTAGGGCATGGGACACTTGTCCACTCTCATGCACTAACTTGACATGTGTTGGAGAGGAGAAATGGGGCATGGGACACTTATCCATTTTCATGTACCAACTTGACATGTGTTGGAGAAGAGAAATGGAGCATGGGACACTTGACCATTCTCATGCACCTACTTGACATGTGTTGGTCTTATACTACCCATACCAACCACATGTACTTTAACCAATCTCATGCTCCCATGTATTTTAGATGTCCAATCAATCTAATGCACCAAATTTTCATTCTCATTTATCATTTTATTCAAGCAATCCTAACCCATATCAATTCATGGGTTAATGGGCCCATGCATAAATAATAACACATGCATTACACTTTAATTTAACATGACCCATATACAATTTATAATGCACATATTTATATACATTATCAAGCATCAAATATACAAACATTAAACAAACATTAAACAACCATCAAACAAACACTAAACATATCAAGGCAAACACATAGAGTTTGGGCAAAATATAATTGGGTAATGGGCTAGATGAAATAATTTTCGGGGCGTCACACTAATCTTCCATTGTGTGTTGTTGAGTAGAAGCTTTCCTTTTCTCTTTTTGAGTTCTTTGTGCAGTCCTTTCAATCTCCATATCAAAAAGAATTAAATTTAAGCTTCTAGACCTTCGCATAAAATGGCTTCGAGTACCTAAAAATGAAAAAAATAAAATAATAGTAATAATAGTAAAAATCAAAATTTTAGATTAAGACTATGATGGATTGGTATTAATATTAACCAAAGAAATTAGAAAATAAATCTTCAGCAACGGCGCCAAGAACTTGTTGCGTAAAATTGCAATTGCACAATACCGTTAATAAGTAATAAAGTGATGAATAGAGTATCGTTCCCACAGGGATTTGCAACTAAATTTGCTTGTTAAATACTAAAATTGTTCCACTCTAATCTTATCTAAACACCAATTAAAATTCGTTGAAATCTAAACAATAAAATTAAATCTAAAACAAATCAAAATTAATCAAAGTAATCAGAATAATGAAACCTGGAATTACAATCTTCCCTCATATTTCAATTGGATTTATCTAACTATTTTTCAATTAACTAATTAATTAAAGTGTTAACCAAAAGTCTAAATTATTTACAAGCCTCTTTCGATGGTCAAGGAAAAATACCTTGATTAATTAAATCTCTATATTTCTATGAAATTTAAATTAAAACAAGATTCATTAAGATCATGCTCTTCAATGGTTACACATGTCACATGGATATATTTCTATCTCACATGAACTCAATAGCTTTCGATCTTTTTGATCAAATGTTATTTTAATCAAGTTCACAAATCTAAACTCCCTTCGTCAAGATCGTATAGATTCAACAAATCATCTAATTAGTGATCAAGTAATTAGAAGCATTAAGAGTGGATTAAAATAAACAACTTCAAATAATCAATTAATATCTAAAATCAAACATAAAATTCAATATCCATATGAGATCCAATTGTAACTTTAGACAAACAACTTAGCTCATCATTGAAATCAAAGAAAACATAAAAATATTGATGAACGTGTTGAATAGAAACAAGAAGAAACTTGAAAACCAATTGGAAGATGTTGAAGATCGTTCTCTTATTTCCAACTTTGCGTTCTTCGCCTCCTTTGATTTTTTTTTTCAGCTCGTTTTCCTCTCTATTCTACCTCAAAACCCTCTCATAATGTAGTATTTAAACTTAGGAAGAAGTTTAAAAAAAACCACATACAATCTGGAGTTATATTGACCAAGATATAGCAAAAATCCTAAAACAACTCGAATTTCGCTTCACCCTGCGCCGAGGCGCCCACAATGGACGCCCCAACACCTAGTTGATATTTTCTCCATCACCATCACTCCTCCTAGGGCGTAGGGGCGCCAAGTTTCGTGTATTTAGTGATTTTTACACTTTTTTTAAGCCCTTTTCTTGCATTTCTTCACATAGTTTTGGATTTATTTTTCTCCACTTCTCTTAGGCACTTGTTCATCACTTTAATAGCACTTAAAAACCATTTCAAAACCTACAAGATCAATCATGAACTAAGTGTTAGACACATCTAAACATGTACCTAAAGTAACCTATAGAAATGCAAACTGAAATAAACTATACTGAAACTAGATCATAAAAAAACATAGAATGACACCTAAAAAACTACTTATCAGTTACGAACTTAAATTCCAATTAAAATCATATAATGGTTTTCCATTTTACTTCGAATTTAAAACTCAATTAAATTTAAATCATTACAAATTGAATTTTCATTTAATATTTTTTCGAACAATTCCCCACATTAATGAAAATTGACTATAACAACAGACACTAGACCTGGTGACATAATTCATTGGTCGAAACCTGCATAGGATAGGTAGGTGTTATCCTTTGGACCTTCCCTTGTGAAAGTATGTTTACTTTTCTAGCTGATCAGTAGAGGCAATGTCTTCGAACTGTTTTGCCATTGGTGTAAACGATGACATACTCCACACAAGAATTTTTCTAGACACAACTCAGTTCTTATAGCTATGTTCGTTTTGGCCACGAACATCTACCTAGTTCTGCAAGAGTGTTTAAGGAATCAAGTCCTTTAGAATTCCCCTTTGAAGCAGCCCACTTCTCTCTCACATAGGTGATTTCTTAATTAAGAGTAACCCGCATTACTCCATTCGGATTCCCAACACCTAAGAATCATTAAAAACCTAGCTTATCATTTTAATTCCTTACTGGTATGACTGTCTTCATCATGAGAATGGACAAGGGTAATCCCCACAGTGATCAACACAGTCTTTACAATTAGGTTGTCCCTTTGAACCTAGATCTTAGGATCTCTAGTCAACTAGGTTGGATTTCCATTGTATCGACTTATTCTGTCATTGGTTTTAGTCTCATTCCTCTCGATGATTTCTCAACTATCTCTCTATTTAACCCTTTAGTTAGCGGATCTGCAATGTTATCTTTCGACCTCACATAATCAATAGAGATAACTCCAGTTGAGAGTAATTGTCTAATGGTATTGTGTCTTCGACGAATATGTCTTGATTTACCATTATACATATTGCTTTATGCCTTGCCAATAGCAGATTGCCTATCAAAATGTATGCATATTGCTGGCACAGGCTTTGGCCACCTTGGAATATCCTCTAAGAATTGGCGTAGCCATTTTGCTTTTTCCCCACATTTGTCTAATGCGATGAATTCAAATTCCATTATGGATCAGGCAATAATTGCTTGTTTTGAAGATTTTCATGATAAAGCCGCACATCCTATTGTGAACATATATCTACTAGCAGACCTTGTGTCTTTTATATCAGATATCCAATTTGTATCACTGTAACCTTCAAGAACAACATAATATCTTGTATAGTGCAGTCCATAAGTACGAGTAAATAGCATGTACCTCAGTACTCTAACAATTGCTAGCCAATGGTCAGCTCTAAGATTACTCGTATATCTACTTAGCTTGCTTACTGCATAAGCTATGTCATGTTTTGTATAACTCATTAAGTACATTAGACTACCTATCACTCTGGAGTACTTTATTTGAGAGACACTCTCACCTTATTATTGAAAAGATGCACACTTGTATCTATGGGTGTTTTAGCCGCACCATTGTCATCTTGGCTAAATTTCCTAAGAATATTCATCAACATAATGTGATTGACTTAAAATAAGTCCATTCGATGTTCTTGAGATTTTTATTTCCAAAATAACATTGGCTAGGCCCATATCTATCATGTCAAATCTTGAATTCGACATGCTTTTGGTAGATTTGATCATCATATTATTACTACAAATAATGAGAATGTCATCCACGTAAAGACACAAAATGACATTACTATTGTCAGTGCCTTTGACATAGACACATTTGTCACATTCATTAATTTTAAATTTGTTAGCCATCATTGTACTATCGAATTTTTCATGTCATTGTTTTGGTGCTGTTTTAAGCCATACAAAGACTTCACCAGTTTACAGACTTTCTTTTCCTGCCCTAGCATGGAAAAACCCTCAAGTTGATTCATGTAGACTTTTTCTTCTAAATTTTCATTTAAAAAGGTTGTTTTCACATCCATTTGATGTACTTCAAGCTTGTGCAAAGCTGCGATTGCAAGTACCATCCTAATGGAATTTATTCTGTGAGTATCAAAGTAGTCTAGATCTCCTCGTTGTCTATAACCTTTTAATACAAGTCTGACCTTATATTTATCAATTGATCCATTTGCTTTCAATTTTTTTTCTTGAAAATCCAATTGAAACCTAAGGGGTTTACATCCAGAAGGAAGATTTACCAATTCCCAAGTATGGTTTTGCATGATAGAATCAATTTCGCTTCTAATGGCCACTTTCCACAAAGGTCCTTCAGAAGAGCTTATAGCCTCTTTAAATGTTCGAGGTTCACTTTCAAGCAAGTAAGTCAGAAAATCTGGGCCAAAAGTTTTTTTTTGTTCTTGCTTTTTTGCTACGTCGTGGTTTGTCAATAACTTCATTATCTTGCTCTTAGTCCTGACTATTCTCAATAATAGTCACGAGCGTTCGTTTTGACGAACTTGACTCTTCCTTCAATTTACAAGGGAATACATGTTCAAAGAACGCTGCATTTCTAGATTTCATTATCGTATTTTTGTGTATGTCTGGGATTTTAGACTCATGCACGAGAAATCGATAAGCACTACTATTCTATGCATAACCAATAAAAATGTAATCAATTGTTTTTAGATCTATTTTTACCTTCTTAGGAGGAGGTACAACCACTTTGGCAAGACATCCCCACATTCATAAGAATTTATAGGAAGGTTTCCTTTCTTTCCATAACTCATATAGGGTCTTATCTTCTTTTTTGCGAGGTACCTTATTTAAAAGGTAATTTGTAACACCCCGTAAATTTAAGTAAATGACGTACACGTATATCGAGATGTATAATACACCTATGATACATAAGAGCTCAATATACGTTTGCTAATACACATATTTTATACATTGGAGCTCAATATACGTTTGATAATACACGTATTTTATACGTATGAGCTACATATACGCGTGATAATACATGTATTTTATATGTAAGAGCTAACTATACGTTTGATAAGACACGTATTTTATACGTAGGAGTCAAAATACGTGTATGTGATTGAGTGTACGAAGAAGAACGAATAAAAAGATAAAATAAAATAAAATAATAAACAGTGCGTGAATAGTAATACTGTTTATCAAATAGTATTAGGAATAGTAATATAAATAGTAAATTACTATTCATCAAATAGGGGGTACTGTTCATTGTGAACAATATTCATATTATAAAAAATAAAAAAATAAAAACTATCTAACCGACGCCAGAGGGAAAGAGAAGACGCAGAGAGGAGAAGAGAATAAGAAAAAGAGGAACGCGTGATTTTGCGTCAAATTCGGCCTCGTGGTAAGTGATTTTCACTCTCTTTCGTCGTGAAATTACTATCTAAACTAGATGTAACGATTCTAGTTGATTAATTTTGACAGTGGGAGCCGTTTTACGGCATTTTGACAAATTGGGTTTTTGACCCCCAACGTCAATGAAAACCCACTAGGAAGGTAGAAAAATACTTCCTGGACCGTCGGGACTCCGAATCTGTGGTTAGATTCGATTTTATGTGTTTTGGAGACCGTTTGACAATTTTAAGACAATTTACATCTTTCGGATGAATAGTGATGAATAGTGATGAATAGTGTCGGATGAAGAGTGATGAATAGTGTCGGATGAATAGTGAATAGTGAATAGTGAATAGTGAATAGTGAACAGTGAATAGTGATATAGTGCACAGTGCACAGTGAATAGTGCACAGTGAATAGTGAATAGTGCACAGTGTACAGTGAATAGTGCACAGTGAATAGTGATATAGTGAGTGATGTGAAGAGTACTGTGCACAGTGATGTGACCAGTGATGTGAATCCAATGAAACCCCGGTTTGAGATCATAAAATCGTGAAGAACTACATTCCGGACGTAACATGATATTGGATATGATTTGATCATTTTAGTAACTAAGTATATGGTGTCGTGAAAATATAATTTGGACATCTATTTTCACTGTTATTTCTTGTGGACAAGAAATATCTAGAGTGACCACAGAAACGAGATAATATTGCTTATGAGTCCTAAATGGATTTATTATTCGTGAGAAATAATAGATGTAAATAAATATGAAGACATGCAATTGAATTATGGAGTGATTGTCACAGGTTAAATTAGTTGGATTTAACTTGGAGCTGGACTCGAAAGCGACAATAATTAAGTTGAAGTGGAACGTGTTGTACTGTGAGTATAGTTTCCTTGATTTGGTTCTTGTATGACATTATATATATACAAAATGTTTGATTGTATGCATGTGATATTTATATATAATGCATTGAGTTTTATGGATCATGCAAACTGATTTTAGAAATTGGAGTTTGTCATGATGAGGCTTTGCGATTCCTCATCGTCATTTCGTTAGGAATTAGACCCGGATGAGGTTTTGCGAGTCCTCATTGTCAGTAGGTCTGTCCTAACAAGGATTGCGATCCTTGAAATGACTGTAAATTGGGTAATAAGAAGCTGTGTCTACCTTGTACGGCCATACAAGGGATAGACCCGCTCTCTTGCCTTGCAGAGGAGGGAGATTGTGCATTGTGGTATTGAAAATCATGAAATTTATGATGTTGACATGTACAATATATTCTTTGAATGATGCATGTGTTGAAGTAATGATTTTAAATGTCATCTTTCTCTAAATGTATATAATTGCCATTTCAAGAACTATATTCGCTGAGCTGTTGTTTGCTCACCCCATTTCCTCCAATATTTCAGGTAGTGAGTCGAAGGGAAAAGGAAAAATCCGTGAGTGATATTCACGTGAACCTTCGTCTGGTACGTGTACGTATACATGGAGGAAATAGATCATATTTTTATTATTTTGATATGTATAATTATCACACAATATATATATGTAATATCACCTAGATGGGTTGTGTGGTAATACTATCTGATGAAATGAGATGATCATAGATATTATCAGGTGAGACTTCAATTTATGAAATGAATGTAATGAAGATAGAGATCTATATTAAATATGATTTGTGGTATAAAAAAAAAAAAATTACTGTAACTTTTGGGTATTATTGTGAGAGTACGAGAAGGCTTACAGTGTATTGTATACTGTATACGGGTATGTACAGTGTATAGTATATTGTGCCGGTCATGACGTCAGCCTACGTCAGGGGCGTCGTGACATAATTAGCCGACAAAATGACTTCTCCCCACATGTTCTAAGGCAACCCAAAACTTATCAACATTGCATGCATCATTTCCTTGAAGATAGGATTTTTTTTTTCGCTTAGCAACATCATTTGGCTGAGGCGAATAAGGTGTTATAGTTTCATGTATGATTTTGTGTTGTGCACAGATTTCACCAAAAATTGATTCGTACTCACCACCTCAATCAGTTCTCAATACTTTAATCTTGCTATTGAGTTGATTCTCAACTTTATTTTTATAGAGAATGAATTTCTCTTTAGCTTCATCCTTGCTTTTTAGTAGATACATATAACAATATTTTGTGCTATCATAAAAAAAAGTAATAAAATACTTATTGCCTCCCTTGTTTATACAAATTTCAAATCACATATATCACTGTGAATTAAATCAAGAGGTTTAGTGTTTCTTTCAACACTTTTAAACGACGAACTTGTCAATTTTGCTTCAACACAAGTTTTACACTTATGTTTTGAATCAATTTGGAAAGCGAGTATGTGATTTAAGTTAATTAATCTAAGCAAAATATCATAATTAACGTGTTTTAGTCTACCATGCCACAAATTAGAAGACTCACGCAAATAAACATAAAAGATAGTACTAGTTTTATTCATCTTTGGCTTAATAGTTAGTACATTGAGCTTAAAAAGCCCATTGCTCACATATCCTTTTCCTACAAAGATTCCACTTTTGGATAGTACAACTTTATCTGACTAAAAAACTAGATAGAATTCATGTGTTGCTCAGCAGTAAACCGGATACTAAGTTCTTTCGGATTTTTGACACATACAACACGTTGTTCACAGTCAACTCTTTCCTTGAGGTCATCTTCAAGATCACTCTTCCTTTGCCCTTAATTTCAGACGTAGCAAAGTTTTCCTTGAAAAGCATCTCCCCATTTCACTTGGGTCGAAGGAAGTGAACATCCCTTTATTAGAGCATACGTGCCAAGTTACACTGGTGTTGATCCACCATTCGCTTGGGTTTGACCCGACCAGGTTCACTTCAGAAACAACAACAGATATGCTTATCTCATAAACATCATAAATGATGCCGCCCACCACATTAGCTTCTTTATTTTTGTTCCTTTTTGGCAACCTACATTCAACAAACTTGTGACCCATCTTGTCACAGTTGAAACATTTTCCTTGAAATTTTGGTTTCTTAGAAATACCTCCTATTGGTCCTAGTTTGGACTCTTGGCTAAACTTGTTCTTCTTGGCTTTTGAACTCTTAGCATGTTTCACAGCATTTGCCTTGGCCATTGCGTTAACCTTTTTTTTTCTCAAATCCATTATTTTTTTTCTTTAATACGAAGTCTAACAATCAGATCTTCAATGCTCATCTCCTTTCGCTTATGCTTAAGGTAGTTTTTGAAATCCTTCCATGCAGGAGGTAGTTTCTCAATTATAGCAACTACTTGGAAGGTTTCACTCAATATCATCCCCTCAGCATGAATCTCATGCAGGATCACTTGGATCTCTTGGACTTGATTGATCACTTTTTTGCAGTTGACCATTTTATAATCTAGGAACCAGCCCACCACAAATTTCTTGGACCCAACATCCTTAGTTTTATACTTTCGGTCTAGAGACTCCCACAGTTCTTTTGTCGTCTTCTTTTTATTATACACTTTGTACAGGGAATCGGTGAGACCATTCATCACATAATTCCAGCACAAGAAATTAGAATGCTTCCAAGTATCAATGGCACTGACGACTTGCATAATATGTTCATCATCTTCTTTGAGCTTCGGTGCATCTTCAGTCAAGAATTTCGCAAGATTCAAGGTGATCAAATATAATCACATCTTTTGTTGCCACCTTGTGAAATTCAATCCATTGAATTTCTTCAGCTTTTCGCTATGATTAAAAGGATGTGTTGCCGGTATAGTCGTAAGAGTTGACACATGAGGAAAGGTTCGACGCTTGGGTCACAACAATATTCATTCTATTCACGACAGAGTCACTTGCCATTTCTGAAACAAAAAATCAAATTGTTTTGTTTCTTAAAATTAAGAAAACAAATACAACTTGAAGGTCAATATATATGACTTAGATAACTCTTAAAGAGTGCTTCCAAAAGTCTCCAACTCACTTTCTTGATCTAGTCGACTAGGTTAGTCTCCAGGTTGAGCGGTGGAGTCATATGCACTATGCAAGGTCTTGGTTAAGAACCACTCTTCTAGAATAGTAGAGCTGCTTCCTATCCACTGTTTAGCGTTACTTAGAACAAGACTAAACTAGTATTGACCATGTCAATCCAACATAAGTGCAACCAATGAAAAATCCTCGGTAATGAGCTTCGTGATTAAAATATCCTTCTTTACACAAATAATATTTTTTAATAAAGATTCTTGCCAAATATTATTTTTTGCAAAAATAATATTTTTAAATAAACTACTCAGAATATTATTTTTCCAAAATAATATATCTAAGCAAAATATTATTTCAAGAAAAAAATAAAAAAATATTCACATAATTTTTTTTTCAAATAATATGTGCAAAATATTATTTTCGTAAAAATAATGTATGAGTAGAATAAATATTATTTCCGCAAAATAATATATATACACAAAGAATATTATTTGTGGGAAAAAATTAGTCAATATCAGTGTAATACCTTGTATTTCACAAAAATAAATAAATAAATAAATAAATTTTGGGCATATGTGCCTGGAAGTCCAGGCAAACCTTAAAAGGAGGTTGTGAGTTCGAATCTGGGGGAGGCCCTATACTATTCATGATGAATAGTGTGGACAAATGATCTAGGGTATGGGGCGCTTGCGCAACCCAAATAGGACAATATTATGTGGTGCTATGGTTAGAGTATGCCCTGCGGGGGTACTCATCACACTGGGTATGGGGCGCTTGCGCAACCCAGGTGTGACAATCAATTTCAGTAACTTGTTTGTCCTTAAGAAATTGTTTTAAGTTGGCAAGAATGTAAGGACAAATAAATAAGAACTCAAATAATATTAAAATAAACAACAAAATTCAACCAATAATATGCTTATAAATAATATAACAGAAACAACAAAAAAAGTTTAGAAAATAAACCAAATCCAGTAGAGCAGAGGCTAAACAAGATGGAATCGAGGCCTGTGTAGTAGCACACAATGTCCTTAAAACAGATTTGCCTCTCATGTTGGTGCAAGAGGTAGATCGGCATTTGTCTCCCATAATACAATGGTAGATGAGCAATTAACTAGCACCTCGTCACTACTCGGGCGAACTAAGCTTTGCAAAAGACTATCACTACAAACTAACACACCTCAAAATTAAAAAGAAGAACTAAAAAAGAAGAAAAGAGATTTCCAGAAGCAAATGAGACCTCTGAGAATTGGTGTTACGAAAATAAGAGGAGACACTCCCTTTTATATTAATAGAAGGAGGTAGTGCTCTTAATGTCCTCATTAAGAGCACTGAATAGCCTCCATTAACGTTGCGAACTTAAATTCAATTAAAAATATATAACAGTTTTCCCATTAAATTTAACCTGTTACAAAAATAATTTTTCCAATAATTAGAAACACCCTCCTATCTTGTTGAGAGACTCCTCAGGTTTACTTATACATGAGTGTAGTATTGTAGCCTCTGGTTGCTTTGACCACTTTTTGGCTTTTGACAATTGTTTTTTAGTTTCTTATATTATTTCTCATCATATTCAAGCACACTTTTTTTTTAACCTATATTTCATCTTTTTTCACTCAGTGTAAGTAAGATTTACTTATAAGAATATGTCTCAATCCTTGTTCTTCAACCTTGGAATCCTCCTCAAGTTTATTATTTGTTTTTTTCTTTTTGAAAGGTAAAATTTATTGAGAACACAAAAAAAAAAAAAAAAAAAAAAACAAACAAACAAACAAACTAACTACCTACCCGAGAGGTAGACAAGAGTATAGTTACACTCAAGCATACAAGACCTGTGAAGAGTCCTTCAGAACAATTTCCATTAGGGGAGGGGGGCTTGATCAACACTTAAGATCCATTCCTTAGAACCAGGGTTCGGTGAAGCACGACAGCTTGATTAGCTTATCTCCAAACGTGAAATATGTTCTAATTTCTCTATAGGGAAAGAAAAGAACGAATTCTCTAAATCAATATGAGGATTCTCCGAGGGCCCTCCGCTTTACTTTCCATAATTTGGAGAAGAAATGTTGAGTCTATTTTAATAATTAAACTACCTAAAGGAAGGGACTTAGCAGCCAGTACACCTCTAAAGAGGCCATAAGATTCCGCATAGTTTACACTTGAGGCTCACAAGAACCTGCTACTGCACATATCAAACCACCCAGATGGTCTCTACGAACAACACCATAGCCTCTTCTAGATTCAAAAAGAGACTCATTGACACTAAGTTTAAAAAAACCAAGGGGCCAACACCAAGAAACCAGTTTAGGGACCAGAGGAATAAGATGAATAGTTAATACCCCATCTACTAACGAAGAACACTAATACAGGAAAAGGTTCCTAGAGATGGTCGAGAGGTTAATATTGTTTAGAATCTTGAATTTGATATCTTTCAAAATTTTCTCAATGGCCCTAGCCTTCGTCTTGAATTTCCTGTTAATAAACTAATAGAAGGCCAACTTCAAGATCTTGCTTTCAATTGACGAAGCTGGGAAATAGGATTTGACCTTATTACTGATTGCTTTCCAACCAAAAGGGAGCCAACCACCTGAAAATAGTCTCTAGTTATTACTTTCCAAATAAGGTCGGAGAGAGGGCAATCAAAAAATAATTGATCTTGAGAATCCCTTCCCAACATAGATATATATATATATCTAAATAACTATATAGTTTTGTTATCTAAATAATTGATCAAAAAATAGTCTCTAGTTATTACTTTCCTAAACAGGCGGAACACTCACGGACGGGGCGCGAATGCATTATAACAATAACCGAGTATGCAGGAACACAATTATGTACAAGTTTGATTTCATTAATTTTAGAATATATTTTTATACATGAAATAGTAAAGGGAACATCCTCCCAAAATCCCCAATGAATAAACAAAGGGTTATAAAATGTGGGCCCAAAAACCTCCACTCAGTCCACCCTAATCTCCTGAGAAAAATTGGATAACAACGGGGTGAGCTATTGCCCAGTGGGTAAAATAGTTCGTGAATATAGCAATTAATAAAGGAAACTTTATAATCAAATATCACATAAACACAACAAGCATTATAATCAATACAACATGTATGTATGCATGACACTGTCTCGTAATGGTTCTGTGATTGTACGTCGCCTGAGTTCACGTACAGATGTCCATCCCCAGGTGTAGCTGGGTTCTCATTGTACGTCCCTCCTTAGGAATGACGCCCTGAATTCACGTACAAATGTCCATCCCTAGGTGTAGCCAGGTTCTCATTTTACGTCCCTGTCCAGAGAAATATCAATAATGGTGAGCATTGCTTCTAACTATTTTGTGGATCATAAACTACTTACGTACCTAAGTGGTGTTTATGTATGATGCCAATGCATGAGCAGGTCCAGTCTTTACTAACATTAGACAGGATTTGACAACGTCTGGTGATTCTTATCAGGTCAGTATCACCACATGTAAAGTTAGGATGTTCAGTGTCACTTGTACAAGCTGATAACTTTCAAATAAGACCAACCAGATAAGTTTCCAGTTTGAGAGGTGAGACACGAGGTTTACTTAAGTACCAATCGTCTAGAGCAGCACACTGCCTCCCGTTCACAATGTCTGGTTGAGTAAGATTGACTACTAATTCGGCACAGTAACAGTGTAATACATGAACTCCAAATATACAGGCATAAGTATGACAAGTATGAACATTATAAGCAATAATGCTGTGTAAATGAATAGTAGACATAATGATAAATGAATGCAAACTTTAATAAAAGTTATAAGACACACAAACTTATGTTTCGTTCCCCACCTTCAGATAATAACTCCTTAAACTGGTGCCTTCCCCGAGCAGAACCGCGTTGCACCACGAAGAGAGTCTCGGAAAGTGAGAGAGAAGTTTTTCAACAAGAGGAGGAGAGTTGGTTTGGTGTGAAAATGAGCGAGAGTTGGTTTGGTGTGAAAATGAGCGGGGGGGGGGGAACCCTTTTTTCATAGAAAAAAAGTGCCTGAAGTTCAACAATTTATTTATTTGTTTTGTGCAATCTTACGGTATTACACTCTATCCCCTTTAAAAGGATTTTGCCCTCGAAATTCAGTCGGTGTAGTGATGATTGTTGTCTGCGTGGGATTCACTGTCGTCGTCATTACTCGAAAGATCAGGGTAGTGCCAGTAAGGCCCCTTAATAGCATTGTGGCCAGTGAAATCCTCTATATTATCAAACAATGGAGAGCAAATGGAGTCGGATTCATCCTCAGAAGGTTCCAACATTTGCCTCACAGATGGTGGTGTAGAGCTCTGCAAGTTGCAGCTTTTCAGGGTAGGTAGGTTGAGTGTCGGAATGTTTTTTTGTGCTGTTGCCCGAATCCGGACCCTTGGCAATTTTGGTAGGAGATCTTGTTAGGATGAAAGTACAGGATTGTTTTAGAGAAAATTGTTATGAAAAAGCTATGCACGCTCTGGCGGTAAGGATCGCTGTCTGTGGGGCGATGGAGTTGGTGATGCAAAGTAGTTGTGGCTTCACTCAGATCCTGAAGGAGTCACCATAGGTTGCCAAAGAGGCCATTGCATGTGTGCATCATTACCTCCATTGGCATTATTTTCAGACATCTGCATAGTTATTTAAATGAAAGAATATATTATGATAATGTAAACAAAGTTCCATCATTTTATTGATAAGTGAAAAGTACAATTTATCACATCATCAATTATTACTAGAAAACAATTCATGTTATTTCTGTTTAATTGTTGCCTCTAGTTCCCATGTTGCTTCCTCTACTCCGTGGTGATCCCATAGCACTTTCACAAGTGGTATGCTACGTCGCCTTAGTTCTTGAGTTTTTCTATCCAAAATTTTTATCGCTCTCTCCTGATACTTATTTCCTTCCTCAACCCGAACCTCAACTAGAGGGATGATATGCGAAGGATCATGACGATACTTTCGAAGCATGGATACATGAAAAACGTCATGAACCTTAAAGGTTTCTGTCAATCTTGGCAAAGAGTATTGGACAATAGTTAAGTGGATACTTCGGTACCTCAAAGGTTTCTCTAAGGAAAAATTGTTCTTTGGAAGTGATTGGCCAATGTTAGTAGGCTTCACTGATGCAAATATGGCATGAGATTTAGATTTTAAGACATCTACATCTGAATATCTATTTACTTTTGCAGAGGGGGTAGTGTCTTGGCAGTCAAAACTACAAAAGTGTGTTGCACTATCCACTATAGAAGCAGAGTATATTGAGCTACAAGGAGATGCTATGGAGGAAGAGACTTCTCGTAATACCCCAAAAATTTCAAGGGTATTTACGTAATTATAAAAGATACTTTCTTTTATATTATTCTTGCCATAACGGGATGATTATTCTTATCATATAAAAGATGTTTTTTTTATATTATTCTTGCCATAACGGGATGATTATTCTTATCATATAAAAGATACTCCCTTTTATTAAAGCTTCACCCACATTATGGGATGAATATTATTCTTATCATATATAATTCCTTCAATTCCATAATTTAAAGATTGACATATTTTCTTAAACAACCCCATAAAAGCAACTCAAATCTTTTTCATATATTTTTAATTTGCCTTCTTTTAAGCTATTGCCAATATACACCAAAGACATTCATAAAACCCTAAGCATATAAAACCTTCATATGCAATCTAACACCACTTTTTCTCCTCATATACTATCCCACCTAAGCTCATTCTTCCTCTTTGGAAATCCGTAGCCCTTGCAACTGGAAATCCTGCAACTACAAAAGTAAGTTTTACACTTTCTTTTCTTTTCTCCTCTACTTGTTGCATCTCTTTTTCGTGTTTTAATCAAATGTTGTACCGACAATGTTGGTGTAGTGATGCACCACATGTTCTTCTCAGCATTCTCATGGACATGGGTTGCCTATGAGTGCCATATGTGGTTCTTCACCTCACCGTCCCTATTTTCGAGATTATTTCTCTTCTTTCATATTTTTACGGCATTAAGGGAGACAACAACAACAACTGTTGTGACCATGGCCAACAAATGCATGATATTGAGTTATCTACTACCATCACACACCACCAACATGCATATATCACATGAAATATATATATGTATAATAAATCCCACCACCGCCAACCACTTCTTTGTTATACAAATTATATATATTATAGTAGTATATATATATATATTATATAAACAAAGTGGTGGCACTTCTCTACTATACAAATTATATATATTATAGCAGTATATATATATATACATCTTATTGTTACCCAACGCATATATATACAAATTATTATAATATATATATTGTAGCAGTTATATACGTATGTATATACATATATCTTACTTATATGAGTAATATATATATTTGGGTAGGTACGTGGACTAATTCAAAGGTAATACAAATGTATAGGTTGAGGACGTACGTTACGCACCAAGAATTTTGACAACAACGAACTGCGTGTGTAACAGGTGGGGAAGATTCTATGCCTTTACAATATTTTGTTTCGATATATAGATAGGAACATTAAATTAATTAGATTTATAGTATTATTAGATTGTTCGTGCATGCTTATCTTACATGATTATATATATTGTGATTGTTGGCCATGATAATAATGTACGTGTATGATTTGTTATCCCAAGTTGATGTTAGATGCGTGTAATTCATGTGTACTTTAAAAGTTTGATGACGTGATATATGACATGACAATATTAGCATAATTATTATAATAAAACTTATATGTGAATGCTAATATATTTGGCATTGTGATATAATACCATGTGTTGTGGGGTTTGAACATATCATGTGAATACAAGTTATGTATCGTACTTATGTTGCATGTGTGATATTGTGACTTCATTAAAGAACATGATTAAGAGAAGAATAACACATATGGGGCAGTTATTCTAAGGAATATTGCCAATGACTGTTTTGGGGCAGTTATTCTGATGAATATCGCCAATGATTAGTATGGGGCAGTTATTCATTATGAATATCGCCAACTAAATCTTAATTTTGGGTAGTGCCACCCTGGGTTTGATTTCCTAAAGGTACGTGATTTAGAACGTGATATAATTCTCGACTCAAACAATCAAATGTTGCAACGATTAATGTGGGAAACTTGTTTGTAATGTTCTTGTGTATATATCATGATAAAATGTTGTGAATTGTTTAGATGACCCACTGGGCTTTCAAGCTCACCCCTATTTTTCATATGCAGGTACTTAAGAAAATAAAATCACGAGTTCGTGACGTAGTTCAGATAGTAGGGGTGGGTTAATTATTTTGTTGGTATTGTGGTGGCAGGGCTGAGTATTTTTATTTGATTTTTAAAAGTTTATTATTTAAACGGGTTGTATTGACAATCAAAATTTAGTGAACATTATTACGGTTAGTAAAGACCTTGTGGTTTATTTCACGTGTGAATGCCTTGGACTTGAATTTATTAATTCTACTTAATGAATATATTTAAAATGTTGTGTCCATAATGGATGGACAAAGGCAAGTACCCTCACAATTCAATATGGAAATTTGTATAGTGGAATTATGTGGTCCTTGGCATGAAAATGAAAGGGTATTCGTTTATCTTAACCAGTAAGTTGGTTAGAAGAATACAAATTCATATTTTTTTACAAATTTTACTATCTATATAATGGTTATGGGTTAAGATAAATGGATACGATTAGCATCTCAATTTTCAGTGATCTTTCTCGATAAAATTAAAATATTCATTATTTTACTTGAAATTTAAGTTTTAAAAATCGGGGTGTTACACTTCTACGGGAGTTAAATCGGAAGCAGGACTATTACATTGTTTGTAGTGATATCATCCATTTGAGTAAGAATCCAAGTTTAAATTCCAAGTCGAAGGATATCATTATAAGGTGCCAATAGATAAGGGAAGTACTTGAAGAGAAGGAGTTACAACATGAGAAAATCTATTCTGAGAAGAGGAGTTACAACATGAGAAAATCTATTATGAGAAGAGTGGTTTGGATATGATGACTAAAGCATTGCCTAGAGGGAAACATGGAGTATGTTGCAACATTCAAGTTCGAGTCGAGTGGATCCCACCTCATGATCGGAAGGGGGAGATTTTGTGGGTTCCTTTCATATTGGTGGGATCCACATAAAAAGGGAATTAAACTCTCAATGCTACAAGGAACCAAAAATCACTTTCTAATCGTATTATTTCCGTTTCCAATTCTAATTAAAATTAATCCTCTCTAACTTAGTTTCTACACTTTCCTTATCCTATTCTATTCCTAATAGCCTAGCCTCATGTATAAAAAGCGGGTAGGGGCTATTGTTTGAGATCATAAGAGTTGAAAATTAAATCCTTATTCAAGTAATCTCTCTTTGAAATTGAACCTATTAGGATATTGTAATATCACTAATAATTGTCTTCAACTATACGACATGTATCAACTATGTTAGTTACACAGTTAGTCAAGTTGTTAATTAGTTAAGTTGTTAGACAGTTTGAAGTTAGTTACTTTGCTCTATTTTTGAGCTCTCACTGTTACTATAAATATCAGTGTAATCATACTTGATTACTCAATGTGATCAGAGCATGTTTTGCTCAAACTCTTTTGTTTCCAAATTCTTACATGGTATTAGTGTCGTAATGGTTGATTCAAATTCATTTTCTTTCCTTGATTGATCGTCTTCTTCAAAAAAGTTCTCTCCAGTGATATTCAATTCATTTTCTGTAAAACTTGATGATGGAAATTTCTTGACCTAGAGAAAACAAGTAATGAGAGCAATTAGAGGCTACAAACTCTAGAAATTCATCAAAGATGGAGTTGGATCTCCTCCAAAGTTATATACTATTGATGGCGTTGCCTGAGGAATTTTTAATCCTATTTTTTTTGGATTGGGAAAAACAAGATCAATTGTTGTTCTCCTGGCTGCTTTCTTTCATGGCACAACCAATCTTAACAAGGCTTATAGCCTATGAAACTTTTGCACAAGTTTGGAGAACTTTGAAAATATGCTTTACTATGTAGACTCAAGCTAGGGTTTTTCAAATAAAGACTAGATTAAGAAAAACGTACAAAGTTTATTTATTGCTTAACAATTATCTACAAAAGATCAAGTCTCTTGTTGATCAACTTGCATCTATTGGTTACATTTTATTTCCTAAAGATCACATAGAAACAATTTTTGAAAGCCTATCATCTGCTTATGATTCCTTTGTTATATTTGGGAGTTCAAGAACTGATGCACACGTTGTATATGAGATTGAGTCTTTGCTACTTGTTGATCAAGAAAATAAAATTGAACGACATCTCAGAGAGCTTGATTCTGCTACACAACATCAACAATCTGGTTTCTATAACAATAGATCTGGACATGGTAACTTCAACACCAATGCTTTAGAGATGCAGAATTTTAACTCCTCCTCTAGTTCTCGATCTCATGGCAATAGCAAGAATTAATTTTAATGGTGGTCGTGATAATCGATCATATTGGGGAAATAATAACAACAAGCCACAATGTCAGATATGTGGAAAGTTAGGCCATATTGCCTTAAAGGGCTATAACAGATTCAATATGGCTATCACAGAACCTTTGGATCAAACACCTTAGAAATCTCAGATTAAACAGGCTCATGTTGCTACTCTTCTTGCATCTTCTTCAACTATGTGAGATATGAATTGGTATCCTGTAACGCCCGTACCTTAGGATGATATCATCTTAACCTGTAGAGTACCCGGATACGCATATGTATGTGTATTTGTATGTGGTTTCGATTCCGTAGGTCCATGTCTTATGCCCAAATGGACATGTGGATGTTAAAAATGCGTCTGGAGCATGTTTTTACATAGGAATCGACCTATTATATGCAAAATTCTTATGTGTATTTAGTGCGTAGTGGTTGAGTGAATATAAGATGTTCTGGACTAGGAGAAGCGCACTCCTAAAGAGGAGAAACGTGCTCCTTACATAACCGAGAGTTACATTTTGTCAGTACATCAAAGAAGCGCGCTCCTTGCTCAGGCCAAGAGTTGATTTCTTCTCAGTAAAGGGAGAAGCGCGCTTCTCACGTTCTAGACAGTTTTTTTAAGTTTTTTGTGGGGCCACCGCCCCACTTATAAAGCCAAGGCACGACTTTCTTGCTCATTTGCAAGTTATTTTCTTGTATTCTTAGCCAGAGAGCAGTGAGAAAGAGGGCCTTGGAAAGAGATTAAGCTAGGGTTGGAGATTTGAGCTTCCAAGGTAAGGATCCTTACCTCTAAACTCTTTCATCTTGCTTCCAGGGTAGAATAGCAACACATAGTTGGTCTTGGTAGTCGTTGTTTCTATAATTTTTGGGTTTTAGTTTGCATGTTTAGGGTTGGAGTTAGGTCTTGCATGTCACTTATGTAGTGCACATTATAGGCCTAAATCACACCCTAGTGTTGGTTTTGATCAAGGGTTAGCCATGGTGGTTGCATGCTCATTTCTTTGGTCCAACAATGGGGGTTTTGACTCTCATAAATTGGGGATGAACTTGGTTTTGATTTCTTAGATGAACATTGATGTATTGACGACTAGCTATGGTTTATTTGATGTCTAATGACCCAATTTGAGTTAGAATGCATAGTATTGAAGTAGGTTGGATCATGGAATCAATCTTAGGCATTCTCTTGGGCTGCATGTGATAAAATTAGGTGTATTATGGCTTGATTGGGCTGTAATGGTTAGCTCATTGGTACAGCCATGTTAGAGCCTAATATTGGTTAGTAAATTGGGGCTTAATTCATGGCATTGGCATGTAATTGGACTATTTTTTACGGATGAATGTACCTACGTTGTGTGCAGGGTTTGTTGGTGATCTAAGTGTTCCCAATTGTGCCAATTGAAGGTTGAAGTGCATGGTTTAGTGTTGTTGTGCGTAGAGGTGTATTTGGTGGCACTCTAGTGCTTAATTTTGTTGGCTTGGGATTGGCTAGTCTAGCTAATCAACTGTGAGTGTTTCTTTATATTTGGTTCTATATGTGGTATTATAGTATGAAAAATGTTTTGAATGATTAACTGTTGTATTATGCATGTTTTAATGATTCGTGAAATGGACTTGAGCATGAGCATAAGGGTTGGCAAATGGGTGGATCTCCTAGCTGGAACTTTAGGAAATTCCACGGGCTAGATGGTGATCCCTAGTTGTGAACTCAGCATAGGATTTTATGGCTTGTGTAGCTAGGATCCCCAAGCAAGAGGTAATCCCTTCCGAAGGGTTGATCTTACGAGCTACTAAAACCCCAAGAATCCTAATAAAATATGAGTAAAGTGAAGTCGGATAGAACCTTCGTGTCGCGAACTTAGGACCTGTCGCTTCTTACTCAGGAGGTCAATTAGGATTGCATATGGCATGTTTGGAAAATGGAATGCATTGTCTTGAACATTGACATGAATGCAGTATATTCAGCATCTATATGACCTTTGTATATCATCATGTTATTTGAATTGTTTGATGAACCTTTGCCATGTAATATATAAATGCATGTATATTGCCACTTGTAGAAAACATTCATTGAGCTTGTTGTAGCTCACTCCTTATTCCTATCATTTCAGGTTCTAATAGGAAGGGAAAGGGGAAGGCTTAGCTGTGGAGCGCTTCCCGTGTCTTTTGTGATGTAGGTGTTGTAGTACATTGTTGTATTTTGGTAATTATGTACTTAATAATACCTATGGTATATACTTAACACATAGATGGGTTGTATATGTGGTTGGGTATGGACTTTACATTTGGACTTTATGGACTTTTATGTTTGTCCTTTTTGGAAGATGTAATTATAATGATTTGATTATGTCTATTTTGAATAGTGTTGGATGTGGGATTATGTGTTTATCAGGCTGTTTAGATGAGGCTAACGAGACGCCGGGGGTATCAAAGGAGGATATACCCGGGGTTTCGTGCCGGTCATGACGTCACGGGTCATGGGTTGTGACATATCCAAATTCTAATACAAATCACTGCACACCTCACTTGGAAAATTTGATCAATAAGGATGTGTATCAAGGCAATGATCACATTCACATTGGAGATGGTTCTAGAGTGTCAATCAAGCACATTGGTAATTCCTCTTTTCCTCCTCCTTTTACATCTCAATCTCTTTCTTTAAATCATATTTTTCACGTTCCTTCAATCTCAAAGAATCTCATGAGTGTTTCTAGTTTCACTAAAGATAACAAAGTATTTTTCGAATTCCATTCTCATCATTGCTTTATCAAAGATCAATGTTGCGTGCAAACTGCAAGTGTACGGTGCCAAGTTATAATAAATTTCGATGAGATATCGGGTATTGTCCTCAGGAATAATTACAACACTAGCTATCATGTTTCAACCCTAACTTTATCTTGACAATTAAAATTGAATGATGGAGTGATTAAAATAGCAATTAAAAAAATTAAACACTAACTAACAAGCAATGTAAATCAGATAGGAAAACAGTGATGGACTGGTCTAGAGGTTCGATGTCACCTCACTCTCAACTAAGTCTATATAAATATATTATTATTAAATCAGTTCCTTAGCCTATAAGTCGGAAATCCTAACCTTTCTATTCCCCCCCTTTTTGAGCATTGATTAGAGCATATTCTTGTTGTTTTGGTTTAACTCTTCAATGAAAACCAAATACAACAACTCACTAAGTTCTATGATTTCCTCCTAACGACTTCAAAAGGTCTCGATCTCCTTGTGAGTCTCACGATAACCTAGGCTATACTCTCCATATTCCAACCTAAGGTACCCTCTTGTGAAGCATCTACCTCGAGTTTATGATCGATCAATCCTTGATCAGGGGATCAAAAACATTACGCACAGAAAAGTATAAATAAACTAAGAACTTTTATAAAGAATAATTAAACAATAAATTCTAAGACATAATCTCAAGTTTGGATCAATCTACACCTCTAGAAACGAGGTTTAGTTCATAACTAAAGAGATGAAAACAATCAATAATGATTTAAACATGAATCAGGACAAAAGAAAGTAAACTAGAGTGTTGTAGAAATTTTCAATGGTCTTCAATGTCGATCTTCTTCTCCACTTCACTCCAGCCGTCTCCCTTCTCTTCCCCAATGCCTTCCTCTTGAAAAAACCTAAATCTTGATATATTATAAGCCCCCAAGTCATCCAAAATCGAAATTAGAAAGTGTGTAAAAATTACTAAACACACAAGTCCGTGAACAGTAACGGCGCCGTGCCTGGCGCCTCAACGCCCAAAACGCTAAACTCCTCTTTCCTTGTTCACCACCATGGCGCTGCAGTGCCCAGAACGTTGAAATTTGTGTTATTTTGTGGACTAAGCCAATTTTTTCCTCCTTTCTGACTTGGGTTCTTCATGCTTCTCCTTGGCAACTTCTAGAACATATTTTCATCATCTAAAACCATGACTAACACATCTAAATACCTACAAAACAAATCAAATCAAATCAAAAACACACTCAAACATATAATGAATCAAATTATAACTTATTAAACCAGAATAATGCATGAAAACCAATTTATTCCTAAACTATCAAATGCATTAAAACTAACATAAACACACTAAACTAATGTATAAATCATCCTAAAACAACTATAAAACACTCCTAAAACATGTCTAAGTATGCAACTATCAATCAGGTAACAAAGAAAGTGCTACTGCAAGGGAAGATTAATCAGGGCCTATATATCTTTGATGCTTCAAGCTTGTAGCTACAATCATCATCTCAATCTTCTTCATATGCACTGTCTAGAAATTTGTCTAATAAGACCCCTACATTGTCCTCTACTATATCTTATAACTCATCTTCGGATTGTACAGTTCCTTCTTCTTCGTATATTTCTAATTCTCAAACAATTCTATGGCATAATCATCTTGGCCATCCATCAACAAAAGTAGTTCGTAATGTTCTTCCTCATTATAATGTTTCTTTTCATAATAAAGATGTTCTTGATTTCTGTGATGTAACGTTTTGGAAAAATGCACAAACATCTTTTTCCAATTTCAACTACTTCTTTTTCTAAACCTGTTGAATTATTGGATTTTGATGTATTGGGACCTCACCAATCCCTTCATCTAATGGTTATGATATTATGTTTATTTTATAGATTCTTATTCCAGGTTCACATGGGTATACTTACTTAAGAACAAATCTAAAGTTTATCAAACCTTTGTCAACTTTAAAACTCAAGTGGAATTGCAACTTGGCCACTCCATCAAATCTATACAAATGGATTGGGGTGGAGAATTTCAAGCTCTTACTTCATTTTTTCAAGAACATGGCATTGTTCATAGAGTATCTTCTCCATATACTCATGAACAAAATAACACTGCTGGATATAAACACAAACATATAATTAAGAAAGCCTTAACTCTTTTAGTTCATTTTTTTTCCTCTAAAACATTGGAATGACGTACTTCACACAACTATATTTCTTATCAACAAATTACCTTCATCTATTGTTCATGGAAAAACACCCTTTGAAATACTTTACAAACATCCACCAGATTACTCCTCTCTTCAAACTTTTGGGTGCTCCTATTTTTTCAAATCTAAGACCTTAATATAAATAATGACTTCAATTTCAATCACCAGAATGTGTCTTTTTGGGTTATAGACTTAATAAAAATGGTTTCAAATACATGGATCCTAAGGGAAGAATGTACATCTCTTGAGGTGTTCAATGAATGTCATTTCCTCACTCCAAGTTGTTCTTTGTTTCTTCAGAGAAACTTCACTCTTCTTCCTCACATGATTCATTTATTTCTTCTCTAGCTCAAATTCCTCTTATTCCCTCTTCATCCACCTCTACCTCATCTTCAGTGCCATCTTTCTTATGCAATCCTATTGATGTTATTCCAAGTGTTGATGCTCAGTGTATGGCCACGGTGCCACCTGATCTTGATGAGGTACCACTTTAGCCACATGTTGTGTCTTTTGTCAATAGGTATTCTATGCAAACCATATCAAAGTCTGGTATCTTTAAATCAAAGGTATTTCTGACATTAACCACACCACATTCTATTAAAAAGGTTTTACTTCAATCCAATTGAAAAAATGTTACAATTGATGAGTTCTTGGCCCTAATGAGAAACAATACATGGTCTTTGGTTGAACCTCCTTCTGATTGTGCTTCTATAGGCTGCAAGTAGGCCTTAGAGTCAAGGAATGTGTTGATGGGAGTGCCTCTAAATACAAAGCCAAATTGGTCACCAAGGTATTCAATCAAATACCAAGGGTTGATTATACAGAGACATTTCATCCCATTGTTAAACAAGCAACCATTCGTATTGTTCTTGGTATAGCTCTCTCAAAAGGGTGATCAGTGTAGAAATCAATCGAATACAAATCATGTAAATCAAAAAAATTTAAATAGAAAAGCGGAAACATTACCAAGATCGTCTCGAGGGTGCTCCACGCGTTTAGTGTTGTCATAGTGATTGGGACCATAATGTCACGGGTTCCCAACGTATTCCACAGTCAAAAAGCCCCACTCTCTACTCAATGAAAATTCTCTGCAATTTTCTCGTGTGTTTTACCATATTAACATCCCCTTAATTTATTGGCATTCTAGATAATCAAATCTCCTTGATTCTCTCCAATTTGGGATGTGGTGGAGGTAGGATAACTATCAAATAATAGTTATCTTAAGGTGATTATTAAGGGTTTATCCAATTAGATAACTCAAGATAATAATACTCTGATTATGATAAACATTATCAAAATCTAAGATCTCCCACTACATGATCAAATTCCAACATCTCCCACTCGCACATGATGTGTACGTAGGAATATATGGGTCGAACACATCATGGGCGCACCAAATATGATCCATACAGTGTTATCTCCCACTCACACATGGTGTGAATGACAAATACTAATCTTCAATGAGGAAGTGATAAGCTAATGGGCCCTGCGACCATGAGAGCATTTGCATTCGAGAGCTCTATACTAGAAACTCATGACGAGCCAGCATAGAGACATCTACCCTTTTAAAAGAATGTTAGTGCCTCAAAATGCCCTAGATTCATTTATTCATATCTGTTCAAATATTCCCTATCCCTCTAGGGTAATACTTAAACCTCAAAAAATCTAATAACATATTCTTACTTATATTGCCATCCTAAATGATGCAACATGAGTATCGCGCGATTAAGAATATACTACAGAGATGTGATTCTAAAGACTCTTGCTTTCGCCCTTACACCACTAGGTTTAGAATTAATCGTTTTTCCAGTAATGTCCCGTAAAGGTCGAATCACTCATGACCTTGGGTGACTTACCAAAGTAGTGGACATTAAGACTTCACTTTGTGGTGTAGTCAAAAGTAACGAAGGGCATTCCATTAGTCTCATATAGAAATGGACATATCTATACTCACACAGTGAAGAAGCAAGGATCTTTCACTCACTTTCTAAGTGGTCATTTTACACATGTAATGTAAAATTATATGCTACAGTTGAGTAACTCTTATTCAGAAGAGCTATGTTCTACTCAAAACACTATACGAATTTCTAATCTAGTCGCATCTATGGCCTAACTCGAGTTCCTAACAGCTCACATATCTAGTTTTATGCGCCAATTAAAGGATCTCTTATCCGGTTCCAAACAACAGGCTTAATGGATAGTGGGTTAATCCATTATCGGTCTTAAAAAATAGACCTCATCTTAACTCCAATCAAGGTGACATATCATCATAAAATGACCTATTGCTATTCAAAGCAACATTAGTCAAATGTCTCATCTCTGCTAACTCTACATGAAGTGGCAGAGGCGATTGCTCGTGTGAGTAAGCCAATCATGCTTGTGACCATACTGTTATGTGTGTTGGTGCTAGTAATAATATATCAAATACAAACAACCATAATAAACAACGAGGAATTTATTAAATGGTCTAATGAAATAAGTCTGTTACATAAAAAAAATGATTATATCCTCCGCAAACCCAAGGATTTAACATGTGCAAGGAAAACATCTCTAGTGTTTTTACATCCATTTGATGTAATTCTAAGTCCAAATATGCAACGATAGCTAAAAGAAGTCGAATAGATACAAATCTCACAACTGGTGAGAATGTTTCTTCATAATCTATTCCTTCTTGTTGGGAATAACCCTTAGCAACTAATCGTGCCTTATACTTCTCAATGGATCCATTTGTTTTGCGTTTGATTTTGAGAACCCATTTGTTCCCTATTGCTTTTGGCCCGGATGGAAGATCAACCAAGTCCCAAACATGATTAATCTGCATTGACTCCAATTCTTCTATCATGGCTTTGATCCACTGATCACTAGCATGAGATGAAAGAGCTTCTTGTATTGTTCTTGGCTCACTTTCATCATGTGGAGCTATCATTAAAGCTTCACCTTCGATCTCAAAACAATGACGAGGTATGCTTTTACGAGTACTCCTTCGCAACTGATCCTTAGAAACAATAAAGGGTGATCTGACACTCCCACTCGGATGAAGCTCATCATGAGCATCATCATTGATGGCCTCCGTTGGCGCATTAGGATCATTATTTTCTGGATCTAATTCGTACAAGGGAAGATCCTCAGTTGCTTCAAGTTTGCTAGGAAAGTCGTTCTCTATAAAAATGGCATCTCTAGATTCGTACTCTGTGAAAACTTATTCTTCATTTTCACCTATGAACACATACCCTTTTGAGTGTTCAGAGTATCTGATAAATATGGATTTGTTGCCTCGCGGTCCTAATTTTTCATATCGTTGGGATGGTAAGTGTACATACACTGTTGATCCCTAGGATCTTAAATTGCTCAAATCACGTTTTCTACCCGTCCAGAGCTCATAAGGAGTTGAGGGTACTGATTTAGAAGGAACATGGTTAAGAATGTACACCGTAGTCATCAAAGCATCTCCCTAATAAGAAATTGGAAGATTCACTTGAGACATCATTGATCGAACCATGTCTAACAAAGTTTTGTTTCTTCATTCTGCAACACCATTTTGTTGCGGGGTGCCTAAGATTGTTAGTTGTCTAGCTATCCCTTTTTCATCACATCATTCTTTGAATTGATCAAAAAGGTATTCTCGACCTCGATCAGTTCGTAACGCTTTAATATGTCTATCAAGCTGATTTTCAACTAGCGATACATATTTCTTGACGCAGTCTAATGCTTCAAATTTGTGGGATATCAAGTAAATGTATCCAAAGCGTGAAAAGTCATCAATGAAGGTGATGAAATATAGAGCACCATGTCGTGCCCGTACACTCATGGGTCCACAAATATCATAATGAATCAGCTGCAAAGGTTGTTCGGCTCTTAAAGCTTGACTAAATGGTTTTTAGTAGCTTTACCAGCCAAACAATAAATACATATGGGCAAGTCAATTTTTTGACAGAGAGCCTAAAAGGCCTTCTCTTGCAAGTTTATTCATTCTATCATGCCCAATATGTCCTAATCTAGCATGTCATACATTAACGTCCAAAACATTATTTGAAGAAGATGTAACAAGAGAGAAACTACCACCATTTATTGAATAATGTGATCAGTATCAAAAATAATAAAACCATCAGAAAAACAACCATATCCATAAAATTGAGTTCCTAAGTATAACATTACACTAGTAGCATTGAAATTTAAATTGAAACCTATATTTAGAAGGACAACTACTGAAACTAAATTTCGTCAGATGTCAGGTGTGTAGAGGACATCATGCAGGAGTAGGGTCTGACCACCACACAACACGAGCTTGCAAGTGCCAATCCCTTTAACTTCAACTTTGGTATTGTTTCCTACATAGATCCATCGAGTTCCCACTGGAATCCGACGATACTCTACGAAAGCTCCACGGTCTTTCGTCAAATGGTCTGTTGCTCCTGAGTCAATTATCCACATTAGATGAGATTCAGCAAGCAAACATGTATTGGAAACAAAACATTGAGAAAAAGTAGAATAAATTACCTTTTCTTTTCGTGGTTCAGTGCACTCTCGTGCAAAATGACCAAGGTTACCACAATTGAAGAATTTTATATCCTTTTTGTCCTTCCTGATACCACCACGTCTGCCCCTTTTGTAACGGTTATTATTCGGTTTCGTAACCTTTCCATTCGTTGGACCTTGCTTGCCCTTTCTGGTGTTTTTCTTGAACTGGTGGTACTTTCTTTTCTTTGAATCAGTTGATTCAGCAGCCAGAGCCTGAGTAGAGGGTTTGGCAGCCTCCAAGCGCTCAGCGTCTAACTCAACATGTCGAGCAATATCTTCAAACTTTTTGATACCATCATTATGGATTAAAGTGATCTTCATATGCTCCCAGTTCCGTAGAAGAGAGTGGACGACTGCATGAATATGTTGTTCATTCGTGAGAACATGCCCAACACTTTTATTTCACGAATCATGTTTGACATTTCACATAGATGTTGTTTCACATCATATGATGTTGTCGTTTAACATACGTTTCAAACTTTATTGTTAGCTGTCGCAGCTAAGTAGCAGAGGTCATCCCAAACTTCTCTTTAAGAGCAATCCACATCTCTTGGGCAATCTCATGCTGCTCAAATTGGCACATCAAGACATATCTCATACTACTTTAGTAGAGTGATGCGTGCCAGGCTATTCTTGCGTTTCCACTTTTGAAACCCTTCCAAATCTCACCTATGTTGAGCAGTGTTCTCACGTTCAGGTTCAGACATGGTATGGGTTAAGGCTTCAAGAGCTTCTTGTTCCTCTAGTATGAATTGGACTCTTCGATGCCAAATGTCAAAGTTGTCCCCGTTCAACTTTTCTCCCTTATTCAAGTCAGCAATAATACTCTGGGAAGCAGTCATAGCTCTAAAATATAGACATTTTAATAGCACATATTAATACTAGCACCCATTAATGCACACATTTATGTTTGCCACAAAATTCTAGTTAAGTCAATGATAAATAATTTTAAAGAATAGGTTCGAAAGGTCACTTTTGTTGACAATCATCACCTATTTCTTTAAATCAAATAACCATTACTTAAACAATTCGGGCAAAACATGTCATTCAATAATATCCAAATAATCATCCATACATATGGAAAGAGAATGAAAAACTAAATAAGTTCACTGTTCAGAATAGTGTCTAATTCTTGTTGCAATTCAATCATTTAAATCATGAAAAATCAATGGTTAAGATCATATCATGCATACAATTACAGATTTATCAACATGTTGAAGTCATATCAAGAATGTAATCGTACAGATGTAAAGATCTTTGTAAAAAATCATATGTCACAGTTCATGTGTTTTTGAGAAAACATGATCTAATGATTCGAATTTAATAATCAAAATTCAACAGTTCATGTTACATCACAACACATATTTTCAATTTGCACATTACAGCATGAATCTGATAAATGTAACCGTACGAATGTAAATATCATGCAAAAAAATGTTAAGGTTCAATTAATGACTTTTTCCAAAAATCACCAGAAGGCCTTTATTTTAAGTCATCAAAAAACTAAACGGCCCCGATTTACCTTTTTTTTTTTTTTTTTTTAATACTGGTTCAGTCGGACCTACCCAATTTGGTCCGAGCCTGGTTTGGGCCTAGACCCGGCCCGTTGGGTCAGGCCAGTTTGGTCTAGGACTAGACCAACTCCCCTTTTTCTTTTCTTTTCTTTTTTTTTTTTTTTTTTTTATTCGGGCCTGGTCGGGTGGGTCATCTTCCCCACCCGGCTGGTCTGCAACGTTGTGGTGGCTACGGTGCTGCCCCGCCGGCACGGGAAAAAGGCCCAGATGGACCTTCGTCAACTGGAGATCTCGCCAGTGGGGTATTTCACCGGAGAACCCGCCGGATTTCGGCCATTGACCTTTTTTTTTTAAATGATTTTCAACCGACTGGTTTTGTGAGAGTGTTGCAATCATTGTGGCATACCGATGGACTTCCAAATAGGTTCGTTTCGGAGACCTCACTTCAGAGATTATGTAGGTATGTTCATCGGTCGGTGAGTTTGCAGGATTTCGACTAAAATTCGACCGAAACAGTGTGCACCAAAGCCCCCCCCCCTTTTTTTTTCGTTATAAGGGGGAAGGGGGGAGTGGGTGTTCAGGAGGTTCCACATAGTGTGCTAGACTAGACCCCCCTCTAGCACACTATCATCAGGGTGATAGCTTGCTAATAGCGAGGCAATACGTAAAATTTTATTAGCAGTGAAAAAAATAAAAACTCAAGAGTTTCAGCTCTCGGCCACCATCGCGCTCTGTTTCAACAACAGAGAATCACTTCTGCTCATGTGTTAAAAAAAATTGAATTTTTTTTTAATAAAAAATAACACTGAAACATCAATCAACACAAGAACACCCATAATCTGGCTCTGACACCAATGTAGAAATTTATTGAATACAAATCATGTAAATCAAAATAAATTAAATAGAAAAGCAGAAACATTACCAAGATCGTCTCGGGGGTGCTCCACTCGTTTAGTGTTGTCACGGTGATTGGGACCACAATGTCACGGGTTCCCAACGTATTCCACAGTCCAAAAGCCCCACTCTCTACTCAATGAAAATTCTCTGCAATTTTCTCGTGTGTTTTACCATGTTCACATCCCCTTAATTTATTGGCATTCTAGATAATCAAATCTCCTTAATTCTCTCCAATTTGGGATGTGGTGGAGATAGGATAACTATCAAATAATAGTTATCTTAAAGTGATTATTAAGGGGTTATCCAATTAGATAACTCAAGATAATAATAATCTAATTATGATAAACGTTATCAAAATCTAAGATCTCCCACTACATGATCAAATTCCAACAGTGATCTGTAAGGCAATTGAACATCAATAACGCCTTTTTAAATGGAGACTTACAAGAAGAGTTGTACATGATTCAACCACTTGGTTTTGAAGATCCTAAACAACCTCACTACGTTTGCCGTATGAACTAGGCTTTGTATGGACTTAAACAAGCTCCTAGAGCTTCGTTTGACAAACTGAAAATAGACTTGCTTGGTTTTGGATTCTACTCCACCAAAACTAATATTTCTCTATTCATTTGTCATCAACATTCTCACACTATGATCATCCTAGCCTATGTGGATGACATACTTGTCACAGGTGACTGTTCAAGTGAAGTTTCAGATCTCAGCTGAACAATCAATTCTCATTAATGGGCTTGGGTGTTGTCAATTACTTTTTGAGGATTCAAGTTGAATCAACTTCTAAGGATCTGTTATTAACTCGAAAAAAAAAAAGAATATTTCTGATCTTTTGTCCTAAACACAAATGCAATTTGCAAATTCTTTGGCTACACCAATGTTTGGAGGTGAAAAATTATACACTCATGGGAGTGATCCAGTTAGTGATCCTTAGTTATATCGCAGTGTGGTGGGTGCCTTGCAATATGTCACCATTACTCAACCTGAACTTTCCTACTCTGTCGACTATGTATGCCAATTTATGCAAAACCCGTTACAGTCTCATTAGAAAACTATGAAATGGATTTTAAGATACTTGCAAGGTACTTTGGACTATGCATTACATCTTCGTCATTCTGATACACTTGACATCATTGGTTATTATGAAGCTGACAGGGCTTCTGACCCACAACCGCCGATCAACAACAAGTTTTGGTGTCTTCTTGGGTCCTAATCTTGTGTCATGGCCATCTAAGAAGCATCCTTCGAAGTCAAGGAGCACATTTGAATCAGAGTATAGGAGTTTGGTATGTCTAACGATTGAAGTTTTGTGGATCCAATCTCTATTACTAGAGCTTCATATTCCTCGATCATGAGCTCCTATACTTTGGTGTGACAATACTAGCACCATCTAGATGGCAGAGAATCATGTGTTTCACACAAGAACCAAACATATTGAGATCGACTTGCATTTTGTACAAGAGAAATGTCTTTCTTGTCAGGCTCCAATTCATCATATTCCATCAAATGATCAAGTTGCAGACATTTTTACAAAGGTTTTATCAAGACCATGTTTTTTGTCTCTTTGTTGTAAACTTAGGTGGCGTTTGGTAACTCTAATTCTAACTTTTAATTTCTCCAAACTCTTATTGAAATAGAGGTTGGACAAAATTAGAGCGTTTGATAATAATTTGTCAACTTTTAAATAAAATAGAGGTTGACAAATAGTTGAGGTTAAACCTCTAAAATAAAAGGCAAAAAAAGTTTATTTTTTCTTATAAAGGTTTATCCTCTATTTGTAATAGAGGATGATCCAACCATGTTAGGAATAATTTGTAACGTACCAAATTTGCATTAATTACTGTATAGAACAATCTGCCACACTTATAGAATAATTTGTCACAACTCAAATTTAGTAAGTGATAATTAATACAAAATAATTTTTAATTTAACCAAATATAGCATATGATTATAATATAATAATTAATTTTTCATTTTAATTTTTTAAACTAAGAGGTTGGAGTATTTTTGTTACCAAACAATACTTTTAAAATTAGCTCTTATGAAAGTAGAGCTAGAAAAAATAGAGCTAATTTTTTTAGAACTAAAAATTGTGGAGCTAAAATAAGTAGATTTACTAAACTCTACCTTAGAGTAGAAAATTCAAGTACTCTACGTTTAAGGGGGAATGTAAGGATATTGTAATATCACTAATAACTGTCTTCAACTACACAACTTGTATAAACTAATGTTAGTGACACAATTAGTCAAGTTGTTAATTAGTTAAATTGTTAGACAGTTAATTAGGAGTTAGTTACTTTGCTCTGTTTTTGTGCTCTCACTGTTTCTAAAAATATCAGTGTAATCATACTTGATTAATCAATGTGATCAAAGTTTGTTTAGTTCAAACTCTTTTGTTTATGAATTCTTATAGAGCCATTGAGAAGAAACGGAAGAACAAGTTTTTGAAAAAGTAGAAGGGGTGGTGTGAAGATTATCCAATACATTAAGTAGAGTTTTTTTTTTAAAGGGTTATATTTCGAATTTCTTAAAATCTAATTTTGGTAAGGGGTTTTTTCCATTTGATTGATTATCTACCTATTATTCGCTAAATGATTTTGTTGCCCAGGAGATTATATTCTTTTGAAATCTGATTAGGGTGGGTCGGGTTCGAGCCAAAATTCATCACAATCCAAATAATTCGGGTTGGAAAAAATAAAACTCAATTTGAACCAAACTAACTCCTTAACCCAATCCGACCCAAGTTAGCTCGGATTGAGTTGAGTTGGGTTGATCATTCGAGTTGAGATGACTTATTTTTATTTATTAATTTTTTATGAAGATGACATGGATTTTAGATGAAAAAAATCTAAGAAGAAGAAGAAACGAAGAAAAAATGGATTGAAAAAAAAAACAAAGAAGAAGGGTGGGGAAGTTTTATAAAATAAGAGATTTAAGAGTCAACCCATGATCCAACCCAAACTGTTCGGGTTAGAATTTTTGAACCCAACCCAACTCAAACACCTAGATCAATCCAACCCAACCCATCGGATTGTGTTTGATTCGATCAATTTACACCCCTAATTAATTTTAGGGAAGTTGTAACCGATTATTTTTTATAGTAGAAGATTTTCTAGACTAGTATCTTGTGGTTTTACTTTTCACACTAAAAAGGTTTTTCATGTTAAAAATTTGGTTTGTTGATTATTTTATTTTTATTACGGTGTTTGAATTTTTTTGATTTACATATAAAAAAAGTGAAAAAGGAAAAATAAATATATTTTTCAAATTTGGATTTTATATTTTTAATTTATTTTTCCTGAACATCACCTTCCCAATGGAGCTGGTTGGACGCTACAATTCATCGAGCATTTGTGGCAGAAAGGACCGCCACAGATAGGGTAATACAAATTTGCACTCTTTCTGCTACGAGCTGCAGCCCACCATGAAAGTGTATTTGCCACAAATTCCCTAGCTATAAACCACAATTCTTGTAACGAAAGAACTCACACGGATGTCAATGCCATTTTCCTTGGATACAGTTATCCAAATTGCTAGTTGAAATTTGCTAGCAGATGGAGGCGGAGCATGAATGTGTTTGGAGACTTAAACTTTTGCACAAATATCATGATGGTACTTATATTACATAAGTTTAAAAGCCTATGATGCACAGGTTTTCTTATTTTTTATTACAATAATTTGTTTAACTAAGATTAATCAAAAAAAAAATATTACATTAATTAAAAAATTCATTCAAAAAAAAGATTAATTAAAATTTCATTTAGATTTAACCAACGGTGGGTTGGTTCATTGGTTCGGGGCAAACGCCCCAGACCCTGAGGTGGTGAATTCGAATCGGGACTAATGTCACCCACAAATATGTTGGCCAAAGGTTCTAAGGGTGTTTGTGGTCGTGCCCTAGAGGGATTAGTAGGTAACTAAAGAATCTTGACACCCACCGACCTCAAAAAAAAAAAAAACATTTAGATATCTATTAAAAAAAAACATAAAAAGTGTATAAAATTATATACAAATTTAGCACACGAAATTGAAGAGAGTTATTAGACAACTATTAATTATAAGCATATAAGAGTTTGAAATAAAACAAATAAGCACATTTTTTTTCGTATATGCTTTAAAACTATTTAATGACACAAATAGGAGAAATAAAAAGTAACCACCATGAAGTTGGTGCAGTTGGTAAAGAGGAGACTTTGAAAACCCAAGGTTTCAGGTTCAACTCTTGTCATTGTCTCTTATGTTTTATTACTTTCATCCCCCTTTAAGCAAAAAGGAGAGGAAGTCACTTTGAGCTCGGACTTTAGATAGTGAAACCATAGTGTCGAAAGAGCCTTAGTGTAAATGTCAACAACTTGATCAACGAATGGCACATACTGGATCTCTAACTCCCTTCGAAAAACTTTATCTCGGACAAAATGTACATCTATCTCAATGTGCTTCGTTCGAACGTGATGAACAGGGTTCATAGCACGTGCAAACACATTTATATTATCACACCATATAATGGGTGTGCATTGAAGTGGTAAAGAGATCTCAGAAAACAAACTCTGTATCTAGGAGAGTTCAGTTGCGGTGTTAGCTGATGCCCGATATTCACTCTCAGTACTAGATCTGGCAACTACTTGTTGCTTCTTTGATGACCAAGATACAATGTTAGAACCAAAATATACCCCATAGCCACCAGTGAAGTGTATATCATCAATGCTACTCGCCCAATCCGCATTAGAAAAAGCATCAAGAGTGAAGTCTTAACTAGATGTGTACTTAAGGCCTTCTGAAATTGTACCCTTAAGATACCGGAGCAATCTCTTGCGAGCTTGCCAATGGCCATTTGTGGGAGAATGCATGAATTGACTGAGTTTGTTGACAATGTAAGCGATATCTGGTCGTGTGATCGATAAATATTGCAGCCCACCAATAGTACTTTGATAGAGAGTAGCATTCACAGTAGAGAGAGGCTCACCACTAGCAAGAGATGAGGAAGTAGAGGAACAAGCACGGAAAGGTGCAAGCTTGGCACCATCCATCTTTTTTCTTGGAAAGAAGATCATTGATATATTTTGATTGAGAAAGATAAACACCAGATTTATCTCGGCACAGTTCAACCCCTTGGAAATATTTAGCATGCCCCAAGTCCTTGAGAACATAGACCGAGTGTAGCTGAGCAATGATTTTTGTGATCAAACTTGGAACATTCTCTGTTACCAAAATTTCATCCACATAGACAAGCAAGAGAACAAGATGTGTGGATGAATACATAAAAAACAATGATTTATTAGATTTTGCAATTGAGAAACCCCAACTGAGCAATGCATCCTTGGGTTTGTCAAACCATGCCCGTGGGCCTTGTTTGAGCCCATAAAGCGCCTTGCACAATCGACACACGTAAGAAGGTTTTTGCAGGATCGACAACGCCCTTGGGTTGAGGCATAAAGATAGTTTCAGATAAAGTCTCATTAAGAAATGCATTGTTGATGTCAAGTTGTCTAATATCCCATTGTTTTGTTACTGCTAAAGCCAAGACAAGTCGAACTGTTGTGTGTTTCACTACTGGATTGAAAGTCTCAGTATAATCGATCCCCGGTGTTTGGTGAAAGCCCTTTGCCACTAATTGGGCTTTGTATCACTGAACAGTATCATTGGCATTAAACTTAACTTTGAAGATCCATTTGTTCCCAACCAATGTCATACGATGCTGGTATGAAACAAGTTCCCATGTATTGTTCTTCATCAAGGCTTCATACTTTTCACACATACCTTGATGCCACTTTAAAACCATTAAAGCTTACTTAACCGAAATAGGCTCAGAGGGAATGTCTAAAGAAATTAATGGATGCTTGGTGGATGTGTAGACTTTGGGCTTGTAGATGTCGTCCTTAGCACGGGTTATCATTGGATGAGTGTAAATACAAGGTGTGGCAGCACGTTCAGATGATTGCAAAATAGGTTCCGATGATTGTGAGATAGGTTCAGTTTGTTGGGTAGGAAGAGAAGAGGTAGAAGATACAGGTAAGTGATTAACAGCATTGTTAACATGAGTAGAAGAGGGGAGAGATGTCGGTTGGGTAGAGACAGTAGTAGGGCCTTGTGTCCCACCCCGCTTGGACGCACCTAAACCGGTGGAACACTCACAGGCAGGACGCGAATGCATTATAACAGTTACAGAGTGCGCAGGTACACAATTGAGTACAAATCTGATTTCATTAATTTCAGAATATATTTTGTATAAAAATGTAATTGAGGAAACATCCTCCCAAAATCTCCCTAATAAATAAGCAAGGCGTACAAAATGAGGGCCCAAACACCTCCACCTAATACACCCTAGACTCCTATAAAAAAATGGTTAACAACGGGGTGAGCTATTGCCTAGTGGGTAAAATAGTTCGTGAATATGACAATTAACAAAGAAGATTTCATAATCAAACATCACATATACACAACATAGCATCATAAATAGTACAACGTTGTTTTACAATATTATATGCATGACACCGTCTCGTAATGGTTTTGTGATCTTTCATCGCCTTGGGTTCACGTTCAGATGTCCATCCCCACGTAATCCTGGGTTCACATTGTACATCCTTCCCCAGGGGAAGCATCAATAATAGTAAGCACAATTGCTCCAATAACTATTCCATAGCTCACAAACCACTTACGTCCCTAAGTGGTTCTTATTTCATGTATGATGACTATCCATGTGCAGGTCCGATTTTTACTAATATTAGACAGGATTTAGTAACAACTGGTGATACTTATCAAGGTCGGCATCACCACGTGCGTTGTTATGATGCCCAGTATCACTTATACAAGCAGATAGCTTTCAAATAGGACCAACCAGATCAGTCTCCAGGTCGAGAGGTGGAAACACAAGGTCCCTTTTAAATACCAAGTCTTCTAGAGCAACAAGCTGCCTTCCATTCACTATTCAAAGTTAATGAGGATAAGACTAAGTCAGGTTGAGTTGAATTGACCACTAATCCAGCATAGTAACAGTGTAATACATAGACTCCAAATATTAAGGCATAACTATGACATGTATGAACATTATACGCAATAATGCAATGTAAATGAATAATAGACATAATGATAAATGAATGAAAACTTTAATAAAATTCATAAGACACGCAAACCTATGTAGACACGCAAACCTATTTTTTGTTCCCCACCTTCAGATAAAACTTCTTTCCAAAACTAGCGCTTCTTCTCGAGCAGAACCTCTTCGTACTGCCAAGAGAGTCTCAAAAAGAGGAGAGAGAAAATCACAATAAGAGTGATGGAAACCAACCAAGGAGAGAAAGAGAGAAAAGTGAGTTGTGGTGTGAAAATTAGGGGGGGCGGGGGTGGGGGGGTTTATAGTATTTCGAGTTTCTGCTTGAACGTCCCGATTTTTTTTTGTGTAAACCAGGGTTGTCACGCTCTACCCCCCCTAAAAGAATTTTGTCCTCGAAATTTCAGTCCATGTAGTCATGATTGTTGTCTTCATGAGATTCACCGCCTTTGTCATCATTCATTAGATCAGGGTATTGCTGGTAAGGTCCCTGAATTATACTATGGTCGGTGGAATCCTCGACATCGTCTAACAATGGAGAGCAAATGGAATCAGATTCATCAGCAGAAATTTCTGACATTTGCCTGATAGATGGTGATGTAGGGCACTGTAAGTTGCAGCGTTTCAGGAGAGGTAGGTTGAGTGGCAGAATGCTTTTTCGTGCAATTGCTTGAATTCGGCTGCCTGGCAATTTTGGTAGGAGATCCTGCCAGGATGAGGGCACTGGATTGTTTCGGGAAATTTTGTCACGATATAGCCATACACGCTCTGGCGATATGGATCGTCACCGCTAAGGCGAGAGAGTTGGTGATGGAAAAAATATATGGTTTGATTCAAAACTTGAAGGAGTCTCCACTGGTTGCCAAGCAGGCCATTGCGTGTATGGTTCATTAGTCCCATCTGTGTTGTTTTCAGACATCTGCATGGTTATTTAAATGAAACGATATATTAAGATATTGCAAAGGAAGTTTCATAATTTCATTGATTAGTGAAATTGTACAACGTATCACATCATCAATTATTATTAGAAAACAATTCGGGGTATTTCTGTTTAATTGTTTCTTCTAGTTCCCAAGTTGCTTCCTCTACTATGTGGTCATCCCAGAGTACTTTTACAAGTGAAATGCTACGTCACCTCAGTTTTTGAGTTTTCCTATCCAGAATATTTGTTGCTCTTTCCTGATATTTATTTCCTTCTTCAACTTGAACTTCGACCAGAGAGATGATATGTGAAGGATTAAGACGATACTTTCAAAGCATGGATACATGGAAAATGTCATGAACTTTAGACGTGGATGAGGGAAGGGATAGTCGATAAGCTAGTTTTTCAATACGTTCGACGATCTGAAATGGGCCGATATATCATGAAAAGAGCTTTCTTTTGATCCCGAAGCGTCTGACACCTCTTGTAGGCTGGACTTTTAGAAAACAAAGTCCCCCTTGTCAAATTCTAGAAGTTGTCTCCGCTTGTCAGCATAGTTCTTCTGTCAACTTTGTGTTATACGAAGTCGCTCCTTTACTAGTCTGATCTTCTTAGAAGTCTCTTGAACTAGTTTTGGCCCCAATTGTGGTCGATCTACCATGTCTAACCAGCATAACGGAGATCTGCAAGGGCGACCATAGAGAGCCTCGTATGGTGCCATGTCAATAATGGATTGGTAGCTGTTGTTGTATGCAAACTCAGCCAAATGTAAGTCTTTTGCCCATCCGTCATGAAAGTCCAATATGCAACATCGTAACATGTCCTCCAAGATTTGGATTAAACGCTCCGACTGCCCGTCGGTCTGTGGGTGAAAAGTTGTGCTCATAGTAATCTTGGAGCCCAGCCCATTCTACCCTGGAAGCTTTGTCAGAATTTTGATGTGCATCGAGGGTCTCGATCAGAGACGATCGTGAGTGGTATGCCATGGAGGCGTATGATCTCTTTTTCATACAATTCGGCTAGCTTAGCGGGGTTATCCATGAACTTTATTGGTAAAAAGTGTGTAGACTTTGTAAGTCTGTCAATAATAACCAAATTGCATCTTGCCCTTTATTATTTCGAGGTAAGGCCATCAAAAAATCCATTGTTATGTTCTCCCATTTCCATTCTCCAGTAGGTAAAGGCTAGAGAAGTCTGGAAGGAAGTCTGCGTTCTGCCTTTACTTGTTGGCAAACGAGACATCGAGCAACAAAGTCTGCAATAGCCTTTTTCATTCCAGAGAACCAGAATTTTTGCTTGACATCTTTGTACATCTTGTCTCCGCCAGGATGCATAGCAAACCTAGAACAATGCATTTTGATGAGCACCTTTTTTAAAACTTCAGGGTCGTTCGGTAGGCAGAGACATTTTTTGTAGAAAACTGCCCCATCATCGGTGACCGACTAGTAGGGAAGGTCCTGTCCGCTGAAGAAAAGTTCTTTTTTTTCCATTAATATGGGGTCGTTGGCGTGAGTAGTTGAAATTTTTCGAATAAGCTCGAAGTTGACTGATAATTGGAAAAGTCGTGATCTTCCTCCCTCCTCAATGAGCCCTCCGCAATGAGCTGTAAGTTAAAATTTTCCATCTTTGTAGCCAACTTCCCCATTTCGAAGTTGAGAGTACAAGCAGCAACATAAGATTTTCTACTCAGGGCATCAGCTACAACTTTGGCTTTTCCCAGATGGTATTAAGCTGAAAGTCATAATCTTTCAAAAATTCCAACCATCGTCTTTGGCGGAGATTTAGGTCTCTTTGAGTGTAGATGTACTTGAGGCTCTTGCGATTTGAGAAGACCTCAAACCTTTCACCGTATAGGTAATGACGCTATAACTTCAGTGCGAATACGACAGCTGCAAGTTCCAAGTCATGTGTTGTGTAATTACCCTCATGAATCTTTAGTTACCTAGAAGCATATGCAACAACTTGGCCTTCTTACATTAATATTGCACCTAAGCCTTGGAGAGAGGCGTCGATGTATAGTGAAAATTCAACTCCATTTCTTGGAGTGATTAGTACGGGTGCTGTCGTGAGGCACTTTTTCAATTCCTGAAATGACCATTCATAGGTCGCGTTCCAGATGAATCGTACGTCTTTCCGAGTGAGCTTGGTCATAGGTTCAGCAATCTTGGAGAAGTCATTGATGAAGCGTCTATAGTAGCCAGCCAAACCGAGAAAACTCTGAATTTGAGTAACAGTGGTAGGTTGCTTCCAGTTTAATACCGCTTCAACTTTTGAAAGATCCACTTCAATGCCATTGCTTGAAACCACGTGACCTAGGAATTGAACTCTCTTCACCCAAAATTCGCACTTACTCAACTTTGCATATAGCTGATGGTTTCTTAACGTCTGGAGGACAATCCTCAGATGTATCTTATGGTCTTCCTCAGTTGAACAATATATCAAGATATCATCTACAAAGACCACCACGAATCAATCTAAATATGGTCTGAAGATGCGGTTCATCAAATCCATGAATGCTCCAGGTGCATTTGTTAGACCTAACGGCATGACTAAGAACTCGTAATGACCGTACCGAGTTCTGAAAGCCATTTTATTTATGTCCGACTCTCTGATCCGAAGTTGATGATAGCCGGATCGCAAATCAATCTTAGAGAAGTATTTGGCATCTCTAAGTTGGTCGAACAAGTCATCGATCCTAGGCAATAGGTATCTGTTCTTGATGGTTACGTTATTCAACTTACGATAGTCGATGAAAAGCCGTAATGAACCATTTTTTTTGCGAATGAACAAAACAGGAGCGCCCCAGGGTGACAAACCTTTTATGATGAAGCCAGTACTCTCTAATTCCTTCAGTTTTTTGTCCAACTCAACCAGCTCCACATTAGACATTCTGTATGGTGGAATTGAGATGGGTTCAGTCTTTGGTATGAGTTTGATCTCAAAATCAAATTCCCGAACTGGTGGTAGACCAGGAAGGTCATTCAGAAAAATCGTTGGGAATTCATATATGACCAGGACATCATGTACTTCAAGAGGGTAAAGTGATGATGATTCATTGTCATCAGCAAGGGATAGGGCTCGAAGTTGTGCCTTGAGGAGTGCGACAGTCGAGTTGTGTTTCCATTTCTGGGTTCCATGAATTTTGACAAACTCCCCAGTGGGCAAGGATAACTGAACCTGCTTCTTTAAACAATCGATTTTAGCATTCAGTGGTGCGAGCCTGTCCATGCCGAGGATGATGTCGAAGTCTTCTATGTCCATCACTAGGAGATCTGAATAAATAATTTGTTCTGACATACGAAGTTCACATCTAGAACACTTCGTTTTCACGTCAGTACCCGATTCTATTGGTGTTGAGACATAGATTGTGAAGTTGGTGGGTTCAGGTTGCAATGTCAAATGTCTTACCAATGTAGAAGATATAAAAGAGTGCGTAGCACCCGAATCAAACAAAACATGCACCCCTGTATTGAACAAAGGAAATGTACCTTCCACTACATTGTTGTTTGGAAGGGGTTGTTGAGCGACGGTATACGTTCTGTTGGTTCTGCCTGGGCTGGGCGTTAGCAGCAGGTGGGGCTTGTTGGACTGAGACTGCGGGAACTGGCTGTCGTGGTTATGGAGGGTGGGGAAAAAGACATTTTACATGGCCCTGTTGGCCGCAGTTGTAACAAGTTGGCCTCTGATGTTGAGGCGCTTGTTGTTGGTATTGTTGGTCGTGTTGATTGTGGTGTTGCAGGCCACCACCTCTGCCATTGCAATTTTGGCGAACACCCCTGCCATTGCGGCCTCCTCTATTATGATTATGAAAACCCCAATGGCCAGGGTTAGAAGTTTCAATCGCAGATGCCTTGGCCTCATGTTTTTACACGGAGGCTGAGAGGGCTGGGTTTTCATTAAAATAAGGTTTCTTCTTGTTGCCCTGCTGAGTGCCCTGTTGGGAAAAAGTTGCAAGCCGTTTTTCCCTATTTTTCCTTTGTTCTTGCTCTGTTGTCTCTTGCTCAAAGTTCATGGTCATATTAACTAGCTCCCTGTAATTCTTGAGATCCAAGATTGACAGGGCCTGTCAGATGTCTGGACGAAGGCCATTATAGAATTTCTCGACCTTATCTCGCTTCGTTAAGATGGTGGAGAGAGAGAAGACTGATAGTTCCTTGAACCTGACAGCATACTCTTGGACTATCATGTTGCTTTAGTAAAGCCTGGCAAACTCCTGGCGTTTTTTACTCATCAATGAACAATGACTCAAACTCCAGCCAAGTCATGTCTGGTACATTAACCCTTGGGTCTTCCTTTACCGTTATCCACCAAGTGTTAGCTCCACCAACAAGTTGGTAAGAAGCTAGTGGAATTTTTTAACTTCAAGAGCCTTTTTTGACTCATCAAGTCATTTATACGCTTCATCCACCTCATTGGTGCCAGCAAAGGTAAGGGGATGTAACCTTTTATACTTTGTGATCTGGTCGATTTGGCTCTCCGACCCAGATAGTACAGGTGCCTGTACGGTTACAACTTGGTTGGTCGCAATCTCACGAACGACCGTTTGTATTGTCACTTTCATCGCTTCAATGATTCTGGTGAAAATGTGTTCCAGGCCCGGAGGCATGACGAAAGGTGTAGGTTGAGGTGGCACTGCCTATCCAGAAGTAGTGGCAGTGTCATGTGTGGCCTACTATGTCCTTGAAGGTGGCGGTTCCTGATTTTGTGTCTCAGGAGGTGCCTCTTCTGTTGACGGACTATGCGTGGCCTTCCTCTTTTTCTGGGTTGCATTTTTCTCACTGGCAAAGAGAAAAATAGAACTCTGCTTTAGGAAACGTAGCCAAGTATAGTGATATGAAATTCTCAGCAATAAGTTCGAGAGTTCTGCAATTTATAAAACCACCTATTTTTCTAGGTATGGTGTAAGGTTTTTGGTGAGGAATCAAAAAATCTTATGTGCCTCATATGTTTGGCCATGGAATAAAATAAGGTTAGAGTGTTTATATAATAAGTATAAGTTTTGAAAGTATTTCAAATATTTTGGTTCTGGTTTTTGGGAACATACTTACCTTTTTGAAAATCCATACGAGTCATAAAGATTCTAAGATTAGCCTCTGTAAATGCCCTGGTCTAACGTTCTATCGCATTCTTGTGTTCAAACTCTTTTCCTTAGTCTTTTTTACTATTATCCAAATTTGTGTGTCCCATACCACATGAATTTCGTAGTAAAGGGTTCAACCAAGTTAAGTTGTATGGACACAGTCTCTACAAAACATCGACTGGAGAGGAGTTCACTAATAGTATAGTCCAAGTTTACTCGTCCCATACCGTGTAAACTTAGTTATAATGTTAGTGATTCAACTTTCCCCAGATGTTTTGTCACACAAGGTCGTGGGTTTTCTTACTTCCACATTTATTTGGTATCTTCCAATTTTATTGTGCCTCATACCACTCCAAAGTTAGTGATACTAAAGAAAAAATTGATTGTAAGTCGGCCCACCAAACATAGTCTCAAACAAAACATTTCATTCATTAAAAAAAAATATTTTACAATGCCAGTAATTTTCCTAGTTTCCCTGGCTACTGTTCCGCCTAGACCTCCTACTAGTTGCGGAGTGACTACTAGAAGAATGTTGAGGGGCATTTTGCAGTTTTTCTAAGGTTTGCATACGACTCATCAAAGATTTATACCCATCACGCATTTCAACCATACAAGACATCATAAACTGCATTTGGTCATTTGGGATAGCTGGTTGTCCACTTGGGAGAGGGTAGGCAGGTTGTCCCATCGACGGATTGTAGGTCGATTGTTCCGTAGGTAGAGGGTAGGATGTAAGCATTGTTGGAAAATGTTGACCAGATAGTTGACCCATTGGCGGGGGGTAGTTGGTTTGATTGTATGAGGTTTCCCTAACTAGGACTTGTTGGAAGGTTGGATCTGCTTGAGTCGAAAAGTCTTGAAAAAGTGAACTCATCGGGGTATCCTGTCTTTCAAAGTTTTGTGTCGCCTAATTTTGTTGTGGTTGGTTCACAGGGAATTGTGGAGTCGGCTGGTAGGGCACCTCTTGAGTTGGAAACCCTTGTCCGTCTTGATTTGGTTGCGGTTGCTGATTTCTTCCGCCGTGACATAATGATGATTAGGTTGTTCATTGTATGGGTCTGGGTTCTTTTCAGTGTTCTGACTTGCTTCATTATCTGGCGTTTCCCTGGTAGGAATCTTGCGCCAACTTTTTCGTTGACTACACTTTGTGTTATCACTAGCCCTTTCCCTGTTTTACTCTGGGTTGGTTTTAGGAGATTATTTGGGAGGCGGGCGTATGTCTTTTCGGTGTACGCCTTATGGGTGAGGGAGTTGAATAATTGTTCCTTTGATTCAGCGATCTCTTCAATAGTCTGGGGTTCATGTGGATCAATGATCTTGTTTCCAATTGGGATTTCCATTAGTCGCGAGATAGTTTCGACACTGATAGAAAATTTTACTCCCCTGATCAGTGTCTCCAAGATAGGGTTGATTCCTTCCTCCTAGAGTCCCACAATATTCATGTTGTCGTAAAACGACCTTACCAAGTTGAAGGAGACAAAACCCTCAACATTAGTTATATTCAGCCACCCGAGCTTTGTGAGTTTGTCATGAAGGGAAGGACATAGGCGAAGATTCTTCATGTCAATATTCGTCATTAATACAACCTTCCGTTTGTGAAGTTCCGTAAGTCTTGTGGAAACTTATTCCCGACTACTGAAAGTCGTTCCTTCACTAGAGGTCATTATTTTGCTAAAAGAAAGATAAAACTTATGAAGTACACAAAAATATATTCCTTAAATTTTTAAGATTTATGTTTTGCCTGTTGGACAATATTTTTTATTTTCCTCTTGATGTTTATGCCAGCAATTCCATCTAATTTTTCATTAGCAACAAATTATATATATAGATTATAATCTTAACTATATAAAACTATATAGTTAGATATATATCTAATATAAATCTTAAATATATATATATATATATATATCTAATATATATTTTTCTTCTCTTAAGTGGTGGTTTTGGAAGTGTCACGCCCTGACCGCAGCCAGAACGCGGGCGCACCACCGCAGTGGAGAACGCCAGCCCCGTATCTCACAGTATTGTCATATCGCCATGTAGCAACCCAACCGCAGCTGGTCTACATCGAAACGATTATTTGTCTGCCACTATTCATGAATAGTGTAGGGCCTCCCTAGGAATCGAACTCAAGACCTCCCTTAAGGAGTTAGATTTCGCATTCCTAGTAGCCACTGAACCATTGGCTCTACACTATTCATGAATAGTGGCAGACAAATAATCGTTTCGATGTAGACCAGCTGCGGTTGGGTTGCTACATGGCGATATGACAATACTGTGAGATACGGGGCTGGCGTTCTCCACTGAGGTGGTGCGCCCGCGTTCTGGCTGCGGTCAGGGCGTGACAGGAAGGGTCCCATTAAAAGTCACACCCCGCCCGGACACGCCTAAACCGGCGGAACATGCCTAAATCAGCGGAACACGCACAAGCGGGGCGTGAATACATTATAATAGTTACCGAATGCGCAGGTACAAAATTGAGTACAAATCTAATTTCAAAATGTATTTTGTACAAAAATGTAATTGAGGGAACATCCTCCCAAAATCTCCTTAATACATAAGCAAGGGGTATCAATAATAGTAGGCACAATTGCTCCAATAACTATTCCATAGATCACAAACCACTTACGTCCTTAGGTGGTTCTTATTTCATGTATGATGACTATCCATGTGCATGTCCTATTTTTACTAATATTAGACAGGATTTAGCAACGTCTGGTGATATTTATCAGGGTCAGCATCACCACGTGCGTCGTTATGATGTTCAGTATCACTTATACAAGCAAATAGCTTTCAAATATAACCAACCAAACCAGTCTCCAGGTCGAGAGGTGGGAACACAAGGTCTAGCTTAAATACCAAGTCTTCTAGAGCAGCAAGTTGCCTCTCGTTCACTATTCAAAGTTACTGAGGACAAGACTAAGTCTTGTTAAGTCGAATTGACCACTAATCCGACTTAGTAAGAGTGTAATACATAGACTCCAAATATTAAGGCATATCTATGACATGTATGAACACTATACGTGATAATGCAGTTTAAATGAATAACAGACATAATGATAAATGAATGAAAACTTTAATAAAAGTTATAAGACACGCAAACTTATGTTTCGTTCCCCACCTTCAGATAAAACTTCTTTCCAAAATTGGCGCTTCTTCCCGAGCAAAACCATTTCGTACCGCCGAGAGTCTCAAAAAGATGAGAGAAAAAATCACAATAAGAGTAATGGACACCAACCAATGAGAGAAAGACAGAAGAGTGAGTTGTGGTGTGAAAATAAAGGAGGGGGGAAGCCCCCTTTTATAGAATTTCGGGCTCCCGAACGTTCGGGTTTCCTGCCCGAACGTCCCGATATTTATTTTATTTTTTTGTGTAAACCAGGGGTATTACACCTTGTAAAGGATAGGAGAGCAACACATCTGTAATAGGCTAAGGAACAAAACATGTGGTACAACCTGGGTATGAAGTAGACATCAAAGTGGCGATGAGAAACCCAGACTTGAAGGGAAAGTGTTCTTTGTTAAAGACAACATTACGTGAAACATACATACGGCCTGACGACTGAAGGCATAAGTACCGTTTGTGGTCACTAAAGTACCCAATGAACACACATAAATCTGATCTTGCCTGCAGCTTATGTGAATTGTATGGACGTAAATGCAGATAACATACATAAGCAAATGACTTTAGGAACGTAAAATCCGATATGAAGCCAAATAACTTTTGATAAGGAGAGATTCCTGCCAAAACATGAGTAGGCAGCCTATTAATGAGAAATGTAGCGATGTTGAATGCATGCCACCAAAAATCTAGAGGGATCGAGGCATGACTTGTTGGCTTGATGACCCTCACCTTACTGTGTTTTGATAATTGCAAACAACATGTAATGTTTACTGATAACTTTGATCGAGTTGCTTCAATGCTTAAATGATCATATCAAAAAAGTCAACTAAAAAGTCAAAGTCAAAGCTTGAAGTGAATCAAAGCAATTTGAATGATCAAGATCACACTGATGTAATGTAATTGCTTAGATTTCATAGGGTTGCAGAGTGTCTTTCATTTTGTGCCAGCCAATTTACATGCATGCATCATATTTTTCAAAATCTCTTATCTGTTTGAAAAGTCAATTGTTTTGACAAATAGTCAGCTTTTTACATACTTGATCAAATTCATTTTGACTCATGTTTTGATTGCAAATCATTTCATTTATATCGATTCAAAGTTTAATTGTTGTTTTCAACTTTGTTTTGAATCAAAAAAATCGATTGTATGTGAAAGTCAAACCAGTTCTTGTTTTGGTCAAAGTTTGATTTTTCACTAAACATGGTTTGAACATGATAAGTAGGTATTTAGTATATGTTTTGGAGCATGTTTAAGTATATTTTATGGTGTTTAGTTCATATATTACGTGTAATACCCTAGGTTTGCACAAAAAAATAAAAATAAATAAAAATTGTCTCAGGCACCGTGCCCAAACCTTCGGGCACCATTTTTCCTATTTAAGGAACACCCCCCTCCTCATTTCTCACACCAAAATCACTTCTCCTTGTGATTTTTCTTCTCTCTCTCTCACTCATTTTGAGTTTTTGTCTTCTCTTTTGAGACTCTCTTTCTGAGACTCTTTGTGCAGTGCAATGCAGTTCTGCTCGGGGGAAGGCGCATTTCTCAAAGGAGTTTTTATCTGAAGGTGGGGAACGAAACTTAGGTTTGCGTGTCTTATAATTTTTATTAAAGTTTACATTCATTTATCATTACATCTACTATTCATTTACACTGCATTATTGCATATAATGTTTATATTTGTCATCCTTATGCCTGTATATTTGGAGTTCATGTATTACACTATTGCTATGTCGGATTAGTGGTCAATCTGGCTCAACCAGACTCAGTCTTGTCCTCAGTAACTTTAAATAGTAAACGGGAGGTAACGTGCTGCTCTAGAAGATTGGTATTTAAGCAGACCTCGTGTCTCACCTCTCAACTGGAGACTAATCTGGTTGGTCTTATTTGAAAGCTATCAGCTTATACAAGTAATACTGAATGTCCTAACCTTGCACGTGGTGATACCGATCCTGATAAAGATCACCAGACGTTGCCAAATCTTGTTTAATGTTAAGTAAAGATCGGACCAGTTCATGCATTGGCATCATACATCGCACCACCTAGGGACGTATGTGGTTTATGATTCATAGAATTGTTAGAAGCAATGCTCACTATTCATTATATTTCTTTGGAGAGGAACGTACAATGAGAACCCGGCTACTCCTGAGGAGGGAGATTTGTACGTGAACTCAGGCGACATACAATCATAAAACCAATACGAGACGGTGTCATGCATACATACATGTTTGATTGATTATGATGCTCTGATGTGTATTTATGATATTTGATTATGAAGTTTGCTTTATTAATTGTTATATTCACGAACTATTTTACCCACTGAGCGTGTAGTTCACCCCGTTGTTATCCAATTTTTCACGGGAGATTAGGGTAGAATGGGTGCAGGTTTTTGGGCCCACATTTTTGTACCCTTTGTATTATTCATTGGGGATTTTGGGAGGATGTTCCCTTAACTATTTCATGTACAAATATATTCTGAAATTAATGAAATCAGACTTGTACTTAATCGTGTTTATGCGTACTCGGTTATTGTAATAATGCATTCGCGCCCCATCTGTGAGTGTCCTGCCGGTTTAGGCTCGTCTAGGCGGAGTGTGACATTATGTTATTTTATCATAAATTTGGTTATTTGATGGATTAGTCAAGTTTTGGTATATTTGCATTATTTCGGTTTGAATTTCTATAGGTTAGTTTGTGTGATCATATAAACATGTTACTCATTGAGTTTGTTTTGTTTTGTAGGTGTTTAGATGTGTTGAACATGGATTTGGATGATGGAAACAAGCTACAACAAGTTTGAATGCAAGTCAAAGAAGATGATAAAATGGCTAACTCCACAAGAAAAGAGGTGAAAAACTAGTGCACAAACCCGTAACAGGGCGTCGCGACGTCTGGAGTTTCTATTTTGCGCAACGTTAGGGTTTTAGTCATAACTTTCTCAATTTAACTCTGAATTGAACGTGGTTTGTTTCTACTTCTTCTTTAATTTAAATACTATAAGATGAGATGTTTTAAGGGGGATATGGAGTGGAGAAAAGAGGAAAAATGGAGAGAAGGAAAGAGGAGGTGCGACAGAATTAGAAACCTCCTAATTTTGTTGCGAACTTTCCTAGTTTGACTTGGAATTTCTTATTGTGACTTCCTACGGACTTGTGGCTCTATAAAGACCTTTTTTAGGGTTTTCAAATGATTATAGAGGGGAGAACGAAGGCAATATGGCTAGGTGTTGTGTAAAATTATTGCCAGTGCACAATACTGTTAACAAGTAATAAAGTGATGAATATCGTATAGTTCCCACAGAGATTTGTTACTGAATTTCTATGTTAAATATTAAAAACATTTCACCCTAATCTTATCTAAACACCAATTAAAATTGTTTTTAATCTAAACAATAAAGTTAAATCTAAAACAAATCAAAATTAATTAAAGTAATCAGAATAATTAAAACCTAGAATTACAATCTTCTCTCATATTTCAATTGGATTTATCTAACTAGTTTCCAATTAATTAATTAATTAAAATTGTTAACCAAGAGTATAAATTATTTACAAGCCTCTTTCGATGGTCAAGCAAAAATACCTTGAATAATTAAATCTCTATATTTCTATAAAATTTAAATTAAAACAAGATTCATTAAGATTATACTCTTCAATGGTTCCACATGAGTATATTTCTATCTCACATGAACTCAACAGCTTTCGCCCTTATGATCATATGTTATTTTAATCAAGGTCACAAATCTAAACTCCCTTCGTCAAGATCATATAGATTCAACAAATCATCTAATTAGTGATCAAGTAATTTGAAGCATTAAGAACGGATTAAAATAAATAACTCTAAATAATCAATTAAAATCTAAAATCAAATATAAAATCCAATATCTATATGAGATCCAATTGTAACTCTAGACAAACAACTTAGCTCATCATTGAAATAGAATAAAACATAAAAATATTGATGAACGTGTTGAATAGAAATAAGAAGAAACTAGAAAACTAATTGGAAGATGTTGAAGATGCTCCCTTGTTTCCAACTTTGCGTTCTTCGCCTCCTTCGATTTAATTTTCTTCAGCTCGTTCTCTTCTCTCTTTTATCCTCTACGATGCTTTGAAAACCCTAAAAAATGGTCTTTATATAGCTACAATTTGATAGGAAGTCATTCAAGAAGTGTCCAAGTCGAACTAGGAAAGTTCGCAACAAAATTAGAAAGTTTCTATTTTGAATTGCACATCGCTTTCTTCCTCACCGTTTTTATTCTCTTTCTCCACACCAAATCAACCTCAAAATGCTTTCATCTTTTATTATTTCAAGTAAGGAATCCATATAAACAAACCAAGTCGAATTCGAAGTTAAATTGACAAAGTTATGGTCGAAATACAAAAGTCACGCAGAATCAAATTTTTCGGCGCCGCAGCGCCCAGTTATGGGTTTTTACACCTATTTTTCCTTATTTTCTTGTGGACTTGGCCAATTTTCCACACTCCCAAGGCTTGGATGCACTTGTTTCTTCACTCTAACTCCCTTGGCTCCTCTTGCATCATGTCTTCATCTTCTCAGTCATCATTTAGAACATCAAAGCACCTACAAAACGCATCAAACCAAGTGAGTATCATGCTTTAATAATCTCATGAACCAACCTATAGAAATCCATGCCGAAATAATACAAAAACCAAAATGTAACTAAACTATCAAATAACCAAATTTATGGTAAACTAACCTAATATATGAACTAAATACCATAAAACACACCTAAAACATGCTTTAAAACATATACTAAATAAGAAAAAAGGAAAAACGGAGAGAAAGAAAACGGAGGTGCGACAGAATTAGAAACCTTCTAATTTTGTTGCGAACTTTCCTAGTTTGACTTGGAGTTTCTTATTGTGACTTCCTATGGACTTGTGGCTCTATAAAGACCATTGTTTAGGGTTTCCAAAGGATGAGAGAGGGGAGAACGAAGGCAAGACGACTAGGGTTTGGAAGGGAGGAGAAGAGCAAGATTGAAGACATTGAAGATTTCTCCAAAACTTTCCCTTCTTTCTACTTTGTTTTTCTAATTTTAGATTTATGTTCATCACATATTTCATGCTTTTATCTTTCTAGTTATGAACTAAATCTTCTATCTAGAGGTGTAGATTGATCCGAACTTGATACTATGTTGTAGGTTTTATTGTTTGAGTATTGTTAATAAAGTTTTCATAGTTTATTTATATTTCTCATTGCTTAGTCCTTGCAATCTCTTGATCACAGGTTGAATGATTCCAAACTTGGGGGTGGCACTCGAGAGAGGGTTCTTTTGGTTGGAACAAGGAAAATATAACCTAAGATTATCATAGAATTGAGAGATTTATGATATCTTTTGAAGTTGTAGGAAGAATCACAAAACCTAATGCGTTGCTAGGGTTTTGATTTTTATCGAGAGATCAAAATCAAGCCTTGGTGATATGTTCTAATTCGACACTCAAGAGAAGGAATTAGAGACTTTAGGATTCTTGACTTATAAACAAAAGAATTGATTTAATAATCAATATATATATATGCATAGTTGAGAGTGAAGTGATATCGAACCTCTAGACTATTCTATCTCTGATTTTCTATCTATTTCTATTGCATTGCTTTAGTTTACTTTTTAGTTGTTTATTTATTTCACTTAATCACTCAAATTTGATTTTCTAAATATAGTTTAGGTTAGTGAAACGATACTCAGTGTGAGTGTTAATCCTAGAGGACAACAACCTGATATCTCATAGGTTTTATATTATAACTTGACACCGTACTCTTGCGATTTGCACTTAACAAAACACTTGGTCAATCTTCATTTTTACCAAATTACATGTTCTCAAGTATATTTAGACTTGTTTGATCAAGAAAGCTTGTTTGATCCAATTTCTATTCTGAAAAACAAGTTTTATGTTTCTGTTGCTAACAGAAACACGCTTCTCTTGGGAGAAATGCGTTTCTCGTATGGACTTAGTGAAAAATTTCACTAATCCATGCAAAAACGCGTTCCTATGTAAGAATGATAAGTTGACATTTAGGTGTGTTTCAGAATATGTTTTAGATGAGTTTTAGGTTAGTTTATTCATATATTTGATGTGTTTATCTTAGTTTGGTCTATTTGTTAGTTTAGGCAACTTTTGATATATATTGCTTTATTTCGGTATTTAATTTTATAAGTTGGTTTAGTTGATCTTACAAGTGTTTTAATCATTTGTTTTGATTTTTTTTGTAGGTGTTTACATGTGTTTGAAGTCAACTTGGATGATGGAAACATGATACATGAAGAAAACAAGTCAAAAAATGAAAAAAAAAAACAAAGAAAAAAATGTCAAAATACGTTCTGAGTGCCGAGGCGCTTATTCCTAGCGTCACAGCACCACGCAAAAAACCCAACTGTGTGACTTTTGTACTTTGGTCATAACTTTCTCAATTTAACTTCGAATTAGACGTGGTTTTTTTCTATGGATTCCTTACTTGAAATAATACAAGATGAAAGGGTTTTGATGTGGATTTGGAGTGGAGAACAAGAAGAAAAACGGTGAGGAAGAAAGCGGATGTGCGATTCAGAATTAGAAACTTTCTAATTTTGTTGAGAACTTTCTTAATTCGACTTGGACTTCTCTTGGACGACTTGCTATTGGCTTGGGCATATAAATACATCATTCCTTAGGGATTTTAAAGGGGGAGGTCATGGAGGATACACAGGAAAAGAGAACAAGACGGCTAGGAGAAAGGAACGCGAAGATTCGAAAGAAAATTCAAGTTCCAGATTTTCCAATTTGCTATTCATGTTTATTATTGAAGTTTTATCCATGTCTTGTGTTATTTTCGTTCAAGCTATGAACTAAGTTTATTTTCTAGAGAGGAGATGGATCCTAACTTGAATATTGTGGTTTAATTTTAGGTTTTGTTTATTAAAATGAAATTTCTATAGTTTATTCATGATTTCATATGCTTAATGCTTTCGGTTTCTTAATCACAAATCAAATGAGTTTAGACTTGGAAGGAAGCACTCGAGAGAGGGTTTTCTAGGTTGGAAAAAGGGGATTATGACAAGAATTTTTTGTAGAATCGAGAGGTTTACAAAGTTTCATGAAGTTGTAGGAAAATCACAGAGTTTAATGGGTTGTTAGGAATTAGGGTTTTATCGAGAGATCGAATCCTGTTTTTAATGATACGTTCTAATTCAGCACTCGAGAGAGGGAATTAGAGACAAGAGGATTTTGACTAATAGACTAGGAAATTGATTTGATAATAAGCACGTCTAAATTACATAATTGAAGATTAGGTGAAGTTGATTCTCTAGACATTCTTCATATATTGATATTTCTCATAGTTCGTTCAGTTTGATTAGTTTTATTTGATTTTTAAATACTTGAATCTCTATAATTTGATTGCTAGATAAAGTTAGAAATTAGTGATAACGGTAATTCTTGAGGTAAACAATCCCAGAGGACGACAACCCGATTTTCATCGATTATTACTACTATCTGTCACCATACACTTGCGGTTTTCAGTCAACAAAGAAACATGTTTTTTTCCAGGAACCCAGAAAACACCTCATGGGAAAGTGCACAGAAATGTGTTTTCCTTGAAAGAAACGTGTTTCCTACTTTTTGAGATTTTCTGGAAACTCAATAAAAAATGCGCTTCTTATTGGAGAAACGTGTTTCTCTTTTTTTGCCGATTTCTGGAATCCAAATAGAAACACGCTTCTATATAAGAAATGTGTTTCTTCGAAGAAAAATAGACAGTTGTTTTTTCAAGATTTGACACAGAAACGAGTTTCTCTTTAGAGAAACATGGTTCTCTCTTTTTCGAGAATAATTTTGTATAAATATGCACCTTAGCTCATTTTGAGTGACCTTTTGCAAAATCTTTGAGTGAGAGAGACTTATGCTAAATTTAGTTCTACACATCTTTTAAAAGGGAAAACACGTTTCAAATGAGCCTTTGAATTGATTTTGATTATCTATCTTTGAGATAAAAGTTTTTGAGTTCCTCAAGTGTTACATCTTTCAACAAGCTTTTCAAAGTTCTTGGTGTTGCATCACTTTGAAGAAATCTCCTGCATATTCATCTCTTCAAAGGTTTGAAAAAACCATTTCAAAGATTTCAAGTGATCGTGTTTGCTGTTTTTGATTGTGAACTTCAACTACATAAGTTTTCAATCAAAACTCAAGGTATAATCTTCTTTGTTTCAGCTTGTGCATCATTTCATATTATTTTGGTCGAACACATTTGAAAGATTACTCTTTCAAACTTGTACGCTTAAATTTCATATCCTTGTAAGTTTGAATGTACATTGGCTAGGTTGCCAATTGGGGAAGATTTCATATAGGAAGTCTTCAAGGTCTTGTAACAGTTCGATTCACACTCGCAAGTGAATCAAGGTAACAGTTGGATTCAAGCCCGTGAGTTGAATCAAGTGTAACGATCTGATTCACACCGCAAGTGAATCAAGTGTAACGGTTTGATCCATACCCAATAAGTTGGATCAAGTTAGTGATTTTGAAAATTCTAATTGAGGAGATTAGGTAGTAAAGGTAGGCATTGGGGCCGAACCACTATAAATTGACGTGTCTATCTTTATTTCCTTGCACTTTGATTTTAATTTTATCTTGTCATTAATTATCGTTTAAGGTTTTGTGAAAAACCAACATAGTCCAATTTACCCCCACTGTTGGACTAGAATCTAGGCCAACAAGTGGTATCAGTGCATGTTGTTAATAAGAGGCTGAGATCGGCATCATTATCAGGAGTTCTCAGGATGTGAGGGTAGCGAAGCATCGGCTCTTACCCTGACATGACCACATGACTAGCCACCATAGTGGTTGGTGCAGTCGAGGAGCTAGCCGTAAAACATACTCTAAGGTACGCTTATGTGCCACGTGACAATGTAGGTCACAGTCGGTTAACAAGCATTAGTGAAACACTTGTTGTGTGATCAACAAGTGGTATTAGAGAGGGTTTTCGCATCAAAAATATCTAGCAATTTCTTTGAGTAATGGCAGTATATGATAGAACTAAGAGTTTATTCAAGGAAGGTCCATCCACATAGCGACCATCACTATTCGAAGGAGATCACTATACTTATTTGAGGACAAGAATGAAGGTCTTTCTCCGGGCTCAAGACTTAGAACTTTGGAACATAGCTAGAGATGGATATGTAATTTCCACAAGAACGGAAAATGGGGCTAAAGTGCTTAAGGATAAAGTTGAATGGACTCCAAGTGAAAGAAGACAAGCAATTAAATAATCAAACTATCAACATTCTATTTTGTAGTTTATCTACAAGTGAGTTCATGTGAAGCAGCTAAGGATATTTGGAACAAGCTCGAAGTGACATATGAAAAATCAAACAAACTTGAAGTCACTAAGAGTAAAGCAGTTAAAGATGTTGATGGAATTGACAGAAGTGATTCATGTGATAAATATGAGCAAATGGAGATTGAATCAAATGATTCAAAAGTAATCACTCCAATGGAAGTTGATGAGAACGAGGTGTCGGCATTGTATGCAAACATAGAGATCGAATCCTCTTCGAAAAGAGATAAAACTGATGAAGATGAGAGTTCATATACACAAATGCCAAAACACTTGGATGAAAAGAAAGATGAATCAAGCCAAAGCGAGAAGCTTCACAAAGGGAAGAAGTTTGGAGCAAAACCAAGTGAATTGATTTGCTTCAAATGTGACACGCCCGGTCACTTGAAGAGCAAATGTCCATACAAGAGCAAAAGATACTTCAACTCCAAAAAGGAAGCCAAGAAGGTGTTGAAAAAGACATGGGACGATTCTAGTTCAAGTGAAAGTGAAATAGAGCATGGTGATGCAAATACGGTAATTTGTCTAACGGTAAATTTTGAGGTAAAATGTTCAACTCTAAAAGCTTTTGATAATTGTGATGACCTCTATGATGAATCTGATTTTGAGTTAGTGAAATGTGAATTACAAAAAGAAATTAAGAAAAACACTAAGCTCAAAAAAGCCCTCACGACCACACTTGTAGAGATCGAATCTCAATAAGATGCATTAGACTCTCTTCAAATTGAATATGAGATACTAGAGAAAGAAAGAGAGAGAGAGAGAGAGAGAGAGAGAGAGAGAGAGAGAGACTTAGAATAAGTGTAGATGACCTAACCAGTGTAGTTAAAAAGTTTACAAAAGACCAAAAGTTATTTGACATGATGTTAAGAGCACATTAGTGTGCTTTTGACAAAACCAGTTTAGGGTATACACATGGAACCAAACAAAAGAGTTATGATTATCTCTTTACCAAAAGAACTACATGTCATTTTTGTAATAGGCAATGTCATATTATTGCTAGATGTGCACTTAAGTTCAAAAGAAAAGAAAACTAGCATGGATAGAGAAAAATGTTCTAAATGATGCTAACCTTGTCGGACCCAAAGTTACTTGGGTACCAAAGTCAAAAGTGTTCTATGTAGTGTAATTTGAATCTTGGTTGGAAATGGATTCTCATTGGTGGTAGCTCAAAGATTTCAACTCAAATCATTTGATGTCAGCTTGAACCGCAAAAGTTGACTCCGAGCGATGACAACTTTTAAATTAGCCAACTATCGTAGAAGGCTTAGCTCGGCGGCGATGCATTGGTAAACCTTTTCAATGTTTCCTCTTTATTGATTTTATACTAGAAAAGGCCTGAAACATGTCTTTTTGTGCATAAATTTGATTGTGTGACAAAAGGCATGTCTTTAGTTTGAAGCAAAATGAATAAGCATGATATTAGGATGGTTGCGTGTGTTAACACAGTAACCCTTATGTCCCAAATGAAAAAAGATATTTTAATGATTACAAATCACATTCTTATGCATATTACTACAAACATTGCACACACGATGATGCATGAAAGATTCACTCAAGAGCACGTGGATGAGAAACTCGTGATCAAGATGAAGATCAAATCTATTCAAGAATTTACTTTATAGTGTTTAGAATGATTTAGGCTTGTAGAATGTCATTCGTTACCTGATTCAGCAAATCACTCACTTCATGCAAATCACTCACTTCATGAATCATTTCATGTTTTTCATAAGTTTCAACTATTGGATTTCGAAGAAAATGATTTTTATCGGTTTCACTCAAAGGATCTTCAATTGATTTCTGAACAATTTGAACAATCTTCTGAACGTTTGATTTGATCCAAAAAGCTCAAGTATTGATTTGATTTAATCGTGTTTTTGAAAAATTAAATTTCAAGAAAAACTATTTTGAGTGTCTTTCAAGACGTTGATGGTCGATCATGACGCTAATGCAGTGGCTAGTCACTTAATATCGAGCCAATACTGCAAGACGCCAATAGACCATCAGGAGCGCTGATGGTTTATGGGTTCGAACGTTTAACATTCACATTAGGACGTTGATCGAGTATGAGCATCCTCATTGAATGAACCTGAAAACCAAAAGTTGTGCGTCAGAACGCTAATGGAGTATTAGCGCCCTCACTGAAAGATTTGAGTTTCTATTTTTCAAACTCATCAAGGCGCTAACACAGTATTAGTGCCCTCCCTGAACCAATTGGCAAAAAAATTGTTTTTTTGAACAATGTACTTCAGGACTCTAATGCGACACTGTCAAAAATTCTAAAAAGACTGTCAACCTGCGTTGTTTCTGAAACTTTCTATTCTTGTGATTGCATAGATGCTTCGGGCCTTATTGAACAGTCTGAACATATACATTTTAATGAAACAATTTGACCGTTTGACTTGAAATTCAAATCGAGCGCCAAAATACTTTTTGAGAATCAAAATTTGAGCATGTTTTATAAATACCTCTTTGAACCGTTGAAACAGATATAGCATTTCATTTTTATTTTGAGCAAACTCTTTGAAAGTTGGTCAATCATTTTTTGTTGCAAAAACTCTTGAAAATCTTCTGAAAATACTCTAATTTATAATCACCTTCTAGATTAGTTGTTCTTCACTAGCATATCTTTCAAAATTCATTAAAAGAAAGAAGAGCAATAACCTCTTACTTTTCAGCCAAGCTTTATTTTTCACATATTGTTGAAATCAATGACGATCTGAGGTTCAATCATTGCTCTGTAAGTATTTTGTTGATTCTAGGTAAAGGAATCAAATTCTTAAACTTATATTCTCTTTGAGTAAGTGACTATTTGTCACTAAGATTGAGCAAGTGTTGCTCAAGGTGTGTAACGATTGTTCTCAAGCCTCTGAAATTGAGAAAAAATGTAACGATTTGATCCTCACCCGTAAGAGATCTGATAGTGGAGTTTGGACAAAATTCCAGTTGGGGAGATTAGTTAGTGGATGTAGGCAAAGGCCGAACCTCTCTAAATCTATGTGTACTTTTTTCATTTTTCTGTCAGTTTTTGCCATTTATTGTTCTTAATCAACACTGTTTATTACTTGTTAAAATCATTAAACTGCTTGTTTTAAAAGGTTTAATCTACTTAGTTGTCCAATTCACCCCCGCTCTTGGACACATCTAGGTCAACAGCATGATCAAATGATCATGATTGCAAATTATTGATAATTCCATGATCAAGTTGTTTACATCATTTTGCATGATCAAAATGCCTATGTTGATAATTTTCTTATATCATTATGATGAAAATGTATATCTTATGTGTATGGATTTGTTATATTATTAAGAAGATTGAATCATGTATGTATATGAAAATTCTTATTATTGACCATGTATGATCATTGGTGAACAATTCTATTACATGTGTTTAAATGATTTTGTGTGAATCAACATGCTTATATAAATCTATTTGATTTCACATGTAATCCTAATGGAGACAAATCATCATATGCTTAAATTGTTATTATATTGAGTGGTTATTGATCATATCATGCATGCAATGATGATTAAGAGAAAATTGAACCTTATTCTCATGTTTATCAATTAGTATCTCTTAACTTCAAATAAATTTGATAGTCTTTGAAAGAGGACGATAGATTATATGGACAAAGTCTAGATTGAGTGAGATTGTGTCTAAATTATACTTAAAATCATTCTAGAACAATCTCTATAAAACTCAAAAGTTTGAATTATTTGATTCATAAGAAATACAATCTATGATGATCTTTGATGAATCAAACTTCAAGAGAAGAGGATAAACTTCAAAACTATGACCATATTATTATCCTCAAAATTCAAAACTTATGGTATCAATATAATTGAAATCAAACTCATTTTATGAGAATTATCCTCTGAGTGATTTCAATTAATACAAATGTCTATGAATGATTATGTAAAAATTATGTGCACATGAAATGACAAAGATGAAAATTTCATAATTGGAGAAGTTGCACACATGTGACATGAATTTGGCATAAATAAGGTGTCTAATTCATGACCATTGTTGATGAAAAACATGTTTACATCAATTAATCATCAATGGTGAAATTATCAAAGTTGGAATTTGGAGTGAAATTTTAAAATTTGTCAAAATGAGTGTTTTCCCGAAAAATTCCCAGGAAACGCTTCTTGGTGGTGAAGGGCGTTTCCACATGATTTTCGGAGTTTCTGCTGTTAAACAGCAGAAACACGTTTCTCGTAGGAATAACGCGTCTCCATGTGCGTTAGAGTGTTTCTGCTAAGAAGCAACAGAAATGCATTTCTCATAGGAGTAATGTGTTTCGGCATTTCTGTTGAAGAACAGCAAAAATGCGCTTCTCTATAGAAATGTGTTTTTTTTTTGCTGATTTGCGATTTAACCAAGAACCCGGGAGCTCTTTGTTCATTCAAAACGCTTTTTTCCTCTATTTCTATCTCATTCCTTCTAATCCAAACCTTGTTTCTAGCAAATTTCTTCATCCCAAAGTGTCTTCCTATCATCCCCAATCCAAAATCTACCATTTTTACACCATTCTCACTCCCAAATCATGTTCAAATCGATCAATTTGTGCACAAAAAACCCAAATTTTCTTCAATTTTCAAACACCATAAAATACTCTTTTCTTACATGTTTCTAGCATTCTAATAGTCCATTTTCTTGTCCTTGTACCCTCTTCGCATTCCTACCTTCGTTTTACCTCCTCTCGCGTTTGTTTTCGTGCACGTTTCATCCCAAAACCTATAGTTCAAACACTTTGCACTCCATGTGTTTGATAAAATGGCCAAGACTCTTGGTTCTTCTCAATCTCGCAAGAGAAGATTCAAGCGCAGAGAGTCTTTTAACCCTACTCCTACTAGACCTATCCGACGAGCCAGAGTCGCTCCTCCAGCACCACCCACACCTCCAACCACTCAATCACCTTCGGTCACACCTTCTCCATCGGGTGCCGTCAGTGGATCTCGGATTAGCTCCTCAGACTACTCCTTTTAGTCTAGGCCTTCAGCATTAAAGCCAGTGGATAGGACATTTTCTATCTGACGCATCACTCCCAGCGTCAGAGTACACTTCGATGACTTCTAGAGCATCGATATGTCTTTGCTCCCACTCTTCCAGGAGCTTGGTTGGGTGTCCTTTATGACATTTAGCGATCGTATTTATCCTGAGCTGGCGCACGTCTTCTACTCTGGACTCACTCTTGATCTAGAAGATCCACTCGATTTCACCACCACCATTCTCAGGACAGAGATTTACATCTCACCCACCACTTTCGAGGAGATGTTTAGCCTTTCAGCCACAGACCCGACACCCAGTTTTGCTGACGACCAGTTCAATTTTGGACTACAATCGTCTGGGCACCATAGTTTGGATAACAGATAGGCTGAGGGCACTGATTCGAGAGACGTCTTGCACACCATCTTCAGGCAGGAGTAAAAGTTATATCACAACATCATCACGAGAGTCATCCTTTCACGATTTAGCAGTCGTTCGCTGGTGACACCGAACGACAAATTCATTTTATGGTGCATTATGACTCATACCAAGGTACAATTCTCTCATATTATTTTTCATCATTTGATGCAAACGAGACACACATCCATGGCTATCCCATACGAAGCCATAGTCACCCATTTAGCTCTTAGAGCCAGGATAAACCTTTCTCCTTTCACCTCCGTGGTCATACCGACCAGAAGGAACTCTATATGCGCGTTGACCTTGTACTCCCTTGCGTACAGTTGGGTCCGACAGATACAGAGGTGGGTCCACATTAGTTACCTCTGCACACGATGGACCACCCATTATACCAAACCTCTCCTTATAGACCCTATTGAGAAAGATGTATTAGGGCTTGGTAATGCTCCACCTAGATGTCCAGGTCAGGCAGAGGCACCAACAGGAAAGCTACAACTAGAGGTACCAAATGGCGATGCACCAATACCCACTTCGGCTTCAGGTCCAGCTCAGGACAAGGTTGACCCTCACTTCGTCCAGTCCACAGCAGATCAACCTTCTACCTCTTATGTTCTACCATCGGTTACTAGACTAAGAGGTATTTCATCCACTGTTTCATCAGTTTTGAGAGAGATGTTGCACTTTATGCACGTCTTTAGATCAGAGGTACGCAGCAGCATTAAGGCCATCGATCCCAGAGTGCGTTCACTAGAAGAATCTGTCATCATCCTCCGCGAGCGATCAGACAGACGAGAGTTCTCGTTCACTTCTGAGGACAACTTTGGTCACGATGATCGGGCAGGACCATCCACTCAGCCCACTGCCTCTCAACCCTCTCCCATCTCTCCACCAACTGACAATTTTCCAGCAGAAGCAGCAGTAGATCCAATGTTATTTCAATGAACCCAATGACATGAATGTTTTGATGATTCCAAACATCTCCAATCTGTGTATCTAATGATCTTGTCAAGTGTTTTAGATTAATCAAGAATCAAGATCAAGGAACTAAGCTTACAAGTCTATTGATCATCTCAAGTAAAGTTTCGAGTCTGTCAGTACTTAGAATGTAAAGTCTATCGATCAACTTACTCATAGCAAGATCTTATCTTTTGCATATTGTGATCGTAACATTCTAATCATACCTTATGATTCCTAAAGTATTTGATCTGGAAACATTATGTTTTATCGAGCTTTAATCGAGAAATCAAAAATCGATTTTATAAAGTCTTTCAGGACGCTAATGTTTTAGCAACACCCTCCTAGACTTGATGAGTCAGGACGCTGATAAAATATTAGGAAGCTCAAGGTTGAATTGAACTAATTAATAAGGATGCTTACTTATTAGTAGCGACCTTTCTTTTATCAACCTTTGAGAATGTCAGGACGCTGACTTAGTTTCAGCTCGCTGGAAGTTCTTTTTGCATTTTAAGTGATTTCTATCTTTAATGTTGCTGATAAGTTATAAGTTGAATAAATTATCAGGACACTACTTGTATAGGAGCGCCCTCATCTTTAAAATCAACTTAAATAACTTTTAGGATGTTTACTGTCCTTCAGCGTACTCAACATTGTTTTAAAACTGATTTTAAATTTCAGGACGCTAACTCTTGAGTAGCACCCTCGTGTGTTTAGTGTTTAAAAAAAAATAGGACGCTAACTGCGAAGTAGCGCCCTCATGATTTAAGTAGTTTAAATGTCAAAGTAAGTTAGGATGCTTACTATTCAGTAGCACCCTCACTTCATTGTTCAATAAGACGTTGATGTTCTATGAGCACCCTCAAAGGAACAAAACGACATAAATGATATTTTTGTTGTTCTGATTTGTACATTCTTTTAGCCACCTTTTCAGAACAACTTTTCGTACAAAATCAATTTTTTGTATTTGTAAGAGATATTCTCTGATTCACGAACCACATATTCTAAAACTTTCCTTATTGGTGTATCTGGAGAAAATCAGAATATTCATGAAATGTGCAGTTGTCATTTTCGTGATATACTCTAGCTGTTGTGAGATATTTGAAATTCAAATTCAAATTCAAATGAACAACAACTTTATCTCTACAAGTCTATAAATACAGGCACTTAACAAACTGTTAAGATACCAAAAAATTTTCTAAGCTAAAACACTTTTTGAAAGTTAGTCGAATTTTCATATGATTCAAAAAGCTTAAGTTATTCTAGTTTCAAAGCATTTTATTTGAATCATTACCTATTCAAATGATTTTCACACTGAGCTAAGATTCTATTTTTATCTGAAAATAGATTTGAAAGTTTGAATTGTTTTCACTCAAATCATTCAGTATTGTTTTTACTTATACCATTCTTGCTGAAAGAGAAATTTGAGAGATAGTTCATATGATACAGTTGTACTCAATTTCATATCTTGTATATTGTATCAAAGTTGTAACAGTAGTTAGATAAACTACTGAGTTGATATTATATATTCAACAAGGTTAGGTCTTCTCACACCCGTAAGCTGAGAGACGGTAGTTCTCACACCCGTAAGTTGAGAAAGCTTAGGTTTGTCTCACACCCGTAAGTTTGGATAGGTTGGTCTCACAGCTGAAAGCTGAGCAGTGTAACGGTTGTTCTCACACCCGCAAGTTGAGAAAAGGTGTAACGGTTTGATTCTCACCTGTAAGAGAATCCCTTAGTGATAAGGTTCAAAATCCTAGCTAAGGAGGTTAGCTAGTGGACGTAGGCAAGTAGCCGAACCACTATAAATCGACTGTGCATATTTGTTTAATTTTTGCACTTTATTTCTGCCATTGTAATTGTTTTTAAATTGTCTGAGTGTCCAATTCACCCCCCTCTTGGACATATCTAGGCCAACAATTGGTATTAGGGCAGTGTTGCTCTTCAAAGAAACTTCACAATTTCTTTGATATCAATGGCAATGACCAGAGGCACTGTCATAGCAATAAGTCAATCTTTAGACATACCACCTTTGTTCATTAGAGCCTGGTTTGAAGATTGGATGATAAGGATGAAATCCTTTCTACGATCTAAGGATATTGGTCTTTGGGAAATGGTTGTAAATGGCTACACCATGCCCAACAAACCTGTTGAGTTTTGGACAGATAAGGAAAGACTAAACGATAAACTTAACACTCAAGTTGTTTATGCTTTGTACTGTTCTCTACCCGAGGAAAAAGTAGAAAGGGTAGTTCATCTTGAGAGTGCCAAGGAGATTTGGGAAACACTCAAATCACTTCATTGTGAAAAGATTAACATTCGAGATGAAAAGCTCAAAGAGTCTGATAGACTATTTGATACCTTTCAAATATCGGAGAATGAATCTCTCGATACTGCATGCAACATATATCAATTTATTCTTGATGGAACGCAAGAATTGAATCAGGAAATACCTGCAGAGATATCTCTAGTGTATTTCTGTAATAAGCTTCCAAAGAAATGGAATGATAAGATGACTATGTTAGCTGAATCTGTCGAACCATGGGAAATGAGTTTAAAGGAGTATTGTGATCTCCTGCAAACCATGAAAAGAAGGGATGAGACTAAAAACCCAGTTAGAACATTAGAAGAACCACTCATTCACTTTAGGGTTTTAGAAAGTGAGTCCGTTCATAACCTGCAACGTTTTATACGTCAAGTAAATGAACTTGAATACTTTGGAAAAACCATATCTCATTCTACTTTAGTACATTATTTTTTTAACAGTTTTCCTGAAAACTGGAAATATAAAGTAGATTTTCTAAACGAGATTTCAAATCCATTTGAAATTAGTTTTTAAGAAATTGATTACATTTTGAATGGGATAGAAACTTCATCTGAGAGAGAAGACATTCTTGCAAATATACCAACTAGGAACGGAAGTGAAGTTGTTGATGATATATACACAATGAGTCATCAATCCTCAGCAAGCACATCCAGGACGCTCAATGAAAGATCTCCTGATAGAATGTCGAGAAAGAAGTCAGCATGAAGAACGATGATAATGAATTATCTCAGCTGCTTCAAAATGAGACAGAGTACTCAAGTCGAGGAATTTGCAGTACCTTGAGGTAAAAGTCAAAAATCATGCAAAGGTATAAAAGTCACTCTCGTCACTAATGTTATTATCATATTATACGTATCAGTGATAAATAATTATCTTTAATCATGCAATGCTTAGAATGCTTAAATATTTTCGCTCATGATTAAATTATTGATGATTGGTTGATGAAATATAACTTGTGATATTGTTTATTCAACCATACGTTACCTAAGTCTAATTGGTCAAATCTGATTAATAGTAGTGCTTAAATGTCCTAAAGCAAACTAATAACAAATGAGGACACTAACGCGCATATTAGCTCTAGTCGATCAAGAATGCTAGTATGAAAAAGGAAGCTAATCGATCAATATTGCTAATTAAATTAAACCACCTTTAAATACTAGGAAGCGACACGTGTTGGTATGTGTCAGGATCGAGCTTATCGGCTTTTCGTTATAAAGCCAAACTTTTTGTAACCTGGCAGTCACTTTTCACCTTCTGTGCCCTAGGATCTTTCGACGAACTTTCCAGGAATTCTTTCAAAATTTACCGCTGAATCTTCATCTTTAACCTTTGGTAAATCTTGTTCTTTGTTCATTTTTGAATCCTCTAATTCTTACTGTATCAGTATTTGTGTTGTTGCCTCAGTTCTTCATATATATTTTTTAATGGCCCTCAAACCCGAAAAGTTGCGCACCTTTTCTACAAGAAAGCGAGTTGTTTCACCATCATCACCTCCAAAAAGAAAAGTGAGACCAAGAACTGAACCAACTCAGGCTGAACTGGCTGAGGAACCCACACCATCTGTACCCACACTTCCTATTGAGACTGCGTCTGGACCATCTCACCCACCTTCTTCTTCTCAGATGAAAAGACAGAGAGATAAAGCTGAGAAGCTCATGAACCGAGTTGTAATTGATGGATGTTATGTCGATTTCGATTTCTTTATTAACTCCCATCTGGACATTTTCTCTCTATTTGAATTCCAAGGCTGGATTGATTTACTAACCCTCAATTCAAAATGGTACCCCAGTCTCATTAGCCAATTCTATTCAAATCTGATTGATAAACCCGACTCTGAATTCTCAAAACAATCTATGGTAAAGGGAAAATCCATTGAGATTTCTCCCAAATTCTTTTTTGAAGCATTTTCTTTGCCGAGTGATGAAAGTGCTACATACTTTCATTCACCAAAAATAAATTCTAGTATCCAGGCTATAACAGCCCTTCTGCTCTTAATCTTATTTTAAAGAAAAAGGACCACTCGAGTGTCGACAGGAAACTCACAAATCATTCCTTTGAACTTATTTCTAGAACAATCTACAACCTCATTACCCACATCATTCAGCCTAAAACCAGTAGCAGCGATAATGTGAATGAATTGGACTTATTCTTAATCTGGTGCATTCTAGAAAAGAAGAAAGCGAATCTCACCCACATTCTCATGCATGTAATGAATATTGTGGTTAGTAAAGGAGAAGGTTTGCCTCTGGGTATGTACCTCACCACTCTGTTCGAGAGATGTGGTATCGATTTCAGTGGAGAAAGCTTCAAGGAGACCAGTAGATACAACTGCATTGGTCAAACCACTGTGAAATTGATAGGATGCACTTATGTCCCTGCATTGAACAAATGGCATCCAATGTTAGAAGTTCCACTTAAGGGAGAATCCAGTGGAAAAGGTGATATAAGAGAAGAAGATGTCACAGCAATGGAGAAAGAAGCTGCCCAAGCTTTTATTGTTCAAGAAGAACAAGTTGTGCAAGAAGAAGCTACCCTCACAGCTAACATTGAACATGATTCAATTGATGATGTGGAAATTGAACGTGCAGAGCAAGCTGTTTATGCTGAAGAACATCTGATGGAGGAGGTGACCCAGATTGCTCAGGCTGTTGTTGAAGAACATCTACATGAGTTAGAAAATGCCGATGCAATCTTGGAAGACATCATCAGAGAGAGAGTTAGTGATGACTCAAATCAAACTATCCCCACACCACCATCCCCATTTGATATCCGTGTATCAATGGAATCCCAAGACTCGAAAAAGACTGAGTCTAATGGTGAACAATGTCAAGATACAAAGGGCTATGATCTAGCTATCATATACTATCAGGGAGATGACATGAATAAAAAAAAAAGTTGATGAAAAGGATTATGTTGAAGATTTTCCTGTGGCCAATGTTGAATCTCAAGCAGAAGATGAAATGAAAAATATTCATGAGAAAAGCTCATCCGATCATGAGCCGCCTTCCTATCCATCTACCAGTAGGCCAAATGATGAATTCTTCAGAGAGGAAGACTTTTTTAGAAGAGTACGAGAAGATCAGATCTTTGTCATGTCTCAACTAATGACTTGTTTGGAACAGAACCTAGTTCAGTTGAAGAATGAGACATTGTCAGAAGTTCGAGAATCTCTGAAATCTCATAAGAGAGTTGAGATTAATGAGATAAAAGAATTTAACTCTCACATGATCAAGGCAACTGAATTGCTCGAGACAATGACACAACAAATGGAAAGACAATTCAGTGTCATGCAGACCTTGACTTCATCGAGCTCCACTCCATCATCATCCCATGATGATCTTATAAAGAATATTCAGGAGAACATACAACAGATTAAGACATTCATAAAAGCCTTTGTTGCTAGTAGTGTTCCCCCGAGATTGGCAATTCCTCAACAACCTCCAGCCAAACCTCAACTTACACAAAGTAGCACAATGCCAGCTACGCTAAGTAGGGACACAAGTACTATAACTGAATAAGCTTTGAAGAAGATTCTTGAAAAAATTCAAAGCTTGAAAGAAACAATGGGTAAATCTTTTAAAGATAAGTCCATTTCTAACTCTTTGCAATCAATTTTGGATGTTATCTTAGATCAAGTGACCAGCAAGACAACACTTGATCCGGTGTTGGAGGCCATCTCTAGTCTGAAAGAGAATCTAGACACTTCAAGACTAGCATAACCAGAAGATGATAGACTAACCAAGATTCTCAACTTGGTTACTCGCGCGTTTGAAAAACTACAAAACTTAGAGAACAAGATGCCTTTCCTTGCCACAACCATTATGGATTTGTCTTATATTGTCATCACAGCTGCAGATCGAGTGGAAGGAGTAGTAGACTTCTTTGAAGACTTCTTTAAGGCAATGAACAGTAGATTGCATTCTATTGTTTGGTATATTGCCTCAAGCATGAAACATTTTGCTAAGCTCTTTCATCTGTTGGAGAAGAAAGGTGTAAAAGTTCCACCTGCACCAAGAGCTCCAGCCTTCACGCGCCCTCAAGGATCTAAGGAGTATGACAGACTTCATGGCATATTAGTATGTGAAAATGATGATGAATCTGATGAAGAGCCATTACATAGAATCAGTCGAAAAGTGTCTCCACCCCCTGATCCCTCATCAGAAACTTTCCCAGATCTTAAATGCAAGTGACCAATCATGCCAAAATTTGAAGGTCATACACTTTCTCCTGAGTTTGCTCAAGTCTTGCGGAACGAAAAGCAAAAGGTTTCAAACCTGGTCCACCTCTTGATCCAATTAAATTTGGTGTTTCCAAGCATGCTCACGAAAAATTCATTCAAAAATCTAGGAAGGGTATTGTAATTGATGAATCTGTCAGTAGTATGAGGCAGAGCACACGTGGTTCTTAAAGACCATGACCACCAAGGAAACTCAAGAAGTATGTATGCAATTTCAGTGGATCCAAGAAGGATGAAGAGGACGAAAGAAAAAGAAAAGGGAAGGGTACCCACTTTTGATGTTTTCAAAAGGGGGAGAAGAGAATGCAGATATTAAGGCTCAAGTTAGCTCAAGAGAAGGGAAGCTACATGTAAGGGGGAACTCTAGCTAAGTTATTGTATTCATTCTTATTTGTATATTGTACTCAAATCAGTGTTTTAAACATCAAATATTCACCAATTTTTCCAGCAACTATTCTCCCATGGTTTCAGTCATTAAACACCACAAAACATCACAATTACACTTACTGAAAATCAGTGAAATGAAAATCAAACACTTACCAAACAACCAAGGATCAATCCCCCATGGTTGGAGCTTCTAAGTCACTCAAGTTTCAGTCCAGCACCTCCATTTTCCAGTTTCTGATCAAGTTAAGGAAACCATTTGCATGTCAATTATGCTATACAGAATGAAGAGAGGAATTCAAAGATATAAATTTCACACAAAAATTCGGAGATCTTACCATAGTTTTAGATTTCCTCTTCTTCATCTTCATTCCTTCACGTTTCTGGTTTTTCACTTGCAAAAATTCTGGTTTCTAAGTCCAGCAACTAATATTTAGTCATCCAGCAACTCATTTCTATCATGCCAACACACTATTTTGATCAAAACGTGGCTGGATTAAATTACCAGCAAGCCACTTAGGTGTCCATTTGATCTCTTAAGTGTCAATGTTTAACCAAAACACTTGTCTAATACACACACAAACTGCCTCAAAATTTATTTTTAGTTTTTATTTTTAAATCTCAGGCCCACCAAGGAGCGCGCTTCACCCCCTAGGGAGTGCGCTCCTTGAGTCCAGATTTTCATTTTCGTTATATTTAGGGCATTTTGTGATTCAACTAACCTCCTAGGGTACCAATAGTCCCAAAATACGTTCAAGTACACTATCTAAAGGTCATGTACATATGTATACGCGTACACATATGCTTGACAATACGTATAATTCAACGTACAAGTCTGACTCGCGCATACGGGGTGTTACAATCTTCCCAACTTAAAGGATTTCGTCCTCGAAATATAAATCAAGAAACATACCTCAAGTGGTGAACAAATCAGGAAACTGCTCCCGCATCTGATCCTCTCGCTCCCAAGTTTGCTCTTCATTATCATGAAACTTTCATTTGATTTTAACCAGTGAAATCTCCTTGTTCCTAAGTTTCTGAACTCGTTTGGCTACAATCTGAATTGGCTCTTCAAGATATGTAATGTCCTTCCCAACTTTTAACTGGGCTACATCCAAAACATGAGATAGTTTTGGATATTTTATCGGGTCTGTATGGTATTTCCTCAACATAGAAACATGAAATACATTATGGACACCAGCCAACTGTGATGGTAAAGCAAGTCGATAAGCTAATAGACCTATCCTCTCAAAGATCTCAAACGGTCCCACAAATCGCGGAGCAAGCTTTCCCTTAACCTCGAATCTCATTTGACCTTTCTTCGGAGAAACCTTCAACAGAACCTGGTCTCCCACCGAAAACTCCAGGGGTCTATGCCTCTTGTCAAAATAACTCTTTTGACGATCCTGTGCTGTCTTTAATCTCTGTCTAATCTGCTTAATCTTTTCTGTGTGATCCAAAATAACCGCTAGCCCCAATAATCGTGACTCTCCAACCTCAAACTAACACGTTGGAGATCTACAAGGTTGGCCATACAAAGCCTCAAAGGGTGTCATACCAATACTAGCCTGATAGCTATTATTATACGCAAACTCACACAAATGAAGATATTCTCCCCATTTCCCACCAAACTCTAATATACAAGATCTGAGCATATCCTCCAGTATCAGTATCACCATCTCAGTCTGGCCATCTGTATGAGGATGGAATGTTGTACTGAGACGGAGATGAGTCCCAAAACGAGTCAACATCGCATGCCAAAAACTCGATGTAAATCTCGGATCTCTGTCCGACACAATAGATACGGGAACTCCATGCAATCTCACTATCTCACGTATATATAATCTGCTCAATCTATCAACAGAGTCTCTGATGTTAATATGAAGAAAATGTGCCGATTTAGTCAGCCTATCAACAATAACCCAAATGGTGTCGTATCTACCCTGAGATCTAGGTAATCGTGTGATCAAATCCATAGTAATATGCTCCCATTTTCATTCTGGAATAGATAATGGTTGCATTTGTCCTCCAGGTCTCTGATGTTCAATCTTAACCAATTCTGAACATACTTAGCAATATCCTTTTTCATCCCATGCCACCAAACTGTTCTTTTCATGTCATGATACATTTTAGTTTATCCTAGGTGGATAGTATGCTGAGATCTATGTGCTGTGTGGAGTAATTCAGCTATCAAATCGCGATCAACAGGAACCCATAACCTCCCCTGAAATCGTATCACACCATCTGAATCTCGTTGCCAATCAACCCGTTCAACTCTATCAGTCAATGAGTTAAACATATCATAATCAAGATCATGCCTCTGCAAATCCTTAATCTTTCGAATATGAGCATCAGACAGCTATATATGCATCTGAGCACACATATCGACATGTAGGGCAATAGAGAGTACACTCACCACTGTAGCTTTTTCCAACAATCACCACTCGTGGGCCATCTGGCAGGCCACCACGCCAGTCTCCATACGTTTCCGACTCAATGCATCAGCAACGACATTTTGGCCAATGTCGGAGTATTTTCTTTGCCTCATATTCAACTCTTTTTATCAAAAAGATATTTCAGACTCTTATGATTAAAAAATAATGTAAATCTCTCACCGTAGAGATAATGCCTTCACAGTTTCAATGCAAAGACAACTGCAGCCAGTTCCAAATCATGCACAGGGTAATTCTTATCATGCACCTTTAACTGTCTAGATGCATAAGCCACAACTCTACCCTCTTGCATCAATACAGAATGTGATGCATCTGTACAGATCACCAACTCTTTTCGGGGTTCTGGAAGTACTAACACTGGTGCAGTAGTCAACTTTCTTTTTAGATCTGTGAATGCCTCTTCACAAGCTACAGTCCACACAAATGGCACATGTTTCTAAGTTAGCCTAATAAGTGGTACAACTAATTTGGAAAAGCCTTCCACAAACTTTTTGTAATAACCTGTTAAACCCAGAAAACTTCGAATTTCTGTCACTGTGGTCGGTCTTGGCCATATTAATAATTGCCACTACCTTGGCAGAATCAACAGATATCCCATCTGCACTCACCCCATGACCCAAAAATTTCACTTCACTTATCCAAAACTCACACTTACTGAGCTTGGCATACAATCTATGCTCTCTTAGTGTCTGTAGTGTAATCCTGAGGTGTTGCTCATGCTCCTCTCGAGTCTTAGAATAAACCAGGATGTCGTCGATAAATACTACAATAAACTGATCAAGATATGGCTTAAATATCCTTTGCATTAAGTCCATAAACATGGCAGGTGCATTGGTCAAACCAAATGGCATCACGAGGAATTCATAATGCCCATATCTCGTTCTGAATGCAGTTTTCGATATATCCTCTTCACGAACCCTCAACTGATGGTACCCAGATCGTAGATCAATCTTGGAAAAGAACTTGGCCCCATTCAGTTGATCAAACAAATCATCAATACGCGGTAGAGGATACCTATTTTTTATGGTCACCTTGTTCAATTAACGATAATCTATACACGGACGTAGACTACCATCTTTCTTTTTTCACAAACGAGAGGGGTGCTCCCCAAGGTGACACACTGGGTGAAATAAATCCCTTTTCCATCAACTCATCAAGTTGCACTTTGAGTTCTTGCAACTTTTTTGGCGCCATTCTATATGGAGGAATAGAAATAGGCCTCGTGCCAAGTATTAGTTTAATAATGAAGTCTACATCCCTCTTAGGTGGTAATCCTGGTAGATCATCGGGAAATACATTCGGATACTCACACACAATGGGGATCTCAGACAACTGAATACTTTTATCTTGTTCTCCTTCAGGCTTAATACTAGCCAAAATTTTCATCTCTTATTTGTAACCAGTCTACCTCTAATAGGTGGTTTAGATGCAACTATACCTCTGTACACAAATGATGACTGTCCAGGTATCTAGAATACTACCCTTTCGGAAAAACAATTCACCAGGGCATGATATGCAGCTAACCAGTCCATACCTAGGATTGCCTCAAATTCCAGGAATTCTAATATCTTGAGGTCAATAATCATCTCATGTCCCTCATATTTAACTATGCAGTTTTGACAGACCATATTAGGGTAGATTCTCTCCCCTGCGGCTGTACTCAAGATCAATGGTGTACTAGCTTTAAAAGAAGTCAAATGTAGTCTATCTACCATATTACCAGATATAAAAGACAAAGTAGATCTAGCATCAATTAGAATATACATTAAAGTATCATAAATACTGATCATACCTTCTATCAATGTCTTGCTCACCTCTGAATCTAGTTCTGTCATTGTCTTTGCCTGCTCTCGTGTACCAGACGGTGTCACACTGGAAGGCGTAGCAAGAATCTTGGGAACCGGCTGAAAAGGACATTGCTTGATTTTGTGGCCTTGAATGCCACACCTGAAACATGTAATCAATGGTCGGGGAATAGAAGATGCAGTCTGGGACTCTGAACCAAGCACTTGAACTACCACCGGATCCCTTCAGCTGAGGCCACAGTGGCTTAACTGAAGAACTCTGACTCTGAGGACTCCCAGTCGTCTGTGTCCCTCTGCCTACTGGTGAAGCCATATATGGCACTCCTAGAACTGGTGCCATCTGAGTCGTCTGCTGCTCACCACTAACTGGTTCGACCATTCTGGCCTTCTTTGCCTATGTCCTAAACTTCTTCCCCCGTTTACCCTTTTTCTTTCCTAGGAACGGAAAATATTGCCCTGTATATGCCGGCTACTGATGATGTTGTATGAACAACAGGTCTGACTACCTCTGCCTCAACAGTCTCAAAGTCCATTGCCTGTCGTAGAGCAAGCTCGTAGGTCTGCACTCCTGATAATGCCAAACCCTGCTTAATGGGATCTCTAAACCCATCACGGAGCTACCTCAATCTACTCTCATCAGCCTGTACCAGCTCTGGTGCATAAACAGATAGTCTGTTAAACTCGTGCTCGTACTGACGCACAATCATGTTCCCCTGCTTCAGATTCATGAAGGCTTTCCTTCTTTTATCACACTCTGTCTTGGGATAGAAAGAATCATAAAATACTTTCTTGAATTTGGCCCAAGTATTGATCTCATTATGTGCTCTCTCCATGGACTTCCACCATTTCATTGCATCATCTATAAATTTAAACTTGGCCAATCTCACTTTATCCCTCTCAAGCACTTGCATATCGTCAAAAAATGTCTCCATTTTCATAAACCAATTCTCCACAGCATCTAACTCCAATCCGCCCATAAATACAGGTGGATCTCGCCTCTTGAAGGCCTTCATAACTTCCTCATATCACTTTTTCTCATCAGTGTCCCTTCTGGCATCAATCACCGGGGCATTAACCTCAGCCACACGCTCTACTGCTGTTGGTCCACAAACACTGCTAGCTCCCAAATCAGGAACTACTGGTGTCTCAGTTCTCTGCCTATCAGCTTGCAGCTTAACTACGAGTACTATGAGCTGGGCATTTTGTTGTTGTTGGGCAGCCAATATTTCTTCCAACCTTCTGATCTTCTCTTGATCAATCGGATCCATGATCTTCTTGATTATCTCTTTTCACTCTGGAGAGCTCAGAGGAAAGAGATCAGTAATCAATTGATCATGTTATTTATTATATTCTAACTACCCATACAATATACCCATACATAAAAACATAACATAATAAGGCTTTTATCTTTTTAAGGCTTTTAAACCTAACAACTTCAATACTCGATCAATAACTCTTGCTCTGGTACCATTATTATCATGACCCCCTCCGTAAGGTGACATCATGACCAGCACAGAATACCATATATGCCTTACTTAGACGTATACGATACTCTGTCAACCTTCGTCCTTTAAGACATACACTTAAATCACAAAAATTTTATCACATATGAATCATATTATCATCACTCATATTAATCCATTCCACATATACACAAAATATCATTCATATATATATATATATATATCCCTTTTCTTTTCATAAGACTCATACAACTAAGTCTCCCCAAAATATACATCGACATAAATTATTCTCATGTATACTATCATTTATACATCTCACTAATATTGTTTGGTATTATAGACATACATATATACCAAAAATAAAGTATATACCCATCTCCCTAAACACACAAAATACTCACATTGGCAAATACAGGCTCAATCAAGTCTCTGGAGCCTTGCCCTTGCCCTTGTGATCTACACCTGTAATTAAAAGGGAGTGGGGTGAGCTACAACAAGCTCAGTGAGTAATCTATCTATGGCATTATATACGCATCAATATAAAAACATAGCATATTTAAATAACTTTATAAACTCCATGCAAGCCAATATCAAATAATAATACATGCTCAAGATACTTCATGTCATTTGTACAATTTAAACCATGCATATTTTCATAAGACACGTGCACACGATCCTGGTATACGGGCCAAGTCTGTATTCTTTTCATACTTCTATAAAAGGAGAACTCTCCCTTTCTAACCAGATCCAATTCATTAGGCAATGAGTGAGTCTGTATCCCTCTTATGCATTCATGAGGAGAACCCAACCTCATCTACCTCAGTATTACCAATGCTTAAAAACATATGTCATGCATTCAAACCGAAATGCAATAATTCGTAACATGCTTACATTTATTAAACATGGTTCATATGCCATAAATAAAACCAAGATAGAAATACTCACAATTATAGGATATTGTACTAAGTCCACAGCACACACGACACTTAGCCAATTTTTATCAACAAAACATTACAAGCAATTTTTTTGTTTGTTGTCCATTCTCTCATTTCCCAATATCAACACACTACAAGGTCATATTGCAACATACTTTAATCATAAATTCCAACACATAACTTGGTCAATTAATCACTAAGCTAATCATATTACATCAGTAAATCAACTTACCAAAGCATCTCCTTAAATTTGTAAACTTCCAGTACTATAATCATACAAGGGTCGCACTTGTACCCACTTCATTACCCAAGTTCACTCCAATTCTCTGCAATGTTCATATTGCAATACATAATACATAAATTCCAGCAACATACTCAGTCAATTACCCATTCAATTAGTCACTAAACTAATCACAATTCATAAATAAACATCTTACCAAATCAGTTCCCAAATCTAAACATTTCCAGCACAGATACTCAACCAACTTGTACCCATCAGTACATCCCGAATTTCACAAATTCAGCATCTCAATCTTTGTTATTCATAATTACCAATGATGCAAGATCAGATTCCAACATTTAAACACATCAAAGCATCATAAAATAGTCACTAAGATTGGGTTCTAATACCCCTACTCAACTGGGTTAGGAACATTCAATTCTAATCATGGAAATTCAATGCAATCATCAAAATCAGTGTTTGAAATATCAAATATTCACCATTTTTTCCAGCAACTATTCTCCCATGGTTTCAGCCATTAAACACCACAAAACGTCACAATTACACTTACTGAAAATCAGTGAAATGAACATCAAACACTTACCAAGCAACCAAGGATCAATCCCCCATGGTTGGAGCTTCTAAGTCACTCAAGTTTCAGTCCAACACCTCTATTTTCCAGTTTCTGGTCAAGTTAAGGAAACCATTTGCATGTCAATTATGGTGTACAGAATGAAGAGAGGAATTCAAAGATATAAATTTCACACAAAAATTTGTAGATCTTACCATAGTTTTAGATCTCCTCTTCTTCCTCTTCCTTTTTTCTCGTTTCTAATTTTTCACTTGCAAAAATTATGGTTTCTAAGTCCGGCAACTAATATTTAGTCATCCAGCAATTCATTTCTATCATGCCAACACATCATTTTGATCAAAACGTGGCTGGATTAAATTGTCAGCAAGCCACTTAGGTGGCCATTTGATCTCTTAAGTGTCAATGTTTAACCAAAACACTTGTCTAATACATGCACAAACTACCTCAATTTTTATTTTTTTATTTTTTAAAAAAAAGAAATTCTCAAGCCCACCGAGGAGTGCGCTCCTTGAGTCCAGATTTCCATTTTCACTATATTTTGGGTATTTTGTGATACAACTAGCCTCCTAGGGTACCAATAGTCCCAAAATACGTTCAAGTACACTATCTAAAGGTCATGTACATACGTATACACATACACATACGCCTGACAATATGTATAAGTCAACATACAAGTCTGACTCGTACATACGGGGTGTTACAGTTTGCAAATCATCTTGTAAATCTGTATGATTGAAATAAGAGAGAACTGGCATGTCTGCAGATACTATTCTAAATTCGTTATATGTTTGAGTTCGTGAATATATTTATCTGCATGATCTATGAGTATTTGGAATCATAAAAAAGAGGGAGTTTGTTATTTCAATGAACCCCATGACATGAATGTTTTGATGATTCCAAATATCTCCAATCTGTGTATCTAATGATCTTGTCAAGTGTTTTAGATTAATCAAGAATCAAGATCAAGGAACTAAGCTTACAAGTCTATTGATCATCTCAAGTAAAGTTCTGAGTCTGTTGGTACTTAGAATGTAAAGTCTATCGATCAACTTACTCACAGCAAGATCTTATCTTTTGCATATTGTGATCGTAACATTCTAACTGTACCTTATGATTTCTAAAGTATTTGATCCGTAAACATTATGTTTTATCGAGCTTTAATCGAGGAATCAAAAAACGCTTTTATAAAGTCTTTCAGGACGCTAATGTTTTAGCAGCACCCTCCTAGACTTGATGAGTCAGGACGCTGATAAAATATTAGAAAGCTCAAGATTGAATTAAACTAATTAATAAGGACGCTTACTTATTAGTAGCAACCTTTCTTTTGTCAACCTTTGAGAATGTCAGGACGTTGGCTTAGTTTCAACTCGTTGGAAGTTCTTTTTGCATTTTAAGTGATTTCTATCTTTAAGGACGCTGATAAGTTATAAGTTGAATAAATTATCAGGACGCTACTTGTATAGGAGCGCCCTCATCTTTAGAATCAACTTAAATAACTTTTAGGACGCTTACTGTCCTTTAGAGTACTCAACATTGTTTTAAAACTGATTTTAAATTTTAGGACGCTAACTCTTGAGTAGAGCCCTCGTGTGTTTAGTGTTTTAAAACAAAGCAGGACGTTAACTGCAATGTAGCGCCCTCATGATTTAAGTCGTTTACATGTCAAAGTAAGTCAGGACGCTTACTATTTAGTAGCGCCCTCACTTCATTGTTCAATAAGACTTGATGTTCTATAAGGGCCCTCAAAGGAACAAAACGACATAAATGATATTATTGTTGTTCTCACTTGTTCGTTCTTTTAGCCACCTTTTCAGAACAACTTTTCGTACAAAATCAATTTTCAATATTTGTAAGAGATATTCTCTGATTCATGAACCGCGTCTTCTAAAACTTTCCTTATTTGTGTATCTGGAGAAAATCAGAATATTCATGAAATGTGTAGTTGTCATTTTCGTGATATATTCTAGCTATTGTGAGTAAACGTTCATATTTGAAATTCAAATTCAAATTCAAATTCAAATGAACAATAGCTTCATCTCTACAAGTCTATAAATACAGACACTTAACAAACTGTTAAGACACCGAAAAATTCTCTAAGCTAAAACATTTTTTGAAAGTTAGTCGAATTTTCATATGATTCAAAAAGCTTAAGTTATTTTAGTTTCAAAGCGTTTTATTTGAATCATTACTTCTTCAAATGATTTTCAAACTGAGCTAAGATTCTATCTTTATCTGAAAATCGATTTGAAAGTTTGAACTGTTTTCACGCAAATCATTTAGCACTGTTTTTACTTATATCATTCTTGCTGAAAGAGAAATTTGAGAGATAGGTCATAGGATACAGTTGTACTCAATTTCATATCTTGTATATTGTATCAAAGTTGTAACAGTAGTTAGATAATTTATTGAGTTGATATTCTATATTCAACAAGGTCAGGTCTTCCACACCCGTAAGTTGAGAGACAGTAGTTCTCACACCCGTAAGTTGAGAAAGCTTAGGTCTGCCTCACACCCTTAAGTTGGGATAGGGTGGTCTCACATCTAAAAGCTGAGCAGTGTACAGGTTGTTCTCACACCCGCAAGTTGAGAAAAGGTGTAACGGTTTGATTCTCACCCGTAAAAGAATCCCTTAGTGATAAGGTTCAAAATCCTAACTGAGGAGGTTAGGTAGTGGGCGTAGGCAAGTAGCCGAATCACTATAAATCAACTGTACATATTTGTTTAATTTTTGCACTTTATTTCTGCCATTATATTTGTTTTTAAATTGCCTAAGTGTCCAATTCACCCCCCTATTGGACATATCTGGGCCAACATCCAATTCCAGTGGTTGATCCTCCACCAGATCTTACAGTTGATCCACCTACTACTTCTGTCGATCCAGGGACAGATCATCCTGATCTAGGGCACCCATCATCACCCACTCTCGCAGATCTTCCACGTATCCATCCTTCTACTACAGTAGATCCACCAGCAGTCGTATCTTCCGTCTACATCAACAGCTGATGCCTCGTCATCCAACGATACTTCGATGATACCCTCTCCTGCTTCGACAGTGGTCATATCGGATCATGAAGATACAGAAGATTCGATCAGTGATACAGTCGCTTCTACTCCAGTGCTTTCGTCTACTTCTAATGACCCTACTACATAGATACTAGGATCCTCTTTTTTATGTTTTCAAAAAGGGGAAAATATTTAGGGTTAGATCTAGAGAAAGGGCGTACATTTAGGGGGAGAGCATACGCTCAGGGGAAGAATGTATATTCATGGATTTATGGGATGTATTCTTTTGATCTGTATTTTGATGTACTTTTTGTACACATGTATATGTTTGTTTGTTTTAGTTATATGATATCTATGTTCTATTGTTTCTACTATGCACTGCTATATATCTTCTATCGTGATCATGATTGGTTGCTTGGTTTTATATAACAACATGTTGGTATCATTTCATTTACTTTTGATTGAAGCACGACGCATTAATCATTTAGATCATCATACTTATTGTTTCAATCAGGCCAATAGTGAGTTGTTTGAAATCATTAAAAAGGGGGAGATTGTTGGCTTGATGACCCTCACCCTAGTGTGTTTCGATGATTGCAAACAACATGTAATGTTTACTGATGACTTTGATCGAGTTGCTTCAATGCTTAAATGATCATATCAAAAAAGTCAACTAAAAAGTCAAAGTCAAAGCTTGAAGTGAATCAAAGCAATTTGAATGATCAAGATCACACCGATGTAATGTAATTGCTTAGATTCCATAGGGTTGTAAAGTGTCTTTTATTTTGTGCCAGCCAATTTACATGCATGCATCATATTTTTCAAAATCTTTTATATGTTTGAAAAGTCAATAGTTTTGACAATAGTCAACTTTTTACATACTTGATCAAATTCATTTTGACTCATGTTTTGATTGCAAATCATTTCATTTATATCGATTCAAAGTTTAATGAGATGTTTTCAACTTTGTTTTGAATCAAAAAATCAACTATATGTGAAAGTCAAACCAGTTCTTGTTTTGGTCAAAGTTTGACTTTTCACTAAAAATGGTTTGAACACTTGATCAATCTTTAATTTTACCAAATTATATGTTCTCAAGTATATTTAGACTTGTTTTATCAAGAAAGCTTGTTTAATCCAATTTCTATTTTGAAAAACAAGCTTTATGTTTCTGTTGTTATCAGAAACACGCTTCTCTTAGGATAAACACGTTTCTCGTATGGACTTAGTGAAAAATTTCACTAATCCATGTAGAAACATGTTCCATAGAAACCCAGAAAACACCTCTCGGAAAAGTGCACAAAAATGTGTTTCCCTTGAAAGAAACATGTTTCCTACTTTTTGAGGTTTTCTGGAAACTCAAACAAAAATGCGCTTCTTATTGGAGAAACACGTTTCTCTTTTTGTCGATTTTTGGAATTCAAATAGAAACGTGCTTCTGTATAAGAAACGCGTGTCTTCGAAGAAAAATAGAGAGTTGTTTTCTTCATGATTGGCACAGAAACGAGTTTCTCTTTAGAGAAACATGGTTCTCTCTTTTTCGAGAATATTTTTGTATAAATATGCGCTTTAACTCATATTGAGTAACCTTTTGCAAAATCTTTGAGAGTGAGAAACTTGTGCTAAATTTAGTTCTACACATTTTTCAAAAGGGAAAATAAGTTTCAAATGAGTCTTTGACTTCATTTTGATAATCTATCTTTGAGAGAAAAGTTTTTGAGTTCCTCAAGTGTTCCATCTTTTTCAACAAGATTTTCAAAGTTCTTGGTGTTGCATCACTTTGAAGAAACCTCTTGCATATTCATCTCTTCAAAGGTTTGAAGAAATCATTTCAGAGATTTCAAGTGATCGTGTTTGCAGCTTTTGATTGTGAACTTCAACTACATAAATTTTCAATCAAAACCCAAGGTATAATCTTCTTTGTTTCAACTTCTGCATCATTTCATATTATTTTGGCTTAACACATTTGAAAGATTACTCATTCAAATTTGTACGCTTAAATTTCATATCCTTGTAATTTTAAATGTACATTGGCTAGGTTGCCAATTGGGGAAGATTCCATATAGGAAGTCTTCAAGGTCTTGTAATGGTTCGATTCACACTCACAAGTGAATCAAGGTAACCGTTGGGTTCAAGCCCGTAAGTTGAATCAAGTGTATCAGTCTGATTCACACCCGCAAGTGAATCAAGTGTAACGGTTTGATCCATACCAGATAAGTTGGATCAAGTTAATGATTTTGGAAATCCTAATCAGGAATATTAGGTAGTGGAGGTAGGCATTGGGGTCGAACCACTATAAATCGACTTGTCTATCTTTATTTCCTTGCACTTTGATTTTAATTTTATCTCGCCATTAATTATCGTTTAAGGTTTTGCGAAAAACCAATATAGTCGAATTCACCCCCTTCTTAGACTAGAATCTGGGCCAACGTGACTAAGTAGTGTAAGTCCGGTTTCAACTATGTGTCAATGTTTCCTCTCGGCATGACCATTTTGCTGATGAGTATGAAGACATGGATGTTGAAATTAAGCACCTCTTTTAGCCAATAAGTCTTTGAAGGGTCGATATTCACCTCCCTAATCAAATTGGACAGTTTTAATAGATAGATCGAATTGTTTTCCACCAATTTTTGAAACATAACAAATGTAGGAAAGGTTGCGACTTGGTTGACACAGGATAAATCCACGTGAACCTCGTATAATCATCAAGAAAATGAATATAATATTTATATCCTTCTTTTGATAGTGTAGGCGTTGGACCCCATATACATCGGTATGGATCAATTCTAGAGGATGTTTAGTCTTGTTCAGAGATTTTATAAACAAAAGGGAATGGTTTTTCCCTCATTGACAAGCATCACAAAAATTGAGGGAACTAGTAGATGGCTTGATAAGGCACTTTTTAAGCACACTAGAAACAGTTTGAACCATTGGATGACCCAAATGTCGATGCCAAACATCAAAAGTAGAGGCATAAAATATACCAGGCGAATGAAGATTATTATTCATAGCCAAATTTCTATTCAAAACCAATTCATTAACAGACACAGAGCAATCAGCAGCAATGCAAGTTGGTGCAGCATTTGGAAAACATACTAGATTCAAGGAAAAGATATTACCAAACCAGTTAGGAAGAGAAGAGGAGGAAACCTGACTCAGCTGGTCTGCTGCATCTGGAAACAATTTAGGATATCCAAAGACATACAATCCATCTTTGAGGCTTTTTTTCAATTAGCACTTTCTTTGAAGCCTTGTCCTTAACAAGACAATAAATTGCATGAAATTCCACAAAGACATGATTATCCCTTGTTAACTTGGAAATGCTAATCAAATTCTTCTTGATCACAGGAACTCGAAGCAAAGATTGAAGAATAAGAGGTGATGATTTGGACTGTAAATATGATGTAGCAATATGAGATATGTTAAGGGCCTTACCATTCCCCATAGCCACTCTTTCAAATCTAGCGTACTTCGATACAATTGACAGATTATTGAAGTCAGATTTCACATGATTCGTGGCTCAGCTATTGGCATACCATGCAGTATCATTAATGATATCAGGTGAAGCAATGTACGCAACTGGATTGGAAGTTGAAGCTTGGCCACCTTGACCAAATGGTTGTTGAGGTTGAGATGTTTTAAAGCCCCAATCAAAGCAATAGTAACAAGCAGACACTAAATGACCAAGTTTGAAGCATACTTGGCACACAATCTTTCCATGACCTCCATCTTTATAGCCTCCTCACCGACCACCATTATAAAAGCCAAATCCATTACCTCGACCAATTCCACTTTGATTTAACTACGATATTTGTTGATGCTTTCATAATGATTTCCTGCTAATTGTAGAGCCTCTCAAGGCGACTTTCATGGCTCTTGAGAAGAGCTTGAGCCTCTTCCATGGTTGGAAGATCCGTTCTTGAAGTAATGTTCACAAAGACAGAGTCATACTCAGTTCCTGAGTCGTTCATGACAGCCATAACCAGATCTTGTTCACCGATCTGTTGTGCAGCTGAGATCAAGCTGTCAACTATTGATCTCCTCTTATCACAGATGTCTGAGATTGATAGACTCCCTTTTCCTTGTTGTTTGCAGATGTGCCTTGAGTTGCAAGACTCTTGCCTTGGATTGATTTGAAAAACTTTGCTCCAATGTTTTCCACACTGTTGTCGATGTGTTATGATGCACCATTACATCAAGAATCCCCTCAGACATGGAGGATTGCAACCAACTTAGAAGTAGCTAATCATTTCTCATCTAGATTGTGTAAGCAAGATTGATTTCTCCAGTTTCCAACATACGCTTAGGTTGTATCTTCTCTCCAAACAAGATTCCTTCTAGGCCATGACCTAACACCGTAGGTATCACTTGCGATTTCCAACGAAGAAAGTTATTTCTATCAAGTTTCACAGATAAAGACAAACTCAACAAATTTGAGAAAGGATTTCCAGGATTCGCCATTGACTTCCTCTTCAGGAAGCTCTGATGCCATATAGAGTTATCAGAAGAACACCATTTTCAGAATAAGAAGTGCAAGAAAATTCGAAATGATGTTCAGAAGAATAAAATGATCTCTATTCATCTTCTCTGAGATTAGTCAGATATATATACATGACAAGAATACACTCAAGCTATTGTAACTACCTATGAACGCAAGTCATGTTTACATTGGTTAGAGCAATAACAGTTGTAACAACCTTCCATTGTTATAACAAGATTAGTTTCCAATTATTCTTGATGATGTGGCTAATACAATTGCTGAATTCTGTAATTAGTTGGAAACAGTCGACTGATTTTAAATTAGTCGACTGGACCATGAAATTCCTTTGTTTTGATAACACAGTTCACAGTTCTGAATTGCATTCTCTTATGCTTAATTACTTTCAATTGGTAATTCAGCTAAAGGATGGCTTGCACTGGTCTACATGCAAGAATTTGGGTTGTCCTATGTCTTATTATTGCTGGCCCTTGGATCCCCTCATACATATATCTTCAGTTTTGGTAAAGTACGCAAGGTCGTGCTCTAAGCATTCATGTTTGTTGGTGGGCTTGATCAATCTTAATTGGTACCCATATTGAATTGTTTTCTTTTCTTTTTTTAATTTGAGACTATATATAAAATTTAATAGTATCATAATGATACAAATGATGGTTACAAAAAGTACTAAATCGATTCAAGATCATTTGTAATCAATTTAGTTTTTTATTTAGTATTTCATTTATATGTGCCAAGAGGATATAAGCATTGATTATGTTTTCTTTCAAGTCACCCACAAATGACTGGCAAAGAAACTTGATACCATTTATCTTTGTTTGATATATAGATTGATGGGCCCCTGGCCCTACTTAACAGTTGTTTTTGGGTTCAGTGGATTTATAGCATGCTTCAGAATCTTGTTAATTGTTACTCTAAAGTATTTGTTTGTTTCTATCATTTATCAATCCTAGAGATTGAAAATAACGCGCCAATTACTATAAATCATCAATCACATTAGATTTATGACTTTAATATACTTAAATATATCCTCTTTAACACAACTACAAATCTGATGTGGAGGCCTTCCGCATTAGATTTTTTCTCATCAGATTTGTAGCAATTGGTGTATAATTTTCAATCTCTAAGACATTCCTCTAATATCTATATATGTTTGATATACATACTCGACTCCTTTCTGGCAGTTATAATTTTTGGGTTGAATGGTTTCTAATAAAACTTTTATTAAAGTATTTGGTTTTTATGTGTCAAAAGGATTCAAACATTATTTTATAATCTTTTTCAAGCCACCCACAAAAGACTTGCCAGAGTTATTGATCAAGTAAGTGGCGCCCTGCCCTCTTAGAATATGTTGAAAGACATTGTGCAATAGTTGTTTATACTCCACATTTATGTATGTATGTAAACTCTACGTGTTACTTTCTCACTCTCTTCTAATCATTTATGATCTATGACTGAAGTATGGAGGCCCCTTTTTCCCTTCTACTAATACTTTTTTTTTTTCACTCCATGCTATTTGAAAAAGGTTATGAAAATAATAACTTTGGTTGAGAAAATCAAACTTTTGGTGGAGTTTAGTTGGGTTCGTTAGACTAGCTAAAATTAAACTATCCAACCGACTTGAATCGACAACTATGTCAGTCAGATGGTTATAAATAAAATTTACTTTTAGGTCAGTTTTTGGTTATAGAGTACATTTTCCAAATGATATTGGCAGACTTAAGGGCCAAAAACAACCTAATTAATCTAGCAACTTATCACTGGCCCCATACCTCAAAGGTATTGCCGGATCATTGTGTTTATCTCAATGAGTTTGCCTTAACATGTAACTCCAAAAGAATTAGGTAGGAAATAGATTTTATTTCAATTATTTACATTAGGTCACATACATTTTAAAGTTAAGATGGATTTGTGGTAAAACAATATTAAAACATAGAATTAGAAATGAATATATTTGAGAAATGGTTGAAGTGGACCCAATTGAAGATAAAATAAGAAAAAATTGATTAGGATAGTTTGAACACATACAACAATGACCTTTAGATGCCCTAAATAAGGAGGATGACCCAAGGCCATAGGGCGACGGTCGTGATTGGGGGGCTACATACACACACACCTACATATATATGTGGGTAATTTGGTAATATAAAACTTTTAGCCCCTTTTTATTATTATGGTAACTTTAACTTCTCTTCTCATTATTTTTTTTTTTTTGTAACTTTCAACCTTATTTTATTCATGTGCATCTGTCATTTGTAATCCCTTTTATTTTTTTGGTAACTTAAACTTTTTATTTTATCATTATTTTTTTTTTGGTAACTTTCAGCCTCATTTTATTTACGTGCCGCATGTGCTCGTGGACCAATATATATATATATATATATAGGTTAATTTGATTTTTAGTTTTTTTCAATTATTTTTTTAATATCATTTTTAAGTCATTTTTATAACTTTTTTAATTAAATTATTTTTTTACTTACTATTCATGCCCAAAATCTTATTACAATCTAAAACCTTAAAATGGAGAGACAACTATGATTTAAAATAAGAAATCTGATGATGATAATCTGTCACGATCCACTATACGTGACGTCATGACCGGCAAGAAAACCTCCGAGTATACCCTCCGTCGGTACACCCGATGTCCCGTCAGCCTAAAATACATATACGAATCCCCAAAAAGAAATAAAAGTACATCATTAACAACCAACTATCATGATCATAATGAAATAAAATATTACTTCTCCAAAGTTTTACAAACATAAAATTCCAGAGTCTTCAAAATGATACAAAACCCAACACATCCCAACTATGTGTTAAATATACAATTACTAGGTGTTATCATGTACATAATTATCAAAATATAAAACTAAATGTACAACACCTACATGAAACAAAAACAAGGGACGCTCCGCAGTCAAGCCTTCCCTTCTCCTTTTCTATCAGATTCTGAAAGAAGATGGTGAGGTGTGAGCTACAGCCAACTCAGTGAATGTTATTTACAAGTGGCATATACGTGCATTTATAAAACATGGTAAGATCATAAAACAGTTGAAATTGTCATGATGACGATACATGCTAACATAATGCATCAAGTCATACATAAGACGATGCATAACATTTTGTAGTCATGCTCATGCAATCCTAACACCTCCTGAGTATGGGGGTTTCAAGTCCTGGTGCGCGACACACAGCGCCCGAACACACACACAATACTCGTATTCTAATAGGGTTTATGGGGTCGTGCAGCACGTAGGATTAATTTAAACAAACCTACCCATACACAAGGCATAAAACCCTCTGCCAGGTACACAACTAGGATCGCCGCTAGACTTATGAGAATTCCCAAAAAGAGAAAATTTCAACTAGGGGCCTCAACCCAAATTGTCATCCCAATGAATTATGCTCAAATGAATTTCATGGAATATTAAAACATGCATACCATCATACATAAGTATTTAAAACATTTCTATACTACAATGCCACATATAAATAATCCAAAAGTAAAAGAACACTCACACTTGATTGGCTAAGTCTAGCCAATCCAATTGCCAAAACTCTCCAATTGACTAAACGGGTTCAAGATCAATCACAAGACCTGGAAATAACATGGTTCACACAACTGAAAATCAGTCATAAAGTGTGTCAAAACCCCATGTTCAAACCCAATCTAAAGTCAATTAGATTCTACATTGATTACCCCCTTGAGCCAATTTTCATATTGCCCAACTTGATCATTTAGACTCAATTAAACTAAGATTGACCTAAATTGAATGTAATAGGGTGATCCCATGATCCAACCACTAATATACATGAAATCAATTATAATTAGGGTCAATTAGACTATACATCAAGTCAATTTCATCAATTGACTAAGTCTTGGTCAAAATCCCCAATTAGGCCAATATAAAACATAAGGTCAAAATGAACTAAGTCATATCAATTTAACATAGGTTCTAACATTTTAAACCCATGATTCTACTTAATTTGGGCCCAATTAAACAATCCCCAAGTCAATTTCACAAATTGACTTGCTTTGGGTGAAAACTCCCAATTTGGGCAAAATCCCCAAATTACATGCAAAATTACCAAATACTTAGCCTAGATCAAAATTAGTCAACCTTAGGGTGTCCATTATGAGAACCCACTGAATTCAATCATCAAAAAACTCTAATCATGTCCAATTTGACCTACATTGCATAATTTTCCAGATTTTATATCAACATAGTTGACATGCAAACATTTTGAAAAAGTCTAAGGCCATAAACTAAGTATAGGTCATTTGAACTAAACCTTCCAATTTCTTGCTAGAAATTGGGGCTTTCACCATTAGTGTACTCCTTGCACTCTCCAATCACACATATGTGATATGCAAGACTCAACTCCAACTTTGGTCTTCCACCCATCCAAGGTTCATCACAATGCATGCATCAAAATGAAACCCTCATGCTCAAAATAAAGCTATTCTTGAGCAAGAAACCACCAAACCCTAACTTTCCTCTCATTTTCTCCTCTCTAGCTCCTTTCTCTCTTTTCTAGCTGAGAAATGAGCAAATGAACCTAAAATCACGTTTTGGTTGCTTAAATAGATAAGCTTAGGCCCACAACTAAAAGTTGTCAAAACTATTAAAAACCCAGTTTTCCTGTTACAATACTTGCATTTAGATAGTCCATTTCTTGCAAAATACGCAGGACTTTAACATCTTAACCGTTCAAACGTTGAATGAGTAAGTTATGAACATTATGGTAAACTTTAGGCTCAATCCAACGGTGGGATTGTGGGATCTATCTGTTTGATCAAAACTGCGTAAGAAAATCCCAGAATCCGTGAAACAGTGTTTGGGGTCTTATAACTCAAAAGGTAACTTCAATCAAGATCTTCACCGTTCATAATGAAGATCTATCATATAAGAATGAGCTGACAAAATTTCAGCCCAATCAGACGATGGATCTAGGAGATCAAACCATTGATGTAAGTTGTGACAGGAATTTCTTCCTCCGTGGAGAAAGCTCCACTGGATCCAAAACATCATTTTTGAAATGTTTTGACGTCGAACAGGTCTCCGATGGTTCCGAAATTTCATGCGCACCCTTTATGATCTAAAATCATGCAAAGGCACTCGAACTTACGTACTTCGAGCATCAAAATACATATACACATACGTATACGAATACGTATATGGTACACTATGGGTCAAAATGACGTCACCTAAAGGCACGGGTGCTACATAATCCCTTGACTAGCGACAAAATCCGGCAACAACGATCCCTTAAATTGGCATATCCCTCTTCTTCTTCTTCTTCTGCCCTTTCCAGCTTGCAACTTCTTCTTCTTGTTCTTCTTCTTTCGGTTCTTGTTCCGCCCTGTCCGTTGGCCACTTATTTTTATTTTATTTTTATTTTTTATTTACTCCTACACTACAATTTAATCATTTTTTTGCCTTATTCACCAACCACTATCTTTGTCTGTCGACTTCTATTTTTTTTTAAACTACTTCTATAATTTATCATATTTTTTTTGGTTTGCTAATTTTGTATTTGGATCAGGAACAACAATTTTATCAATAAGCACAATGTTAAAGTTCTTAGAATAGTAGACGGGTATTTTCTTAAACATGTTACTATCGGGTATTTGTGTAAAATATGAAATAATTTTCTATTTATGTTGACTTTGTAGTTTTATTGTATTTATTTTGTGATTTTTAATGTATTGATTTTGTGACTTTTAATGTATTCACGTTATTTATAATAATTATTTATTTATTACTATATAAAAGGGCCCCATTTTATGTACAGAGACCCAAGCCCCCAAATAGTCAGGATCGGCCCTGGGGTGACCTATTAACAATCCATAGTAGAGGCAGAGGAAGACTTTAAATAATATCAACAAAAATAATTAAAGAAAGATGTAATTACTTATAATTTAAATGTTAACTTAGATTTAAACTTAGCCCATTGAGCAAAATAAAGGGAGTAAATTCATATAGGTGACCCATACATATGGAAAAAAAAAAAACTTAATTAGAGATAAAAAAAAAGGTCATTTTAAACCAATTGTCAGGGTATTCAACATATAAATGAAGTTAGTTTTAAAAACACATTTAAGCATGTTGGACACCAAAAAGGGGGTGAATTGGGTGTTATGGCCAATTTTGACAAATTTTAAGTTTTTAAGTGGAATATTTGATTAAGTCAAGGTATTAACTCAAAATGAATCAAAGAACATGAAAATGGTGAGAAAATAAATAAAAGAAGGCGCTAAGATTTTTATGTGGTTTAGAAAATATTTTCCTACATCCACGCCTAGTGAAACCTATACTATGATTCACTATACTATGGTTCACTTCAAGAGTGTGAATCAAATTGTTGCAATGTCCTTTAGAAGGTTCAAGACAAGCCAATCATTTTACGGGCTAAGGATGAACCTACAACTTCCTTTGGCGGGATAAGGAAGAATCGAAAATCTTTTTCGCAAGTTGAGAATGAACTACTTAACCCTTTTCAAGATAAATGGTGAAACTAAACCTTTGATTTCAACCTAAAAATCTTAAGTGAGCCATATTCACTTGACTTGACTTGTTTCAACTTGAAACAACCCAAAACATTAAGTACAAAGATTACAATGATAAAGTTTGTTCTATATAAATAGAACAATTACAATAAAGCTCAAATAGATCAATACAAGATATATAAACTTTAAAGCTCAATAGCGGGAGAGAGATCATTTCTAATCTTTACCTTTCTTAGATTCAATATTGCTCAAAGGTGAAACTTGAAAATTGTTGAAAATCAACTTTAAAAGTTTTTCATCGATCAATCAAAGTTTCTAGGTACTTTGAAAATGAGAGGAGAAAGATTTTAAAAATAGGGCTCATTTTCTCATTTTAATATCTAAAGAGAACCAAAAACATGGTGAACATGTTTGAATCTTTTTGTTTTTTCTCTCTCTTAGGTGTAAAGGGGCTAGGGAAAGTATATTTATAGGTTAAGAGCAAATACTAGTCATTACACTCAAAAAAATAGTCGTTGGGATGTTCAAAAATTCAAAATTTTTACCGTTATAGTTTTTACGAAACACAGGGAGCACACTTCTCCAACTAGGGAGTGCGCTTCTCTGTTATTTATAGTGTGGCTCGGCCCATTATGTATACCAGTGATATTTCTATTATCATGTATTTCTATTTATTAGTTTCCTTAACTGTATCAATTTCCTTGATTGAGTAGGAAACTTTCCCAGTTTGAATTGGGAACTAAGTCTAAAGCTTTCTATATATACCTAGTGTTGGGGATTGAGAGGTAAGAGTGAAACTAGAGAGACATTGTGAGTGTTGTACTGGATTCTCTCAAATTAGTAAAATCTTCATCTCCGGTGGACGTAGGCGGATCTTTGTCGAACCACGTTAATCTGTGTGCGTTCTTCTTGTTGCTTTGATTTGAATCTGTGTGTGTGCGTGTTTGTATGTTTGTTCCGCTGCATGAATTTCAACAAATTAGTATCAGAGCGAGGTTCCTTGAAAATACAAACACGTATTACAGTTACTTGGTGCACCTGTTGATCGCGGTCGAAAAAATCGTTGCAGTAGAAGAATCGATGTGCCAGTGTTGGTGTGTGTGGTAAAACGCACTGCGTGGTGTTGGTCTGCGATTAAAAAAATCTCGTGTATCGTGATCAAATCGGTGCAACGATTGATTGAAAAAAAAGAAGGGGTGTGCAGTGCACTGGTACATGGAGAAGAGAAATAAGCTTAGGTTTAAGAAAAGAAAAGACAAAGTAAATTTGTCTTTTATGAATCCTTGGCTATTAAATAAAGGTGGGTCCCATTAATCTTGGTTTTGGTTTTTTTTTTCTACAAGCACGTAAGGAGAACAAGAAAATTTTTTTCCCTTTTTTTGCGCCAAAATACCACGGTGAAATAATCATCGGCATATTATTTCTTTGATATTGGAATCGTTCTGAGTCAAATTTCAGTTCTATTTTTTGCGGAGTGTTCAAAATCTACGTAATGACTAGAGTTAATCGTTGATATGGCTGCAAAATACAAGGTTGAAAATTTTAACGGAAAAAATTACTTCAATATTTGACAGATTAAGATGCGAGCTCTGTTGGTACAGGATGGGGCTGCAGAAGGCGCTAAAGGGAAAAAATGTATTGCCTGCAAGGCTAACAGAAGAAGAAGAAAAAGACAAAATCATGGAAAAAACATTTACTGCTATTCTTTTATGCTTGAGTGATGAAGTCATGAGAAAAACTGAAGAGGAGACTACAGCTGCAGGTTTGTGGTTGAAACTGAGGAGTTTTTATATGACAAAATCTCTAACAAACCGGTTGTATCTGAAGAAGTAGTTGCACATGTTGAAGATGAAAGAAGGTGCATCCATGAGAGAACATCATGATGAGTTTAACAAGATTCTTATGGCTTTGAAGAATGTTGGGTACAAATTTAGTAATGAGAACCAAGCAATGTATTTGCTATGTTCGTTACCAGATTCCTATGAGCACTTTGTGGATACTTTGATCTACAGTAGAAACACCCTGGCTCTAGAGGATGTCAAAGCAGCTTTGAACTCGAAGGAGTTGAAAAAGATGGTTAGTGAAGGAAAAAAGTGAAGGCTTGCTTGCTAAAGGTATATCTCAACAGAGAGGGTCCAAAGGTCATGGAGGTCGATCTAGATCAAAATCAAAGGGCAGAAAATTAAAGTGTTTTGAATGTCACAAAGAATGGCACTTTAGGAAAGATTGTCCAGAGTGCAAAGGAAAGCAGAAAAATAGTAGATTCCAGAAATGCAGCAATTGCAAAGGAAGAGTCTGATAGTGCCAATGTCCTTTCAGCCACTGTAGGATGCTCAGGTGATGAGTGGATTATTGATTTGGGTTGTTCATATCATATGTATCCCAATAGGGATTGGTTCACTTCCTATAAGAGTGTGAACTATGATACTGTACTTATGGGGAATGATATGGCCTGCAAGACAGTAGGGATAGTAACAATGAAAATCAAGATGTATGATGGTGTTAAGGACTTTGACAAAGGTCAGACATGTTCCAGAGCTGCGGAAGAGTCTTATTTTTATGGGTACCTTAGATTCACAGGGCTGCAGGATTGTAGCTAAAGGTGGAGTTCTAAAGGTAGTCTGAGGTGCACTGGTGGTTATGAAAAACAAGAAACTTGGTAACTTGTATGTGTTATCGGGGCATATAGTTACAGGTAGTACAGTGATGTCTACAGATAGCAACTCAGCAGATACACAATTGTGGCATATGCTATTGGGGCATATAAGTCAGAGGGGACATGAGGTGTTCAGTCAGAAAGGCTTACTTGGAAAGAGTAAGGTAGAGAAGTTGGACTTCTGTGAGCATTGTGTGTTTGGAAAATAATGCAGAGTTAAGTTCAATAAGACAATTCACCGCACCAGAAGTACTCTAGATTATATCCATTCAAATGTGTGGGGTCCTTCCACAGTTTCCTTACTTGGTAGAGCGAGGTATTTTGTTTCCTTTATTAATGACTTTTCACGTATGGTCTGGGTGAAAATATTGAAAAGTAAGGATGAAGTATTTGAGGTTTTTAAGAAATGGAAGACAAAGGTTGAGAAGCAAACTGGAAGAAGCATCAAGAGATTGAGAACCGATAATTGTAGTGAGTACACCAGTAAAGCTTTCTTAGACTTTTGTGAAGATGAAGGCATTGAGAGATACTTCACTGTCAAGGGAACACCACAGCAGAATGGACTTCTAGAGATGATGAATCACACTCTACTAGAAAGAGCGCGATGTATGTTATCTAATGTTGGTTTGGATAAAGAGTTTTGGGCAGAGGCGGTGAATACAACTTGTTTCCTCGTAAACAGATCATCATCTACAACTATTGATTGTCAGACTCCACTTGAGGTATGGTCTGGTAATGTTGCCGATTATAGTTCTTTGACAGTGTTTGGATGTCCAACTTACTATCATATAAGAGAAAGTAAGATTGATCCAAGAGCTAGGAAAACCATATTTCTGGGTTATGCAGATGGAGTGAGTGAAAGGACATAGGTTATGGTGTCCTGATTTGCATAAGATTGTGATTAGCAGGGATATGACATTCGATGAGTATGTTTTGATGTCTAGTAAGTAGATAGATTCTCAGGAAAAAGATAAAGGTGATTTTGTGCAGGTAGAGTTCAGTACTCCAGGTGAACAATCAAATATTAATATGGATGAGACAGTAGTTGGAGCCAGTAAGCAGCAACAACAGCAACAATCCTTAGCTAGTGGTAGGGCTAAGAGGACAATTAAAGCACCAATTCATTATGGGTTCAAAGTGGCATATGCATTGATAGTGTATGGAGATGATCCTTCCACTTTCAGGGAGGCAATGGGTAAGAGTTGTTCTGAAAGGTGGAAAAAAGCCATAAACGATTAGATGGACTCATTGATGAAGAACTAAACTTGGGAACTTATAGAGTTACATAAGGGTCAGTGTGTGGCGACCCCGCACCCCTGACCACCAACCCCGCAAGGAATGGCGTGCGGAATGCCAGGGCAGGACGCCCGACGTAGGCATCTCAAACCAGTCCTCAACCCTCGTGAGGTGGTTGAGACCCTACGAGCCTTATCCCAAACAACGACATAATATAAACAGGTACTAAACAAAACTATCAACCGTATTAATCATCCAAGACAAGAGATACTCCATAAAAATGAACCATAAATAAAACCATAATCCCTACAGTTTATCAAGATTGACATACACATAAAGTCCAAAACTATGGGTACCAAAAAAACCTTCATATGCCCACATGATCTATCTAACAAGTCCCAACTCACCCATACTACAATGTGGTAAGTGTTATAATTACATAGTCCAAAATATAATACATCATAATTTAAAACACAGTTCAATCAAAATGTCTCTCAACTCACATCGAGGCCTTGGATTCTCTCGCCGGCAAGGCTCTCAAGATATGACTACTCCTTTTCCCTTATTCGGGACAGAAGGACCTGAAAGAGGAAAGTGAGGGTGAGCCAACGGTGCCCAGTGAATATAATTCAAATATGCTATCAATACTCATCAATAAATATCATGTATGCATGTCAATGTGTAGCATGATTAAAAGCTCATAACATATAGATATCAAGCATTTATAATAAGTTCGATGCAAGTAAAAGCTTATCAATTTGGATCCACATTCCACATGCATTGGGGTTACTAGTGCACGTCTATTTCACCGTACCGTTCTCATCCCCAAATATTTCCTTTTTAAAACCCTCCTATGACAAGGTTAAGTCTCCCTATTAGCCAGATAGATGGGCTCAACCAAAGTCATAAGGTTTTTTCAAATCAATGCATTATTCAAAACATTAGGACACATTCATGCTTTCAACATACAATATATATAAGTGATATGATGACATAAATGATATAATCATAAATGAAGTCTACTCACAACCAAGCCTCGCGAGAGTATCTAACCACACACGGCCACCAAACCGAATCAACCCAATCAAGATCCTGAAACATTCATCAATATCCTACCATACATCAATTTATATGCTCAATCACATAAACATTACATATCAACCCTGAATCAGCCCACATATAGACAATAGGCCTAAATCCCATCTAATCCCATCATTCAACTCAAATCACATGACTTAGGCCTCTAATGCATATTTCTCATTCATAAACCATTCAATTAATTAAAAATACTGATTTTTAATTCCTTAGGCATAAACATGCCCAAATTGGGTCATTTGATCACAAGTAGGCCTAACCCATGATATGGTCATAACCACCAAATCAGTAGCATAATCAACCCTAATCATGCTTAATTAGACATAAATTGCATCAATTCAATGATTCTAGGCCAAAAGCATCAAAAGCCCTAAAATATGAAATTTTCCATACTTAGGCCATATTGCCTATTTACACTAGGTCACCATGTTCAGCCATGTATATCACTGATTTTGCATCATGGGTTCATCAACAATGGCAACTAGGTCAACATAGTTGACATGCAAGCTATTTGGAAAGGTTTAAGTTCATATTCTAAATTTAGGTCTAATACAAACAACCCTACCAATTTTTCATTTAATATTCTGTTCAGATGTATCAAGCTACCAACAGAAATATTTAATCACAAAATCAACCGTACAGATTGAAGTATGTTAAGAAACAAACCTTCTGTCCAAAAATCAGCTCAATCCAACGGTGGACTGAAAAGATAAGTCACTTTGATGAACAAGTCTCTAATCAAACAATTTCTCCTTTCCTGCTGCAAATACTCGAACTCAGATGACTATATCACACAAAATACTTGACCCACCAACATCTCAACCATTCATAATGCAGAAAGATCAGTTGTGAACCACCTTCTCAAATATCATATCCATCCAACGATAGATTTATGATCTATAAGTTTGATCTAAACTGCGCGAGAAGTCCAGACTTTCCGACCAGCTTTGTTTGGGAGGTTATATCTTTCAAAAGAAAACTCCAATCAAGATCTCCACCGACAAGAATGAATGCCCATAAGATACAAAGTTGCTGACAAAGTTTGAGCTCAATCTGACCATATAGCACCAAGATCTAGATCTTTGATGAAAACGTTGTTGAGACTTCCCTCAAAGCAACTTCCTCTTTCTTTCTCTTCTTCTTTCCTTTCTCTTCTTTTTTCCTTTCCCTCCACTCACCTCACTCTCTAGGACTTCCTTGGAGAAGAGAAGTGGGCATGGGACACTTGTCCACTTTCATGCACCAACTTGACATGTGTTAGAGAAGAGAAATGGGGCATGGGACACTTGTGCACTCTCATGCACCAACTTGTCGTGTGTTGGTCTCATGCACCAACCTGACATGTATTGGAGAAGAGAAATGGGGCATGAGACACTTGTCCATTCTCATGCATCAACTTGACATGTGTTGGAGAAGAGAAATGGGGCATGGGACACTTGTTCATTCTCATGCACCAATTTGACATGTGTTGGTCTCATACTACCCATACCAACCACATGTACTTTAACCAATCTTATGCTTGCATGTATTTTAAATGTCCAATCCATCTAATACACCAAAATTTTTATTCTTATTTATCCTTTTATTCAATCAATTCTAACCCATATCAATTCATGGTTTAATGGGCCCATGCAAAAATAATAAAACATGCATTATACTTTAATTTCACATGACCCATATACAATTTATAATGCACATATTTATATACATTATCAAACATCAAATATACAAACATTAAACAACCATCAAACAAACACCAAACATATCAAGGCAAACACATAGAGTTTGGGCAAAATATAATTGGGTAATGGGCTAAATGAAATAATTTTTGGGACGTCACACAGCGAGCTATTGGGTGCAAATGGGTGTATTCCAGGAAATGTGGTCATCCAAGATCAGACAATATGAGATATTAGGCAAGATTGGTTGCCAAAGGGTATGCTCAGAGAGAAGGCATGGACTACAATGAGGTGTTTTCTCTAGCTGTGAAACACACTTTTATCAGAGTATTGTTGGCATTGGTTGCATTATTTAACTTGGAGCTGGAGCAACTAGATGTTAAGACAGTTTTCTTGCATGGGGACTTGGATGAGACAATTTACATGAAGTAGCCTAAAGGCTTTGAGGTTGCTAGTAAGAGTAATCATGTGTGCAAACTGAAAAAGTCTTTATATGGGCTTAAGTAGTCATCCAAACATTGGTATAAGAAGTTTGACACCTTCATGATCAGGCAGGGATACATGAGGAACAAGTATGACAGTTGTGTCTACTTTCTGAAGCTTCCAGATGGCTTTTATATTTATTTACTCTTGTATGTTGATGACATGCTAATTGTTGCTAAGAGCATGGATGAGATCAACAAGTTAAAATCTCAACTGAGTCAAGAGTTTGAGATGAAGGATTTGGGTGTAGCTAAGAAGATTCTTGGTATGGAGATACATAGAGAAAGAAAAAAATGGCAAGTTATATCTGTCACAGATGAAGTATTTGGAGAAAGTACATTCGAGGTTTGGAATGGAGAACTCTAAGCTAGTGAGTACTTCATTGTGAGTACTTCATTGCCGGATTATTTTCAACTTTCAACAGATATGTCTCCGAGCATTGATGAGGAACCTGAGTACATGAGTCATGTTCCATATGCTAGTGCGGTGGGTAGCTTGATGTATGTTATGGTGTGCACTAGACCAGACATTTCACATACAATGAGTGTTGTCTGTAGATATATGGCAGATCCAGGAAAGCAGCATTGGCAAGCAGTGAAATGGTTGTTGCAGTAGCTTCGAGGTACATTTGATGTAGGATTGGTTTTTCAGTGGGACAGTGGTACAGGTTCACTTGTCAGTGGGTATGTGGATTCTGATTATGTTGGTGATTTAAACAAGCGACGCTCTACAACAGGTTATGTGTTCACTTTGGCATGTGGTCCTATCAGTTGAAGGTGTATGTTACAGACTACAGTTGTTTTGTCTACTACTGAGGCAAAGTATATGACAATGACAAAAGCTGTGAAGGAGGCTTTATGGCTCCGAGGTTTGATTGGTGACTTGGGGATTACCCTGGAGAGCGTACCAGTTCGTTGCGACTGTCAGAGTGTCATTCACTTGGCTAAAAACCAAGTGCATCATGCCAGAACCAAGCATATTGATGTTCGTTTCCATTTTGTTCGTGAGATTATCGAGGATGGTGAGATTTTTTTGCAGAAGATCAGTATCAATAATAATCATGTAGATATGCTAACAAATACAGTCTCAACGGTCAAGTTTGAGCATTGCTTGAACTCGATCAATATCCTATAGTGTTGGTCGCCTCGAGGGGCGCATTTGGAGATGTTGATTGGTTGTGATTGACTAATGACTTATGGCGGTCCTCGCCAAGGTGGAGATTATTATTTATAGTATGGCTCGGCCCATTATATGTACCAGTGATATTTCTATTATCATGTGTTTATATTTATTAGTTTCCTTGATTGTATCAGTTTCCTGGACTGAGTAGGAAACTTTCTTAGTTTGAATTAGGAACTAAGTCTAAAGCTCTCTATATATACCTAGTATTGGGGATTGAGAGGTAAGAATGAAACTAGAGAGACATTGTAAGTGTTGTATTGGATTCTCTCAGATTAGTAAAATCTTCATCTCCTGTGGATGTAGGCGGATCATTGCCGAACCACGTTAATTTGTGTGTGTTCTTCTTGTTGCTTTGATTTGCATCTGAGTATGTGCGTGTTTGTATATTTGTTCCACTGCATGAATCTCAACACTTCTCTATTAGACAAAAACTGTAATACCCTGTATTTCACAAAAAAAAAAATTACTATTTGGGCAACGCCCGAACGTTCAGGCGCACGCCCGCACGCCAGAACGATCAGGCGCACCCCAGAACGTTCAGGCGCATGCCAGAACGTTCAGGCGCAAGGCATGCCAGAACGTTCAGGCGCATGCCAGAACGTACAGGCGAATGCCAGAACGTACAAGCGCATGCCAGAACGTACAGGCTCATGCCAGAACGTTCAGGCGCAAAAATCTCTATATAAGAAACCTCCTCATTTCTCATTCCTCACACCAAATCACCTTCTCTTGTGAATTTTTTCTCCTTTCCACGCATTCTAAGTTTTTGAGACTCTCTGTCCGAGACTCTCGGTGCGATGCAACAAAGTTCTGTCCGGAGGAAAGCGCCAGATCTGAAAGCGGTGCAACGAAGTTCTATCCGGAGGAAAGCGCCAAATCTGAAAGAAGATGTTTTTATCTGAAGGTGGAGAACGAAACATAGGTTTGCGTGTTTCATAACTTTTATTAAAGTTTACATTCAATTATTATTATGTCTACTATTCATTTACAATGCATTATGTCATATACTGTTTATACTGCCGCACTTATGCCTGTATATTTTGAATTCATGTATTGCACTGTTATAATGCCGGATTTGTGGTCAATCTGACTCAACTAGACTCGGTCTTGTCCTCAGTAACTTTAAATAGTGAACGGGAGGCAGCGGGCTGCTCTAGGCGATTGGTATTTAACCAGACATTGTGTCTCACCTCTCAACTGGGGACTGATCTAATAGCTTTCAATAAGACCAACTAGATCAGTCCCCAGTTGAGAGGTGAGACACAAGGTCTGCTTAAATACCAATCGCCTAGAGCAGCCCGCTGCCTCCCGTTTACTATTTAAAGTTACTGAGGACAAGACCGAGTCTAGTTGAGTCAGATTGACCACAAATCCGGCATTATAACAGTGCAATACATGAATTCAAAATATACAGGCATAAGTGCGGCAGTATAAACAGTATATGACATAATGCAGTGTAAATGAATAGTAGACACAATAATAATTGAATGTAAACTTTAATAAAAGTTATGAAACACGCAAACCTATGTTTCGTTCCCCACCTTCAGATAAAAACTTCTTCTTTCAGATCTGATGCTTTCCTCTGGATAGAACTTCGTTGCACCGCTTTCACATCTGGCGCTTTCGTCCGGACAGAACTTTGTTGCACCGCACCGAGAGTCTCGGACAGAGAGTCTCAAAAACTTAGAATGTGTGGAAAGGAGAAGAAATTCACAAGAGAAGGTGATTTGGTGTGAGGAATGAGAAATGAGGAGGTTTCTTATATAGAGATTTTTGCGCCTGAACGTTCTGGCATGAGCCTGAACGTTCTGGCATGCGTCTGTACGTCCTGGCATGCCGTGCGCCTGAACGTTCTGGCATGCGTCTGTACGTCCTGGCATGCCGTGCGCCTGAACGTTCTGGCATGCGTTTGTACGTTCTGGCATGCGCCTGAACATTCGGGCATGCGCCTGAACGTTCTGGCATGCGCCTGAACGTTCTGGCATGCGCCTGAACGTTCTGTCATGCGCCTGAACGTTCTGTCATGCGCCTGAACGTTCGGGCGTTGCCCAAAGAGTAATTTTTTTTTTTGTGAAATACAGGGTATTACACACAGAACGTTCAGGCGCATGCCAGAATAGTAATTTTTTTTTTTTGTGAAATACAGGGTATTACAAAAACCCAGATTTTTGTCTATTCGCAGGAAGCGCACTTCTCCTCTTTCAAGAGCGTGATTTTTTGCTGAGATAGAGAAGAGCTTATGGCTCGAGTGTGCTCCTAGGCATAGGGAGTGCACTTCTCTAACTATATTTTGTAAAACTACTTAGTTTTTAAAAGAATTTGTCTTTCAAATTATTCGAAACATGAAAACTAAGTTCACAAATATTTTGCATTTTCACAAAAACAAGTTTAAAGACATTTTCTTTTCAACACAAGAACAACATTTACTTGGAAAAGCTTTTGAAGTAGAATATTTTTAAAAACTTATGCATGCATGATTTGAAAAAAACTGAACAATATGAAACGAAGAAAAGTACATCATAATTCTAGACTTACATAAATCTCTCATTCTCTTCAAGTAATTTTTTCTTTAAGTCTTTAGGTCTTGAAAGAATTCTTGGACTTGAACTTGAGAATCTTCTTTGATCTTGTATTCGTCTTTTTTCTTTTCACTCTAGGCGTTGAAACATATTTAATTCAAATATTAACATCAATTGTTATATTATTTGTTCGCGTCAAAATACTTAAAAGAATTCTAAGTGAAAAACTACTTAAGGTCAAAAAAGCAATACAATAAATACATATATTTAAGTTGTGGCAAAAACAAAACATGTAAAACAAGCCAATCCATTAGCATAGACCATCGGTCTAAACGACAAAATGAAAACTCACAGTATCATACAATTTATATAATTATAACGATGTAGATGAAAGTAGAGAATTCCACTCATTATGCTTAGAAGTAGTATAACCTACCCTAACTTTTTTATTTATTTTAAATCAAGCTTTAGCTTTATTTAACCTAAATTCCACAAGAAAGCATAGAAATCAATGCACGTCCCATATATATATATATAAAGCATTTATTAGGGATAAAAAAAAATAGTTTGAGATTTCATTTTTGTATAACACATAGGTTTTATTCGATAAGTTAGGGGTTGAGAACCCAACTCAAATATACTTGTCACTTGTCACTAAGTTGTTTCCGAGGTTAAAACTCTAGAGGTTATGGTTTGGGTTAAAATTAAATAGAAGCGTTTTTCTAAGAAGTTCTTTTTCAAGAAATGCTTTCAGGACAAGCTTATCTTAAAAAAACAAAGATTGAATAAATGTATTTTTAATAAATAAAAATGAAAATACATAAGAAAAGATGGTAAAGAGTTAACTAGATATATGAAGAGAGACAATTACATGTATGTGCATCTCATCATGTCGGGGTGATTGGATGTGGAATCCTCTAACTTTGAATTTAGACTTTAAGGACAAGTACTAGCTAGAGTGATCATATCTCAGAATGAGTGTTTCTTGTTGCAAACTCTTATTATATTGTCATTTTTTTCTTTCTTTCTGGGATGATAATTTTGATTTAGCTCTTGATAAAGTATAATGAAAGAAGCATATTCAAATAACTAATTTCATATAGTAGGAAAAAAGACTTTTTGAGTTGAGTTGAATGATACGTATTTTTAATACATATGTCGTACCAAAAAAGCTTATCCTATCATTTATAAAAAAAATAAATGTAAATTTATTGTATGATCATTTAACTAATTTCTAATTTTTCGTACTGTGTCATAATCATTCTCTTTCATTTTTTTGTTTTCGTATTTATCCTCTCACATTCTAACTTTTTTTAAAAAAAAAAAAACTTTTATTCACATTTTCAGATATGAAAAAAATATATCTTTTCCCCTTTCATTTAATTTCATCAAAACACATTGATAATTTTTTCTCAATATATTATCTCTGTCATTGCTATAAATTGAAACACATTTATAATTATTAATTATGAATTATACTAAATTATAATTATTAATAATTAGTCAAAATTTTATTTTAAATTAGAGTTCTCTAAAAAAGGGAAAAAGAGTATTCCTTAGGGGTGCAACTCATATACGCAAAATTGGTTATTATAATGTGAATATTTGGAGGAGGCCTGATGGTAATAAACTTATTTTTGGCGAATTTCCAATATTACCTTTTATATATTATTTCAAAAGCATGAGAGATAATCCAATTATTTACCAAAACATGGATGCATGCACCACTCTAACTACTAGAGTTGAAAGAGTTTTACCAAAACATGGATCCTAGCCTAAGCATCTTAATTACTTGAAAAAAAAAAAAACTATTTATAATTTCAACCATTATTTCTACCAAAAAAAGGAAGAAAATATACTTAAATTTTATTGAATTCATATTACAAAAAGACTAGTTTTCCGTCTTTCTCAAATATTGATTTTATGAATTTGCTTCCTACTCTCTCTGCTCTATTTAAAGACTAAGTCGGTATTCAAATTACAAAAAGTTATATCTTAATTAATCAACTTTGCTACAACGGCTTCCAAACTTAAGGTAGAAGAGGAGGATTATATTAGGTAGTTGACAACTAACATAAAAATTTATTAAATCAACTATAAACATAAATCAAAAATGAGGTTGGACTATAGTATACATTTTTATGGATTAAGATATTGAAGAATTTATTATAAAATCAATTATTTTATTTTACAGTTTTTGAATGTTAGTTCAACAACACTTCAGGCTCGAGGCCAATGTGGCTAACACGTTTTCATCCTTCAGATTTTTATCGGGTGGTCCCTGTTTATTTCAAGATCAATAGGACCCATATAGGCCTAGCCGCAACAAATTACACCTGCCCCCTTAGTAGCATTTTGACACAACTCTTGCCACGTGGACGACTCAGAATGGGACTTATCATCACAGGTCTACTTCACAAATGTAGCAAAGTATCTATACGCAAGGCGCATATTATGCTAACTTGATCCGCCGGCGCATTTTAGAAGTACCTGGATAAGGTTTGTGTCAGTTGATTAACTAAAGCGAAAAACGAGATTAAAAGCCGAAAAGCCACAAGTTGTCTAACGGCTCAGATTAGCTAAACAAGGCTAAAGTTACTAAGATAAACGCGAAACCACTTTAGGTTTGAATTTACTAGAATACCCTGGGAAAACAGCTTTATTTCCCCTGTTAGTTCCTCGCGCGGCTCGCCACCTAATCTATTACCAGAGAAGACAACTAACTACCCCCTACACCAGACGAGAAAACGAAACCCTCGCTATCTGTGATAAGTATAATGGCATTATCGTAACTTCAGATAGTCGAATGAACATGTAAAAAGCCACCTGTCATCGGAAAAGCACCAAGTTCATGATTTTTATTCCATTTTTATTTATTTATTTTTTCCATCCTTGTTTAATATCTTAAACTCCGTTTTTTGTCTTCTGCCGCTCCAGTAGTCATTTTTTATTTTTATTTTTGAAAATATTTGTTTTGTTTGCTTTCTCTCTCTCTAGGCAGTAGAGCGAGCGAGAGAGAGAGAGAGGGCCGGAGTAGTGTTCTGTTTGATGGTACATTTGCTTGCGATCTCTAGTGAATCTGTTTGTTCGTTTTTTTTTTTTTAACTTCATTTTTTTGTTTGATCTGTTCTTACTCCATTCTCTGAACAGTGTTACTACAGTCTTTCTATTTTTGGTTTTTTTTTTTTTTTTTTTCTGCTTTGTTTGAGCTCAGGAACGGTAGATTTGAGTGTTCTGAGAAGTGCATTTTTCCGGCGAGTTTCAGATCTGTGAGGTTTGCATTTTTCTTCTTTGGTCTCTTTATTTCTTTATTTGTTTTGATTATTTTTAATTTTTTAATTTTTTATTATTATTTGAGAGCAGATCTGTGCTGCTTGAGAGTATTGGTTTGTTTATGTTTGTCGGTTTGATTTTGTGTTTTGGTTGCGGCATTTGTGTCGATTGTGTGGTTTTGAACTTGGTTTGATGGATTCGATATCAGTTTTGTGCACTAATTTGCGGGTTTTGGAGGTTAGAGTGTCCAATCTAGTTTTTGGAAGATTGCTTGGAACAAGGATCATAGTAAAACTTCTTAGGTTATTTTGATTTTTTTTTTATTGTATTAGATGGTTGTTTGGTGTCGTTCGTGAAAATTACACCCTATTACTCGGTGTCAGTAGAGTAGGATTTCATGCTAGTTGTGGCTCCTTCAATTTATTGTGATTGGTGAAGGGTGAATTTTCCTATATGACTACTAGGAGGAAGTAATCAAAGAGTTGTTTTTCTGAAAGTGTCAATTTCAGTTGGGGTGGGTAGATGCAACAGAGTTCAAGCTTTTTGTTGCAAATTTGGTAGTTTGTTTTGAGCTTCTTCTTTTTATTTCTGTTTTTGTGATTTTTCAATTGTATTTAATTTTTTTAGACGCCATTTTATTAAGTAATTCATGGTTAAAATTCTTTTTTTTTGTGATTTTAGATCTTGAGCCTCCTCCAATGGGAAAATCTCCAGGAAAATGGATCAAGACTGTACTTTTTGGGAAGAAAGCATCCAGATCTAGTATATCAAAAGGAAGATATACTTCGGTAATTTGCTTGCTCCATTGAAATGTTTTGTTTCTTTCAGTGTAAGCTTCTCAAATGAGCTTATATAGGTCCGATATGGAAAACCTGAATTTGACCGGATTAGAAAGTCCTGTCTGAAGCCAGTTAAATATCTTTTGGCAGGCCTACATTATTTTCAAAAGATACCATAGCCTCTCCAATTTGTGAATTGGTTACATTATTTTCTTGGGTTAGATATGAAATTATCTAGATGTTGACTATGTTTTAACATGTAAATCAAATTTAGAGACCAAGGACGTGTCTAGAGTAGGTAGCTTTTCCAAGTTCTGTTACTTTCTTAAATATTTCTGCAACTTTGCTTAGGGAAGTTGCTTTAGTTCTTCATTAGTTATTTCATTTAGTATGTATTCATTAGATATTCATGTTTGAGTTGTAATTATTTTTTCTTGATACATCTAACTATTTTGAAGTATCAAAAGAACAAATCTCACATTTATGTGAACTTGAGAGCAAAAATAGAAAACTAATAAGGATTTGTTACTGAATGAACTTGCATATGAAATCCTCTAGAGTTGGCTCTTTTAAGTTCCTAGTTTCTGCCATGAAAAGCTATTCTACCCTTTTTGATGTATATCCTTTGCATTTGACAGACACGTTAATGCTATTTTTCTAATCTTGTTGGTCCTAGTGTGAAGCCAACTCCAAGAACTCGTCAATGCTCAAAACTAGTGCCAAAAGCAAGCAATGTGTTTGTATGGGACTTGATTAGAAGATTCCCCCCCTGTATTTTGCATTTCCAGCAACTATCTTTCAATGGCATGTGGCCTCTAAGCATAATATGATCTTGGTGTGCCTGCATTCTTTTTAGTGATAATTTTATGTACATTGTTCAGCCTCTACCTATTAGCTATGCCTTTTGGGTTTAAACTGTTTAGTGATTATCTAATATGGTATTAGAGCTTAGGTCTGTGAAGGGTCTTGGTTGCATGTTTGTATTTGCATATGCCTATTAGGATGTTTGGTGTTAGTTTATTATTATGCCTCTTTTTTTACTCTCCAATTATAGGATGAGGTTTCACATGAGGGAGAGTTTAATATTAGCATGATTTATATTGATGGGCTTCTACCTATTTTTTCTTGATAAGAAACAAGGGAAAGATATCACTAAATGGAAAGAGAAGAACTACATAGGGGACAAGGGGGATCCCAAGAGGAACCAACTACGAGTGAAGGGCCCATTTTTTCTCAGGTCTTCTAGAGAAAGACCCAAAATCTTATGCCTATGTTCACAAGCATGTTCCGAACAATGTTGTCAAGGTGTTAAGGCAATGCCTAGGTGATTGACCCCATCTAAAAAATCAGAAAAAAGGATGGTTCATTACGACTTTGCATCGACTATTGCAAGTTGAATAACGTAACCATCAATAACAAATACCCATTGCCCAGGATCGATGACTTGTTCGACCAACTCAGTGATGCCAAATACTTATTTAAGATTGATTTACGATCCGACTATCATCAACTTCGGATCAGAGAATCAGTCGTCAATAAAACAACTTTCAAAACTCGGTATGGTCATTACGAGTTCCTGGTCATGCCATTCGGTCTAACTAACGCGCCTGCAACATTCATGGATTTGATGAATCGTATCTTTAGACCAATTTTAGATCGATTCGTGGTGGTCTTTGTAGATGATATATTGGTGTATTCACCAATAGAGGAAGATCATAAGACGCACCTGAGGATTGTCCTCCAGGCCTTAAGACACCACAACCAACTGTATACAAAGTTGAGTAAGTGCGAATTTTGGGCAAAGAAAGTTAAATTCCTAAGTCATGTAGTTTCAGGCAATGGCATCGAAGTGGATCCTTCAAAGGTTGAAGCAGTATTAAACTGGAAGCAACCTACCAGTGTCACTCAAATTTGGAGCTTTCTCGGTTTGGCTGGCAAGTACAGATGCTTCATCAAGGACTTTTCCAAGATTTTTGAACCTATGACCAAACAAACTCGGAAAGACACATGATTCATCTAGAACGCAGCCTGTGAATCGTCATTCCAAGAATTGAAAAGCGCCTCACGACAACACCAATACTAATCACTCCAAGAAATAGAGTTGGATTTTTACTATACATCAATGCCTCTTTCCAAGGCTTAGGTGTAGTACTAATGCAAGATGGCCAAGTTGTTACAGATGCTTCTAGACAACTAAAAATCCATGAGGGTAATTACTTGACCCACGACTTGGAACTTGCAACTGTCGTATTCGCACTAAAGTTATGGCACCACTACCTATACGATGAGTGGTTCGAGGTCTTCTTAGATCACAAAAGCATCAAGTACATCTACACCTAGAGAGACCTAAACCTCCGTCAAAGAAGATGGTTGGAATTTTTGAAAGACTACGACTTTAAGCTCCAATATCATTCGGGAAAAGCCAATGTCGTGGCTGATGCCCTGAGTAGAAAGTCATATGTTGTTGCTTGTACCCTCAACTTCGAAATGCGAAAGTTGGCTACGGAGATGGAGAATTATAACTTACAGCTACAACTCATTAAGGAGGGAGGAATATCACAACTCTTCTAATTAACTTCCAACTCCGAGCTTATTCAAAAAATTTCAGTTGCCCAAGCCAAGGACCTCATGTTAATGGAGAAAAGAGAACTCATCTTTAGCGAACAGGATTTTCCCCATTGGTTGGTCTTCGAGGCTCTTTATGGTCGCCCTTGCAAATCTCTGGTATGCTGGTTAGACATGGCAGATGGACCGCAATTGGGGCCAAAACTAATTCAAGAGACTTCTGAGAAGATCAGATTAGTAAAGGAGCGACTTCGTGTGGCACAGAGTCGACAAAAGAGCTGTGCCGACAAGCGGAGACAACATCTAGAGTTCAGCCTACAAGAGGTGTCAAACACTTTGGGATCAAAGGAAGGCTCTCTCCAAGATATATAGGCCCATGTAAGATCATCGAACGCATTGACAAACTAGCCTATCGACTATCCCTTTCCTCATCCATGTCCAAAGTTTATGACATTTTTCATGTATCCATACTTCAAAAGTATCGTCCTAATCCTTCACATATTGTCCCTCTAGTCGAAGTTCAGGTTGAAGAAGGAAACAAATATCAAGAGAGATCGGTACAAATTCTGGATAGGAAAACTCAAGAACTTAGACGACGTAGTATTCTACTTGTAAAAGTAATTTGGGATTACCACGGGATAGAAGAAGCAACTTGGGAGCTTAAAGATAAAATCAAGCAAAGATACCCCGAATTGTTCTAACAATAATTGATGTTGTGATATATTGTACTTTTTACTTATCAATGAAATTATTCTTTTACAACTATAATTGTGTCAACATCTAATCTCATTACAAAAATACAGATGTCTGCTGATAGCACAGACATGAGTAAAGAACCATATACGCCATGGCCTGCTTGGCAACCTCGGGGGAGCCCTTCAAGTCCAGAAGCAACCCACAACTTCTACACATCACCAACTCCCTCGCCTCAGCGGCTACGATCCCCTTCGCCAGAACGTATATGGTTATATCGTGATGAAATTGCCTGAAACAATCCAGGGCCCTCATCCTGGCAGGATCTCCTACCAAAATTACGAGGCGGGCGAATTCAGGCAATAACACGTAAAAACATTCCCCCACTCAATCTGCCTCCCCTGAAATGCAACAACTCGCACTGCCCTACACCACCATCTGTCAAGCAAATGTCGGAACCTTCTGCGGAGGAATTCGATTCCATTTACTCTCAATTGTTTGATGATGTCGACGTTTCGACAGGCTAGAGTATAATTCAGGGACCTTACCAGCAATACCCTGATCTAATGGAAGATGACCAAGGCAGTTAATCTCACGAAGATAGCAATCATGACTACATGGACTGAAATTTCGAGGGAGAAATTATTTTAAGGGGGGTAGAGTGTAATATCTCTGGTTTACAAAAAAAAAAAAAAAGAATGGGCAGTACTCGAACGTTCGGGCATGGATTTTTCCTATAAAAGGGGGCCCTCTCCCCCTCATTTCTCACACCAACACTTCTCCATCTCTCTCCTCAATCCTTGGGCACTCTCTCCTCAATCCTTGGGCACTCTCTCTCTTAGAGACTCTTCACTTGTATTGTGCGAAGCCGCTGCCTGACAAAGAGTGCTGAACATCAAGTGTATAATTTGAAGGTGAGAACGAAATATAAGTTTGCGTGTCTTATGACTTTTCATAAAATTTTCATTCATTTATCATTATGTTTATTATTCACTTACGCTGCATTATTATGTATAGTGTTCATACATGTCATGTTTATGCCTTAATAATTGGAGTCCACGTATTACACTGTTACTACGTCGGATTAGTGGTCAATTTGACTAAATCAGACTTAGTCTTGTCCTCAGTAACTTTGAATAGTGAACGGGAGGCAGTTTGCTGCTCTAGAGGACTTGGTATTTAAGCGGGACCTCGTGTTCCCACCTCTCGACTTGGAAACTAGTCTGGTTGGTCCCATTGAAAGCTATCTGCTTGTATAAGTGATATTGAACATCCAAACAGCGCACGTGGTAATTCCGACCTTGATAAGCATCATCAAACGCTGCCAATCTTGTCTAATATAAGTAAAGACCGGACCCACACATGCATAGTCATCATACATGAAATAAGAACCACCTAGGGACGTAAGTGGTCTGTGATCTGTAACGTATATACTGGTGCAATTGTGTCCACTATTATTGATGTTTCTCCTAGAGATGGACATACAATGTGAACCTAGGATTACCTGGAGATGGACATTTGTACGTGAACCTAGGGCAATATACGGTCACAAAGCCATTACGAGACGGTGTTATGTATACTTACTTGTTAAGCCATGTTGTACTGTTTATGATGCTATGTTGTGTATATGTGATGTATGGTTATGATGTCATCTTTATTAATTGTCGTATTCACGAACTATTTTACCCACTGGGCAATAGCTCATCCTGTTGCTAACCATTTTACAGAAGTCTAGGATGGATTGAGCATAGGTGTTTTGGGCCCTCATTTTTGTACCCCCTTACTTATTTGTTCAATTAGTTAAGGAGATTTTTGGGAGGATGTTCCCTTATTATTGGCGGTTCCAGACCGCCTACATTCTGTACAAAATACATTCTGAAATTAATGAAAACAGACTTGTATTTGAATTGTGTACCTGTGCACTCAATAACTGTTATAATGCATTCGCTCCCCGCCTATGAGTGTCCCGCCAATTTAGGAGCGTCCGGGCGGAGTGTGACACATATTTTCTCCTGGTTCCAGATTTTGATCAACAACTTTACATCTTTTAGCTTCTTAATGAACTTATGTCCTTCTCAACCTTGAGGTTGACGCTCTATCACCATTCTAAGAACTTGGATTTGAAAAGTCGGTCCAACTAGACATATTTGAACCTTCCTCATTGGGGCCAAGATCCTAATTGGCTTTGTTGGAGTCCTTGACATTAACTGTCAGGCAGTGATCGCTCTCAACCCATTTGGGAGCTTTCCGGGGGCTGGGGGGGGGGGGGGCAAGGGAGAATTTGGGGAATTAATTGTGATGATGACTGATGACTTAGGTACATGAAGAAGAAGATGTACTAGTGCTTCAAAGAGATCAGTCATGTCTTTAATATACTCATCACCATCTCCACCTTCCTCTTGAGAGTCGCTTGGTTAACCTTTCTGGTTCTCCTCAGTTGGACTTCTATCTATCAATTATAGTGTTATGTGCATTACATTTATAGCTCATTTAGACATTGGGAGATGGAACAAATCGGTGTTGTCAAGGTGGGAAGGCGGTGGTAGGCGTTATACCTTATCTAGGCTAGGCAAGTCCTAGGTGAGGCTTATGCGGCATATAAAGTATTTATTTAGAAGTCCCTGAAAAATTTATTTATTTATTCATTGCTCCCCTATATATAGACATACATACATACATCCATCCATACATACATATATATATATATTTAGTTATTTATAATTATATTTGACATTTTATTTTAAATTGTATAAAATAAGAAAGAGGAACACGTCGTAGATTGGATGAAAAAATAAGGTGGAAAGAAGTTTTTCAGCGTCTAAATGTTGCTGGAAGCTATCGTCGGAGTCTGAGAATGGTCGAAGGAAAGGTCGATGTCACTGGGGTGTAGGGTTTGGATGGTCTCGGCGTTAAGGGTCGAGGGGTTTTTGTTTTAAAGAAAGAAAAAATTTCATAGACGCCCTTGTAAATATTTTTTGCAGACCCTTCCAGGGCCTAGCGGGGCCAAGGGAGAATTTATTGTGATGATGACTGATGACTTAGGTACACGAAGAAGAAGATGTACTAGTGCTTCAAAGAGATCAGTCATATCTTTAATATACTCATCACCATCTCCACCTTCCTCTTGAGAGTCACTTGGTTAACCTTTCTGGTTCTCCTCAGTTGGACTTCTATCTATCAATTATAGCGTTATGTGCATTACATTTATAGCTCATTTAGACATTGGGAGATGGAACAAACCGGTGTTGTCAAGGTGTGGGAAGGCGGTGGTAGGCGTTATACCTTATCTAGGCTAGGCGAGGCCTAGGCGGCATATAAAGTATTTATTTAGAGGTCCCTGAAAAATTTATTTATTTATTCATTGCTCCCCTATATATAGACATACATACATACATACAAACATACATACATATATATATATATATATATATTACTTAATTTTAATACATAAATCATAAATAAAATCATATAAGATTAAATACATAAATATATTTAATCTTATATAATTTTATTTATGATTTATGTATTAAAATTTAATAAATAATTATATATAAATATATTTAGTTATTTATAATTATATTTGGCATTTTATCTTAAATTGTATAAAATAAAAAAGAAGAAGCACGTCGTAGATTGGATGATAAAATAAGGTGAAAAGAAGTTTTCGGCATCTGAATGTTGTTGGAAGCTATCGCCGGAGTCGGAGAATGGTCGAAGAAAAGCTCGATGCCGTTGAGGTTTAGGGTTTGGATGGTTCCAGCATTAAGGGTCAAGGGGTTTTTGTTTTAAAAAAAAAGAAAAAATTTCATAGACTCCCTTGTAAATTTTTTTTGTAGAGAACCCCCTCCAGGGCCTAAGCGGGGCCAAGGCAGTTTCCTTATCCAAGGGTGGCCTAGGTGGGGCCTTGATGATTAGCTTGCTGATGCTATAAGGAGGCTTTATCCAAAAGACCTCCTACAATTTTTTGCTCTAATACCATGTAGAACCATTAAAACTAAAAGCTATAGCTGATAAGTAGATTCTCGGCTATGTATATCGAACTCATTCCAACAATGTTCTAAAGCAATTGTCAATTGATGCTGACAATGTTTTTTGTGAATAGGTTATCTTATTAATACTGAAATATTTATATAGATACATCTGTTTTTGTTATATTTTCTGCCTTCTTATTGGTTGTGTAGCAGGTTTAAATATTTTTGTTTACACTTCTCTTATTTTTTGTTTATGCTGCACAGTGTCTACCGTCTGCCAAGATTATGCTTTCTATGTAAATGTGAGATTTATGTTCTTTTCACCATTCAAGTATTGGAATTTGCTAATTTATACTTTAATTTTTACGTGAAGAAAGCTTCAAATGAGAAAGAAACATGGATTGCTGCCAAGGAACCAACTGCTGATTTACCTGTAGATCCACCCTCGGTATCGGAGCCCACAACTGGTCCCACTGATGGAAATGGTGGAAACTCAGTGTCAGAGAAGGGAATAACATCCAACTTGTCACATGAGGGTATCTCACCACCTGAAACTCAAGATGCAGATAAACAAGCAAGTGCTGGATTTGGTGCACTGGATGATCCAGATAGAATCAGGTTGGAGCAAGCTGCAACCAAGGCACAAGCTGCTTTTAGGGGTTATTTGGTACTTCTCCCTTTCTTAGAGATCACTCTTGATAGAAAAGTCTGTCAATTACTCACTGCACATCTGCAATTTTCTTTGATCATTGAATATAGTGTTTGTTTTGCTTAGTTTAATTGCACCTGAGTAGCAGGGACTGCTGGCATACTCTTACAAATTGTCTGATGTACTATTTTATTCTAGTTAACTGAGGAAGTTATGCTTTGGGGAATATGCAGAATATATATATATACGCAACACAATACAATATTTCATATTTTATATTTTCTCAATTTCCTTTATAGGTAATTTTGTTGCAGGGAAGTTTAACTAGCAGCTAGAGTTTTTGTCTTTGTCCAATATCCTTGATTTATATCAGCTGTTTGTCCTTTGACTTCAGAGCAAAAACATATTCATGCATAGATATATTGAAGGCTGGAAAAGTGCCATTATGGATCTTTGGCACCACTGGCCTACACCTTACTTGACATTCGGCAACTACTGGCCTAGTTGCTAATCTGTAGCATCCATAGCATTTTTTTTCACCCACGGTCCCATTCATGGTGCTCATGATGAATACGTTTTCCAACCAAGGATCGAAAATTCGATTTTGACTTGACTTTAGTCACTTAAAAATTAGAATTAATTCGGAGAAGCTTAATTCGACATGGAGAATTTTTGTAAAAATTCGCTAAATTAGAGAAGTTTAGAGAATTTTTTCATATATGCTTAAATATCTAGATTTATTGTAGTATAAGCTATAAAAGCTAATATAAATAGATGCTTTTAATACATAAAAATACCAATAAGTGACCTGACAAAATCAATCTTGTTAAGTGGGTTGATGAATTTAAAATGGTGGCTTTTGGTCTTAATTCCTTTTCTATGTTTTGATATTTCATTTTGTGGTGGCTTATTTCTCGACCATATACTTTACTAGTTTGAATTCCACCATGCTTAATTATTAGTTTATTATTTAAATGTATTATTTTTTAATCTTGTTTTATAAGAGTAAACTAAAAAAAATGGCTTTGGAAACTCTTTTGATTTACTTTTAAGTTTTTATCTTATTTCAACTTTTTTTTTTTTTACTTCTCTTCTCTTTTTGGTAAAGCATATCCCATAAACTACATAATTTGTTAGCTTGTTAAATTATTTTTTAAAATTTATATTGCTATGTTGGTTGATGAAGTTGAAAATAATACATAATTATTGGTATTTTTTTGTTTTCTATTGATGAAATAAGATTTTTTTACTTCTGTGTCGAATTTCATCTAATTTTGTTGAATTTTATCGAATTTTTTGCATTTTTGAATTGAAAAATAAAATTTTTATCGAAGTTTATCGAATTTTTCGAGTTATTTCAGCGAATTTTTGCAGTTTCTATTTTACATCCACTTCGCACTTCGGTGGTAAAAAGAGGGAAAAAAATTCGTGGAAGGTCGCCGAATTTCGGGGAATTTTTTAACCATGTTTCCAACATAAATCACTAATCTTGTATCACCCATGGTCCCATTCATGGTGCTCTTGATGAATAAGTTCCCAACATCACAACTTTAAATCACTAATCTTGTACATCTTTTGGTGTTGGTGTCCACCAATAGACGGGTCTATCTTCCCACCTTGGGCTTGTGGAATAAATGCTAGAAGCATTTGCATTTGAGATTATTGAAATGCATTAAAGTGATGGGTAGGCTATAAATATAAATATTTATATTTGGTCATCATTAAAATTTAAACTCAAAGCTTTAGTTGTTAGATATAGGCCTAATAATAAATATCAAGCTAACACTAATGCTCCCGCTCCCCCTTGTGTGCTGCTCTATTCTACACTTGAAGAAATAAAAGAATAATTGAATACCTCGCATATCAATGAGGCATGTAAATTCTTACAAATAGGTTTTAAATAAAGATCTTCACAAATTGAGCTTTGGTACCATATTTAGATTACTACTAACCTCAAAACCTATAGATGTCAAGTGGAGGCATAATGATGGCTGCTAAGCTAACTCCTACAGTTATATGTGTCCTTATGTACATAGCATAGTTATCAAAATTTTGAATTGGAATCAAGTCATTTTGGAACTTGATGAATTGAAGTGGGATTGTAATTGATGAATCAAAAGATTCACATACATTATATGAATCATATATTCATATGCCAATATCTAGGTCAGGATCCATAAATTCATAGCATTTAATTTAAAATTTTGCTAATTGATCATTTGGTCTAAGTTAATGTCCTAAAATAGGATAACATTTTTTCTCATGGGAAATTCTTTTCACCAATTGCTCTTACAAAAGTTCAAGCCATTCTTATTTCTAAAGTTTACAACCTAATCAAATTATATCTAAAATTAATACTTCATAATTGGTCATCTTTGGTATCACGTTTCACTAGGGTATGGATATTGCGATAAACTGATATTTGAAAATGATTTTCTTGCTGTAGAGAACTCGTCTTCAAAAAGATCATTTCATTTATCTTTTGTTTTTTAGGTTTTTGATCATGGAATATTTTGGGTTAAATAATTGCAAACTATGTCCAAGTATTCTATTTAGTGATTAGTTGTTCTCTGGATTTTCATCATAATTATTGAATATGTGATACTTTGAATTTACGATACACAAAATATGCTTTTTCTCATAAGATTTGCATCACAAAATATGTTCTCTAGTTTTGCATCATAGAAATTAGGTTTGCTTCATAAATATCATATACGTGATACTTTTGAATCAATGATACACAAAATATATTTTTCTATATTGCAAATCATAAGATTTGAATTATGAATTGGTAGACCTTACTAATTTTTATCAATATTTACTATAGAATCAGAAGCATTGGGATTTATGCCAAGGATTCAAATTATTTTCCCCTGAACCAAATCATGAATCATAAGATTTATAAATTTTGATTGAGATTCTTACAGCCATGTTAATTAATGTTATATAAGGTTCAACCAGTCGTGGTTTACATTCTTCCAAGCTTGAGCATCTTCTTCTTATTTCTTTAATGCTTTTTTTCTCAGTCAATCACAATTTATATTTTCTTTTTGACCATTGTTTCATCTTTTAAGCTTACATAGTTTGTTCTTTTATGTGCTAAGAATATTTCCTTTTTTGTTGTTTTTGTTTCTTAGGTCATCCATTGTCTATGCTCTTGTGAGCTAAAATTTCTTTTAAGTTGGTCGAGGCTTTTTTTTTTTTTTCTAATTTGTTTGTACTTTGTTTTGTTGATCATGAAAACTGACTGTTATGATATCGACATAATTTTTTTTAACAACAGGTACATTATTTTAAATTATTTGATGAACTTGTATCATTATATAATGAATTGTATTGTTGTCACTATTTTCAAGCAAAGTAGGAAAAGATTTTAGAGGAAGTAGGAAAAGATTTAAATATTTCTTTTGATGCATAAACTGTAAATATGAAAATATATATGTACAATGCCGAGGAAATCATGTGCATTGCATGTGTTAACAAATAGCCTAGTTTAGCATTGAAGTGCAAGATCGGAATAAAACAAATATAAACCTGATGGTATGTGTGATGCGCTTGACTGTTAACAGTTTGCTTGAATGGTCTTTTCCTTTTTCAAATGAGTGTTAGGTTTAGATAGTTCTATACATTTCATTGCAGTATGAATTAGATCTTTGAGATTACAAAGCGAATGGTAAAAACAATGAAAGGTGTTGTATGAGTTGGTTGACAGCAATTATATCACATACATGTAAAAGATATATGTATGGTAGCTTTCAAAGTCAGGTGAGTACCTACGTAATTTGACCCTCATTTTAGATGTTAGTAAGTTTTTCCTGATGAGTCAGGAAGGTGGATTTAAATTTTTTTAAACCCTAAGTTTAAGCCTTTGATGGAACCAAATCTGCATTCCTAATGTTGTTAGATTACTGTGAGCCTAAAAGTTATAGCTGTCAATTAGAAGCTTAACAATGGATATCAAACTAAAACTAACATTCCCCTTCCTCACATGGTGTCCTGAAAATTCATTCTGTTCTTTTCCTGAAAATTCCAGCTGAAGAGAGAAACTTGCTACTACCATTGAAAATACCCTAGTTGAAAATTCTACGATTTCAACGAGCATGTGCTGTATTGCCAAAAGAAAAAGTATTGTAAAATATCATCTTCTGGATGTTGTGATTTTATCTATTTCTGTCATTTTTTTTTTCTGAATTTGGAATATCCATAGGCAGTGTGACCTTACCATTTCTTTTTTAAATCTGGTAAAGCCTTGTTTGCATGTCCCTTTTTAAATATGTACCACTTTCTTTTAAGATTTGTTAATGTGATAATGGTTCTGATGTTTAAGTGTAATGTTTAACAGGCTCGTAGGGCATTTCGAGCCCTCAGGGGAATTATAAGGCTGCAGGCTCTTGTTCGCGGGCATTTGGTGAGGAGGCAAGCAGTCGCTACTTTACGCTGTTTGCAGAGCATCATAAGGTTGCAAGCATTAGTTCGTGGTCGAAGAGTCAAACTCTCTGATACTGGTCATGACATGCGTAGAAAGAGCAGTATAAGAAAGCCTCTGGTAATTTATAGAACATTATGTTTGGATTAGTCTGGTGAAGCTTGGATACCCTTGGTTATAATTAAAAAAAATAATAATAGGACATTATGTTAATTGGATACATCCATTTTTTAAGGTATGTACCTCATCTATTATGATCACTGATGCTAAATTTATGAATATTTTTCATTCTTATAGTTTCTGGTTGATAAAGTATGTTGAAGCCAATTTTGGCCCGCCCAACACGTTGCAAAATATTGTCCCTCCTACGGGCCCCCAAGTTTGGCTGGCCCCTAAGTTGTGCCATTGGGCTTGTGGGCGCCCATGTAGAGCGTGTCGTAAAGCAAGTCCCGGGGGGTTTTGTTTTTCTTCTTAGGAAAAGTCCCCTTGCTAGTGTGAGGGGATGAGACTTCTTATATGTCTTAGCTTGGAAGAACATAGTCGATGTGAGACTAATATCTGGAGTTGAACCCACCAATAGTAGGCCTCTCAACACCTCACACAGATGCATTGATCCCCACAGATGGTGCCAACTGTTGAAGCCAATTTTGGCCCGCCTCACACGTTGTAAGATATTTTCCCTCCTACGGGCCCCCAAGTTTGGCCGGCCCCTAAGTTGGGCCATCAGGCCTGTGAGCGCCCACGTAGAGTGTGCCGTAAAGGCAAGTCCCGGGAGGTTTTGTTTTTCTTCTTAGGAAAAGGCCTCTTGCTAGTGTGAGGGGGTGAGACTTTTTATGTGTCTTAACTTTGAAGAACACATAGTCGATGTAGGACTAATATCTGGAGTTGAACCTATCAACAAAGTATAATTTCTAATTTATAAGAAGTGAAATGTATATGCTTGCTGTTTCTAAACACGATTCCTGTTATGATTTTCTTTCTTTAATGGAAGCCTTAATCTGTTCTAATTGTGGGTCTTTTATTTATTTATTTTTCTTGCTAATACTGCTTTATTTTCCAGGATGCCAAACGCATTGATTCTTCTAAAGTTAAAACATCTGCTCAGACAGAGAGGCTGCTGGCAAATGCTTTTGTCTGCAAGGTATCTGTCAATTTAATTATTGCTTTCAATATGACTATAGATAATTTATTCTTTTGACATAACCGTCCAGGCATATACAGTATCAGTATATGCAGTAAAAGCTAAGCAACCAAATTATATTATAGTACTCTTTTCTGTTTTAAGATGCTAATGTTCTGTTTTTGTTAGGCCTCTTTGGAGAAGTAGTAGACATACTAGTATAGGGTTGAGTGAACATCTACTTATCCTTTGCTTCATGCAATACTCAACCCTCCCCATTCGTTGTATGAAAATACTCCGAAGGAGTCCAAAGTTTTGTCAAAAGTCTTTGTTTCTTAATTATTGAATCATGAAATGAATGTAAACAGGAAAAATATAAAACTTCTATGAAAGTTCTCTAATTTGAATTGGGCTTTGACCTAGAAGTAACTGAAGTTGGGGGCAAAACAACACAACTCAACTCAACTCAACTAAGCCTTTTTCCAACTACATGGGGTTGGTTATATGAATCTGCTTCCTCCACTCCGCTTTATACAACACTAAGTCGACATTCAAATTACAAATAGTTATATCTATTCTAATTACTTCTGTCCATGTTGACCCTGAACTACGGTCCTTCAAAATCTGGAAGTGATTAGAGGGAAGTCCATCTCGACATGGAGAGCTTTTGTAAAAGTTTAATATTTCAGGAAATTATAAAAGAGTTTGATTTAAATTTTTGGAACATCTATATTTGATTCTAGATGTGCTGAAACAAACATAATTATTTACTTATAACTCATAAATTATATATATATATATATATAATGGTTTAAAATAAGATTTTATAGTCTCTATAATACTTGACGCATATTGTACGAGTAATAAACTATTTTTATAACTTTTATTTTTAATATAATAATTGATTTTGAAGGTTGATTACACAGTTTATAAAGTGCATGTTCTTTTCTTTTTGAAAAGAGAGTTTCAAAAATTTTATTTTCCTTTTTCTTTTAGTGATTCTTTAGTTTTTATCTATTACATATGAAATTTTGGTTCAATCTCATATATTTTTTCCTTAAAGAATATTTTAAAGAATTTTGCAAATTATTCAGATACGTTTTATCAAGATTCGGTGGGATTTTTGTAATATTTCATTTACATTTAATTCGTAATTTAGTGATTAGAAAATTGAAAAAATCTGATGAAAATTTTGATAAGTTCAAAGAACGTTCATTCCATGGGTGTTATAATGTTAAATTTGATATAGATAGATATGGAATTGCTGGGAGTTTGTGCCAGAAGAAGAAATCCCTCGTCAGCTTTTTTTCTGATCTAACCTTTGCGTAGGTTTTCTTATTTTAGCAAACTTTTGTGCAACCTAGATTTATTGAAGTGTGAAGGGCCTTGTGAATTGAAGATGAATGAAAATTGAAAATTGAAAATTGGTTTTTTTGGGTATGCACAGAATAAAATCTTTTGTCTGAAAGTATTCTTGTGTGTTGAAGATGACTGGGGATTGATAAATTGAGGTTAAAACTCATATCATAGTGAAGCTCTTGGGTTGAAAGTGATTGATGGAAATTTGTTGTGCTGAGTGGTGAGATTCTGATACAATCCAAATTTCCATATCAAAGTTTAACGTCTAGAAATTTGTTTTTGAATCATGAACCGAACACAGCTTTAGTATATGGATTTATTCCCAAGTATAATTTGAAATTGGGGTAAAAGTGCATTCGGGTCCATGATTGAAACAGTTCTTTCTGCATTTCTTTTCTACTTTGTTTGTCTTCCCACCTTTGTTATCACTCTGGGATCATTTTGCTTCCTTCTTTCCTGCTTTGTTTGTTCAGATCTTAAATGCTCCTTCTAGGGTGAAATTTGTTGCGTGGTCTACTGTTTTTTCGTATGTTTGACCAACTGGAATCTTGGGAGTTTGTCACATCAAGTTATTGTATTCTTTGCAATGCTAGTTGTAGGACAATCTTATTCATCTTATCCTTGTTTTCTGCATCTGATTCTATTTTTTTTCGTGGTTCTTGTGCTAATCCATGGATTAAATCCTGACATTTGAATGAATTAGGATTCTATCTCTTTATTTACTTATTTATTTGTTTGTTTTTGCAATGGAAAGGGGTATTTGGAGATTGCTAGTTTGTGGTGCTTTTTTGCTTTCCTTGGGATTAGCTCACATGTTGCAATAATGAACCTAAATGACTGATGTTTGACAAAATTCTTGCTTACTTCTAAGACTCTCCAGGTATAGTGTTTTAGAGAGAAAATGACTGTAAATTGTGTGGATATCTTCTTTTCATAATTGATTTTATGAATTGTCCCCTTAAAGAAGTTTATTTATTTGTCCTATTTTTCTTATCTTTCAGAAAGCTGAATTCTATCTGTTTAGTGGCATATTGAGCTCACATATTTGTCCTATTTTCTTATCACATCCAATAGAGTATTGATTTCTGCAATTTTACATTTCCCACTTGTATGGTGGGGAGACTTTTCCTCCTATTCATTATAATGGCTTCCATGCTTCTATTTTCTTTAAACTTGATTGTTGTGTTTACCAGCGGTTTCCATCTCTGCTTAATGTGGCAGACTGGCAGTCATGATTTTCTTATTTGGACCCTTTCCTAAGTTTGGAACATGTAGGAAACAAAAATTAGTAATAGATATCACGAATTAAAAAAAAAAGATGTACAGAGTTGAGTATTCCATTAATGATAATGGAATACCACTGGTACTCTCTTTTGTTACTTTCACTTATCATTAATGAATTTGTTCCTTGTTTCCTCTTAAAAACAAGGTTGAGTATTCCATTATTACATTCTCTTCATTTCTCATAGATTATTCCTTGAGCATTTCCCGCATGTTTCACCTATTGTTTCCCATATGTCCGTTGTGTCTTCCTCAATTTCATATTTTAGGAAACTGGATTGTATTTGTTTTTTGGAGTGTTTTTCTGATATGGAAGGTGTCCACTGGAGATATGTTTCTCAATATCCGTTCCATTTTTCATTTGCTGTGGTTCATGTCGTCCATCTTTGACCCACTGCAATGTAATTGTGCCTTCAGTATGATGGTTTTTTTGGTAAAGATTTGAATTTGGCATAAACTTATTGTCTCTTTTCTTAAAACTGTTTTAGCTTCTTGGATCTTCACCCACAGCAATGCCCCTACGACTTCAGTATGGTCTTGAGGAACCTAATTCAGCATGGAACTGGCTGGAACGTTGGTCATCCTCCTGTTTCTGGGAACCACTTCCACGACCAAAGAAGAATACTGATTTGAAATCTCAGACAAGGCAGGGTACTTCACAAACGGTAGAAACTGAACCAAGCCGATCAAAACGTACCATCCGGAGAGGTCCAGCTGCACATGTTGACAATGGCTCAATAAATTCCAACTCTGAATCTGATAAACCTAAGCGCAGCCTGAGGAAGGTTTCAAGTCATCCAGTGGATCCAGTGCAGGAGCATCCACAGAATGAACTTGAGAAGGTTAAACGCAATCTGAAAAAGGTTTCCATAGTGGAGTCCACTGATAGGTTAGAAGTTGAAACTGAAAGGCCAAGGCGCAGTCTGAAAAAGGCATCAACTTCCCCTGCTCCTACTATGGCTGATAAGGGTACATTCGAGTCTTCTGAAAAGATGAAAGATATCACTATTGCAGTGTCTACAGAGCCTGATAGCGAGACTTCTCTTCCTGGCAAACCATTAATAGCTGAAGCTTCGGTTGATGCATTGCATGAAGACCATTCTCCAGTTGAATTACCATCTACGGAGAGAGTTGAGCAAGAGAAAAATACTCCTGTAGCAAATGAGGAGTCAATATCTAAAGAAGATCATACTAGCAATGAGAACCATAAAACTAACAGAAAAAGATCTTCCTTTCCGGCAAAGCAGGAGAATCCAGAGAATGGATTGCCTAAAACTCCTACATTGCCAAGCTATATGGCAACAACTGAATCTGCTAAGGCTAAGTTTCGAGGACAAAGTTCCCCAAGATTTGGCCAAGATGGGGCTGAAAACAATGGTTTTACCAGGAGGCACTCTCTTCCTTCCTCCACAAATGGCAAATTGAGCTCACTGTCACCGCGGCCCCAAAGACTGGTTCAAGCAAGTGGCAAAGGAGGAAAGAATGACAGATCTCTATTGTCATCGAGAGACGGTAGTGGTAAGAACTAACAAAATCCTCTCCATTTTTTGGTCTGATTACTTTTCTGGCCCACCTTACTTGGTTTACTCACTAGAGATTATCGTTTTTGGGAATCTAATACATCTTAAAAGGCATCCAGAGTAATTCCATGGATATATTATTTGCTATCTGCTTGATGGCACATAAATTTGAGTTCTTTCCAGTGTTGGATGAAAAGGAATGCAGCTATGTCAGCTTGGATCCTGATAGATATATGTTGTAAAATTCCATATAAGTTGGATCCTATGATGAAGTTGCTTGCATTCTTATCCTTTTCCTGGCTTCTTTTATTTTCTTTCTCCAAAACTACTTTCTATAATCAAAATAAGTAGTCATTTGCTGTATCTGAGATGTGTCTATTTGGTTTCTCAGAGAAGGTTGTCCAAGCAGAATGGAGGAGGTGATTTCACAAAAGATTTGGATTTCGAGGAATCATTTAATGGAGGCACAGGTGATTACTTTTCTGCAGTTTCCCGTTTGTGCTACTGGTGTATAATGGTGTTATTTGAAACAGACTTGGATTGATTAAAAAACTTAATGGGCGCCCGCTTCTTTATTTTCCACGGTAGGGTGTTTTGAATGCTTGTATAGAAGCTCTAGGCTTTAACGTATGGCTTGTTTGTTTGTTTGTTTTTTTTTTTTTGTTTTGTTTTGTTTTCTTTATACTTTTTTTGGGGCATCAAAGGGGTTGGTGACGTTTGGTTGTTTGGGTTGGGAGTGGAGGTGGTTTCAACAAAATCACTAACATAGAAGAACGTTCAAATATGTGTTCACTATAGCATGTTAGTATAAGTTGAACATCTGGTTTTTCATTCAGAACTGTGTATTTTTTTTTCACCTTTTTTTTTTTTGTTTTTGTTTTGGTGTGGTTTATATGGTTGTATTTTTTTATATTCATATACCCTTTTAGCTGGTTGAGGTGGATAGTTGTTACATTACCAACCTTTTATGAAATTACATTCCCATGTTGATTCTGTGAACATGGGATTAAGAGACTTGATTCATTGACACAATTTTGGAAAAAAGTAATTGCTTTAAAAGCTTGAGTTGGTAGAAAGGAACATACATTAATTAGAATGGCACATTGGTTTTTAATATTATCATATTTTAGAACCCTTGTAGATGATTCACATTTGTCTATTTCAGGAAGTCCTACCTTATTATGTGGCATTGTATGTGCTTTACAGCCGAAAAATGCATCTGCTCCTGTTTCGTTAAGCATTATAGCAAGTGGCAACTGATCCCTTGATTGAGATAGAACTATTCCTCTATTCTGCTTTTTCTTTTCTTGAAAGAATTTGACTACATATATTCATGAACCCTCAGGTTGGGCATCTTCAAATACACAATAACAGCAATGACCAGGGGGGGTTTCCTCTTCCAATACTCTTAAATAATTCCACTTTTACATATTGGCCCAATCTAAGGGCAGCTTGATTTGGTTTCTTAGGAACTAGTGATACAAATATGGAGGGGATTTGAGGAAAGGCTTCATCAGATTCTTGCAGTCCTCAAATAACACTTCAAACTGTGAGATGGTAATCTCTCATTCTTGCATGCCTGCTTCAGCTGCAAAGTTTAATCCCTACCTTAAGTATGGCTAGTGCTTCAGCTAAGTGTACTTGCTCCCTTCTCTTCTTTTGGGGCAGACTTTTGGCGACAACCTGAGGCTCCACATTCTCCTCCAATAGAGAGGCCTAATGCTTTTCATTGTTTGTCATTTGTCGGTCAGTATCTACTCTTTAGGTTCTCAAGTCTTGGTCTAGTGTAATGTCATGTCATCTTGTCTTCAAGTAGCTTTCCAATCAAGGGGACTCCTAGGATGGCATCCATGTGTACATCAAATAATCTTTGACTAACTTATCTCACAGTTTTATCTATATTAATCTATATCTATACTAATATAATGAGGATATTTGGACAGATGATGCTGAAAATTTTTTGACCCAAAATTGTTCAAAATATTTTCATGCATTTCACAAGTTTTAAACCCAACTATTTAACCTACCTACTATCTTTCTATCCACTACTGCGCCTACTTAACTAAAATTTTTAAAAAAAGAAAAAAATACTATCTTTCCTTTTTCTAACTTTATTCTTAAAAAAATAATCTTAACCTATAATTTTTAAGTAATGATAAATTTTTATAAAATAATAATTATCTATGCTAAAAATAATTATAATAAAATTTAACTTAAACATTATTCATAAATACTTTAATTTATGTGCAGTGGGTATACACTATTAAGAGTAATATTTACCAATGTGGTTGTGCGTGATGCTTTTAAAAACATACGAAAAATTTGGTTTTTAAGGAAAACACTTTTCTTAAAAAAAATGCTTTTGTAAAAAGTTCTACCAAACATATCTAGAATATTTATAAAAGTGCTTTATTATATGATGTCCAATTTACCCTTTTATAATTAAAAATAAATATACCTACATCCAATCCATTAACACTTTGGTCTGATTAAAAATAAATACTAATTGTAATTTAATTATAACAAAAATGTAAGTAGAGAAAATAAAAATAAAAATTATAAATAAAAGGACGCAAGTACCAAAATGTGGCAATAGTAACCATTTTTTTCTTAAAAAATATATTATTAAAAGAAAACTCAAAGTAAAAAATAAAGTACATAAGTACAAAATCATGACAAAAATAACAGCTTTTTTTTTGTTTTTAATAAAAATATATTCCTGTGTGAGCCCAACAACACACAGGAATGAAGCCCTAAACACAAATAAGACCCAGTCCATAAAACTTAGTTCATTTGTAGAGTATGCAAGTTCACAAGAAGCACATGGGCCCTAGGCCTATAAGTAGAGGTGGGATAAAGCCCAATGATACATGGGGACAAAGCCCTAAACACAAATAAGACTTAGACCGTTTAACTAAGTGGAACCAAGGCTACACAAACTTCCAAAGAAATCTTAGTTACAATGGAAAGAGACCTCTTAGTTACACCATCATTGACACGCATAAGTATTTATAATAATGTAAATGAAACAAACTACTTAAATAAGTAAAAGTGACAACATCCCTAAATAATACATATTTACCTTGATGCTTAAAAGTGACATCATCCTTGTGCCTCTAAAGGTGGGCTCAACTAATTGAGTGATCTCAATGCTTTGACAATCACTAAAGTTTGAGTCGTTGTGGTGGCCTTTGGCGAGATGGTATATCAACATCCCAAGTCTTACCACATAGCTTTAGTGTGAGATGTTTAGATATGTGGGTATAAGGGCACAATATTCTTTGTCGCATATAAGGTCAACCTCTCCTTTTATACCTATGTTTTTTTTTTTTGTACGAAAAAAATAAAAATAAAAACCTTATCTTTGTATAGCTAATGATTTAAAATTATGATTAGAGGTGTTGCTTATATATGAGAATTATGCTTATTTAATTTAGTGAGATTCTAAGGTTTTAGGAGTTTAATTTTAATTGGGGGCTTGTATTCATGGGCTATATTAGTTCCTCAACTAATAAACTCATATGGTATTGAGACATTTTGTCCTTTTTTCTTAAGTTATATACAAAGTCATTCTTACCAACACATACACACACATATAAAGGAAAAACTTGCATTAGAATGCTCAAAAATTTACAAAGAGAAAATTGATGATTCAAATGAGGAGTCCTCTCTTATCTAAGACTTTTTTATTATTACTAAAGAAAGTTGTAGAAAATTTACAAGTGACAAGGTTGCATACAACCGAGTTTTCCTCCAAGCATCCCATTGAAGCTTTCTACATATACAAATGAGCTTTAATTAATGCAGACTTGTTATAGATATATTAAATTAAAAGAACCCATAATTTTATATTAAAGTCTATGGTGTATGACATTCTCCCCCACAGAATTATCTAGTGTCATACTCCTGAATGAAGTCACCGTTACCTAGGTGCTCACTTAGATTTCCCTTGAATAGCTAAGATCTACGCCCACATGATAAATATTCAAAGGGCTGATGTATTCAAGTGGATGTATATATATATCTTTATATACATCCACTGCTTTTCATTATATCATTCAAATAATGTCCCAAGTACATGTAACTCTGAAAAACGGGCATTCAAAAAGCCACGTTCCAATAAAGACATTCCCTTGGAAGAGGCGTTCAAAAACCATGTACCACTAAATTAAATAAACCAAATCTTAAACTCATGTATCATTAGTATGCCAACATCTTTTACCTTATATATTTTTTTTATTATGCTAATATTTTTTTTATATGAAGAAAGACCAAATTCACAACTAGATTTTCAAATGCCATCATCCCCTTACAACATTCTTCACAGTATTCCTTATACGAAATTCATAACATTCTTCAAACCTTAATATTTTATTTTATTTATACTTCGGATAAATGTCTGAAAATAATTAATAGCTTTATATGCCCCAAATTACCAAAACAGTTTTTTTCCGTTGGGTAATTTTACTAAATTCAAAAGATTTTTGAAAGGCAGTCCCGTCTAATTCTTACCATGTCTACAACCTAATTCAATGTCAAAAGATTTTAATTTCATGATTAACTGTAACTCATCACATCTAATATGTTATGATCAATAAGATATATCAATCATAGTTCTTGATAGAAAAATCATGTAGTTCGTACTTACCAAAAATAACCGTGGACTAGATTTTTTTTTTTTTGATACTGACACAAGGTCAAAGAATATTGGTATTAGGACCAGAAGAAATCAGGACCCCTCAGTAAGATCAAAATAGCGAACAAAACGAAAAGAGATATAAGAGACCCGGATGAGAATCATGCGAACCAACTATCATGATCTCGCTCTTATATATTTGCAAAGAGAGAAAATCAAACTTTTGACTTCAAATGAAGGTATTCGAATGTACACCGTTGAGCTAGCCAACGTTTGTAAACCTCGACTAGTTATTACAGTATTTCTCTATATAGTTCAAATGCATGTAATTTTACATTAGTACATAATTTTTTACTTGCATGGTTTTGGAGTCAAACAAGAGAAGTAAACATAGGATGCTTAGTTGAAGCATAGGCATTTCTAAGACGGTTTAATAAGTTCCCATTAAAGTACCTTGCAACATTTTTTTTTTTTTTTGCTTTATAATTCATTTGAATGTCCATATACTATTTCTAAGACTTGTGAAACTCTTTTAGTTGTTCAAGAATTTTGTTGTACTATTCTTTTCCTTGTGGCATCTATAATGTCATTCCTGTTGTAAATATGTTGAATATTCAAAATAGTAAATATATGTATTATACACATGTATCAAGAAATATAATATTAAAGTGGGTTATGTGTCCAAATAATATATGTATTCAAGTGGTACATGTAACCAGTGATATATATATTTATGTAATACCCTAGGTTTGTAAAAAAAAATAAAAAAAATTGAACGTTCGGGTAGGGTGCCTGAACATTCGGGCGCCTGCCCGACCCTTCGGGCACCATTTTTTTCTTATTTAAGAAACCCCCCCTCCTCATTTCTCACACTAAAATCACTTCTCCTTGTGATTTTTTTTCTCTCTCTCACTCATTTTGAGTTTTTGTCTTCTCTTTTGAGACTCTCTTCGTAGTGCAACGCGGTTCTGCTTAGAGGAAGGCGCTAGTTCTCGAAAGAGTTTTTATCTGAAGGTGGAGAATAAAATATAGGTTTGCGTGTCTTATAACTTTTATTAAAGTTTACATTCATTTATCATTATGTCTACTATTCATTTATATTGTATTATTGCGTATAATGTTTATACTTGTCATACTTATGCCTGTATATTTGGAGTTCATGTATTACACTGTTGCTATGTCGGATTAGTGGTCAATCTGGCTCAACCAGACTCAGTCTTGTCCTCAGTAACTTTAAATAGTGAACAGGAGGCAGCGTGCTGCTCTAGACGATTGGTATTTAAGTAGACCTCGTGTCTCACCTCTCAACTGGAGACTGATCTGTTGGTCTTATTTGAAAGCTATCAACTTATACAAGTAATACTAAATGTCTTAACCTTGCATGTGGTGATACCGACCCTGATAAGGATCACCAGACGTTGCTAAATCTTGTCTAATGTTAAGTAAATACTAGACCAGTTCATGCATTGGCATCATACATAAGCACCACCTAGGGACATATGTGGTTTATGATTCATAGAATAGTTAGAAGCAATGCTCACTATTTATTATATTTCTTTGGAGAGGGACGTACAATGAGAACTCGACTACTTTTGGGGAGGGACATCTATATGTGAATCCAGAGCGTCGTTCCTGAGGAGGGACGTAAAATGAGAACCTGGTTACTCTTAGGGAGGGACATTTGTACAACTCAAGCAACGTACAATCATGAAACCAATATGAGACAGTGTCATGCATACATACATGTTGGATTGACTATGATGCTCTGATGTGTATTTATGATATTTAATTATGAAGTTTGCTTTATTAATTGTTATATTCATGAACCATTTTACCCACTGAGCGTGTAGCTCACCCCGTTGTTATCTAATTTTTCACAGGAGATTAGGGAGGACTGGGTGCAGGTTTTTGGGCCCACATTTTTGTACCCTTTGTATTATTCATTAGGGATTTTGGGAGGATGCTCCCTTAACTATTTCATGTACAAATATATTCTGAAATTAATGAAATCAAACTTGTACTTAATCATGTTTTTGTGCACTCGGTTATTGTTATAATGCATTCGCGCCCCGTCCGTGAGTGTCCCGCTGGTTTAGGCGCGTCTGGGCGGGGTGTGACATTTAATGGTATCAGAGCCAAGTTCACGGCCCGCCCAAGTCCACCAAATTAGGGTGAAGAAATTTTTTATTAGATATATATATCTTTAGAACTATATATATATGAATTATATATAGTTGAGATTTATATTAAATATATATCTAGAAAACTATATAATTTTTATATAGTTTAGATATATATAGTTATGGTTAAATATATATATCTATATATCTATGTGTATATATGAGATATATATATATCATATTGCTAATGGAAAATTTGGATTACATGATGGCATAAACATCAAAAGAAAAATAGAAAATACTGTCTAACAGACAAGGTATAAATCTTAAAAATGTTAAGAATATATTTTGTGTATTTTACAAGTTTATCTTCTTTTCAGCAAGATAATGGCCTCAAATGAAGGAACGACTTCCAGTAGTAGGGAACCAATTCCCACCAGACTCACAGAACTGTTCGAAAGGGAGGTTATGACTATGAGGAGTATCGACAATAGAGATCTCCGCCTCCGTTCTATCCTTCACGAAAAACTCGCAACACTGGGGTGGTTGAACATAACAAAAGTTGAGGGTTACGTCTTTTACAACTTGGTGAAGTCCTTCTACGAAGCCATGAATTGCGTAGGACTTCAAGAAGATGGGATCAGCCTTGTCTTGGAGACAACAGTCAAGGGAACAAAGATCTCTATCAACGTCGAAATTATTTCGCGACTTATGGAGATCTCGATTGGAGATAAAATCATTGATCCACACGAACCCCAGACAGTTGCAGAGATCGCGGAATCCAAAGAACAGTTGTTCAATTCCCTCACCAAAAAGCCGTACACCCAATTGACGTACGCCCACCTCCCAAATAATCCCCTTAAACCACATCTTGCCCGCCTTGAGAAGATCGTATTCGGCAACATCTTGCCGGAAAAGGTGACTAGAGGTACTATGTCAAGAGCTCAACTTCTTGTGCTATACTGCATAAAGAAGAAAATTAAGGTCTCCCTACCTCATATCAATATCCAGCAAATGTTGCGGGTGATTCAAAACCTTTCAAGAAAGGAACTCCTCGGCTACGAAGTCTTGATCATGAGGATGCTATACGAGGCCAACGTCAACACTTTTGATGAGTCTTTGAAGCAGATCACTAAGGCGGTTACAACATCCTCTATCTTCAAGACGTTTGTCACAAGTGGAAGGGTGACTGACGAGGAAGTATTCGGCACGACTTTAGGAAGAAATGGCAAAAGAATTAGAGACAAAAATGGATGTTGTTAACGAAAAAGTCGGTGCAAGATTCCTGTTAGGGAGGCACCAAATAACGAGCCAAACCAGAACCCTATGACAACCCCACCCCCGAATAATGGTCAAACCGATCATCTATTCTTTGAGGAAGATTTCTTTGCCAAACTAAATCAACCTCAACCAAATCAGAATGGGCAGAGAGTTTCAGCAAATCCACTTTCCTGGAACATACCAACTCAAGGCAATACTACGTACCAAAGGTTTCCAACTTCTGAGGTATTATATCGGCCAGTTCCACAAGTTCTTGTGAACCAACAGCAACAGAATTGTGTGGCATCAAATTTCGAAAGACAGGATATCCCAATGAGTCCATTGTTTCAAGACTTTTCGACTCAAGCATATCTAAATGTCCAAGAGGTTCCAGTTAGGGGATCCCCATACAATCTAAACAACTACTCTCCACCTATGAGTCAACCATACGACCAATACTTTCCACCAATGCCTACGGCCTACCCTCCACCTATGGGACAGTCAACCTATCAACCATCGATGGGGCAATCGACTAACCCATTCGAGCAGTTAAATGTGATTGTATCTAGTATTGCTCAGATGGAGGAGACTCAAAATGCTTTGTTAACACGTATGCAAAACGTCGAAGAACAGCGAACAACTTCTCAACTTTCTTCTAGTAGTATTTCTGTACCTAGTAGGAGGTCTAAAAGGAGCGGTAGTAGGCAGGAAAATCAAGAATGATTACTGGCATTGTAAAATTTATTTTATATATGAATGAAAATGTTTTGTTTAAGACTATCTTTGGTGGGCCGACTTACAACCATTCTTTCTTTTGTATCACTAACTTTGGAGTGGTATGGGACACAACAAAATTGGAAGATATTAAATAAAAAGTGGAAGTAAGAAAACCCACGACCTTGTGTGAAAAGAAACATTTGGAGAAAGTTTTATTACTAACATTATCACTAAGTTTACATGGTATGGGACGAGTAAACTTGGACGATACTATTAGAGACCTCCTCTTCAGCCGATGTTTTATAGAGACCGTGTTCATACAACTTAACTTGGTTAGCACCCTTATTACCAAATTCATGTGGTATGCGACACACGAATTTGGATAATAGTTGGAAAGGCTAAGCAAAAGAGTTTGAATATATAAGATTGCGATAGAACGTTAGATCAGGATATTTACAGAGGAAAATCTTAGAATTTTTATGACTCGTATGATTATCAATGAAATATATATTATGTTCACAAAAACCAGAACCAAAACATTTGAAATACTTGCAAAGTTTTATACTTATTATATAAACATTCTAACCTTGTTTAACACCATGGCCAAACATATGAGGCACATAAGATTCTTTGATTCCGCAACAACAACCTTACATTATACTTAGAAAGATATGTGGTTTTTCTATTGCAGTACTCTCGAACTTGTTGCTGAGAATATCATAACATTATACTTGGCTACAGTTCCTAAATCATGGTTTTATTTTCTCCTTGCCAGTGAGAAAATGCAAACCAAGAAGAGAGGAAGGCTACGTACTGTTCTTCCAGCAGATGAGGCACCTCCTGAGATTCAGAACTAGGAACCGCCGCCTCCAACGACAGCGCAGGCCACACCCGACACTGCCACTATGTCTGGGCAGGCAATGCCACCCTAGCCCACATCGTTTACGATGCCTTCGAGTATGGAAGTCTTTTTCGCTAGATTTATCGAAGCGATGAAAGTAACTGTTCAAACGGTCGTTCATGGAACCGCAGCCAATCAGGTTGTCACTGTTCAGACACCTATTAGATCTGGGTCGGAGACTCAAACCGACCAGATGACGAAGTACAAAAGGCTACAACCTCTTACTTTTGCTAGAACCATTGATGCAGAGGAGACACAAAAATGGCAGGATGAGTCGAAGAAGGATCTCGATGCAATGGGAGTTGATGGGGCTCGAAAGATTCCACTTACGTCTTACCAACTTATTGGTGGAGCAAATACATGGTGGATAACAGTGAAGGAGTACTCAAGGGTCAACACCACAGACATGACTTGGCAGCAATTCGAGTCATTGTTTATTGATGAGTACTTCCCCGGCGCTGTGAAGAGGCAAAAGCGCCAGGAGTTCGCCAAGCTATACCAAGGCGGCATGACAGTTAGGGAGTACGCTGTCAATGTAATTCCCTGAAAATTTTGAGGATATCTACTTTCCTTTTCAGCATTATTCTCTGAATTCTTTTATAGGAAATAACCAAATCACTCTTTAATTTACTCCAATCTTCCTTGCATACAAGGTAAAATTTGGAAACCAAATCACCACCACAAAACCCTAACCCTAGTACATAAATACAAAAGCTCTTCCAAACGCCACACCCATCACCACTTTCATCTCTTTCACGCTCCTCTTCTCTCGAACCAGTAATCAAGAAACGTGGAAATAGTGCCGGAGAACCAACAAAGCAACCACGGTGAGACTTATCTCTTTTTCTTTCTTCTTTGCTTTGATGCTTTATTTCTCTAATTTGAAAAATCACCATGAACAAGACGGTGATAGTAGCTGTACACCGGTAATGGAACACTCACAAAACTTAACAATTGCTCTCCACCGGTGACTATTGTCCAAATCGCCGGAAAGAAGAGATGGAAATAGAGCAAGGCAATGCTCTGTTTCCACCCCTTTGGTTGCCATAGAATCGCAGTAGGGCGACTACACGCCTTGCCTCCTTCCTTTTTTTCCCTCTCTGTCTCCCCCTCCAAACTAATGCAAAAGAACAAGCAGCAGCGACGTTGCCGCTGCTGCCGTTCCCTTCTTTCTCTCTTCTCTCTTCTCTTTTCCGTCCTCTTCCTCTGCTCCTCGTTTCTCTGAACCGATGCTCAGCAAGCACCACCACCGCCTCCTAGCCACTTCTTTTGATATTAATATATAAAAGAGATGATGCTGGTGCATATGTACGTTGGTGTATAGGTTTTATATATTATGTTTTATATTTATATGGTTATATGTAAGCTACCTGCATCTGCAACTATATAGCACATTATATTACAATATATTATCCACAAATATACTATATATTACACATACATTTAAATACGTAAATGTTATACCTGCAACTCTCCTGGGTTGCTACAATTACAAATGTGTGTATATATATATATATGTATATAAACTTGGGTAGGTATACGCAGCTAATTCAAATGTAACATGTATGTATAGGTTGAGGACGTACGTTACGCACCAAGGAATTCGAACAACAACAAACTGCGTGCGTTACAGGTGGGGAAGATTATATGCCTTTACAATGTTTTATTTTGATATATAGATAAGAATGTTAAATTAATTAGGTCTATAGTGTTATTAGATTGCTCTTGCATGCCTATTTTACATGATTATATATATATATATATATATATATATATATATATGTTGTGATTGTTAACTATGATGATATGTGTGCCAGCATGACTTCTTGTTTTGATCAAATGATAATTGGATGCATACAATTCATGTGGTAATTGAGATTCATTTGTATATTATAATGCCTGATGATGAAATACATGACTCGAGAATATTGGCATAGTAAAGTTCATGCGTTAATACTGTTATATTTGGCATTATGACATGATACCATGTGTAGTGGAGTTTGAATATGTCTTGTGAATACAATTAATATCATACTTATGTTGTATGTATGGTGTGACATAACTAAAGAACACAATTAAGATAAGAATAACACATATGGGGCAGTTATTCCAAGGAATATCGCCAATGATTATTATGGAGTAATTATTCTAAGGAATATCGCCAATGTTTATTATGGGGCAGTAATTCATAATGAATATCGCCAACGAATTCTTGATTTTGGGTAGTGCCGCCCGGGGTTTGATTCCCTAAAGGTACGTGATTTAGAATGCAATATAATTCTCGACTCAAACAATCAAATGTTGCAACGATTAATGTGTGAAACTTGTTTGTAATGTTCTTGTGTATATATCATGATAAAATGTTGTGAATTGTTTTGATGACCCACTGGGCTTTCAAGCTCACCCCTATTTTTCATATGCAGGTACTTAAGAAAATAAAATCGCGAGTTCGTGACGTAGTTCAGAGTAGTAGGGGTGAGTTAATTAATTTATTAGTATTGTGGTGACAGGGCTGAATATTTTTAGTTGATTTTTTAAAAGTTTATTATTTAAACGGGTTGTATTGACAATCGAAATTTAACGAACATTATTACGGTTAGTAAAGACCCTGTGGTTTATTTCACGTGTGAATGCCTTGGACTTGAATTCATTAATTCTATTTGATGAATGTATTTAAATGTTGTGTCCATAATGGATGGACAAGGGCAAGTACCCTCACAATTCAATATGAAAATTTTTATAGTGGAATTATGTGGTCCTTAGCATGAAGATAAAAGGGTATTCGTTTATCTTAACCAGTAAGTTGGCTAGAAGAATACAAATTAATAGTTTTGCAAATTTTACTATCTATATAATGGTTATGGGTTATGATAGACGAATACGATTAGCATCTCGATTTTTAGTGATCTTTCTCGATAAAATTAAAATATTCATTATTTTACTTGAAATTTAAGTTTTGAAAATCGGGGTCTTACAAATTGGTATCAGAGCTTAGGCTTCAGATCATGGGAAGTGTTACACCAAATTTTAAGAAGCTTAGCATCAGAGCGTATGTATCAAATCTTTATGAGATTAGTGTCCAACTTGAGCTAGATAAATATGCCAATTATAAACCTTATAACATAATATCAAGGATGAAAGTACAGTGGGTTTAACAAATTCAAAGCTTTTAGGACATAGGTTAGAGACGCGAACTTGTATAAAAACTGTTTGGTTAAAATCTGAGATCAGGATGAATTTTTTCTTCTTGGTTCCAAAGCGGTATGAGACGTGGGGGAATTTAAGGGTATTTGAGGAGTCTTGAACTTGGAGACTGACAGGCCATGTTTGGTGAATGACTAACAACACTGGTCGAGCTTGTATCGCTACGTTCAACTGGTATGGGACAGCTTGGACATAGTGGGTATCTGGGAAGCCTTAGTTGGTATGACATTTGCACATTGTTTGGGGGTATTGGAGTTTCTTTGTGGAAGCTTATATCACCGGGCTAGAGTGGTATGAGACTCTTGAATACGAAGGGCATAAGTGAAAGTTTGAGAATTTCTTTATACCATTGTTGTGTGGTGTGTTGTTTGTTTGTTTGCTTGTCTTGTTTACATGTATCAAAACCAAATCCTGTACCCTGTGACAATCATGGATTGCCAAAATTTTATAAACCTAGAAACTGAACCAATAGGATCATTTTATTTTCAAGAACTTAGAATTCTGAATCTAGAGTCACCCTAAACGAAAATGATTATATCATGTAGTACTAAAAATGAGTTGAAATTTTATAGATGGCTGCACGTCGAAGAAGAAACACAAGGTCTGTGAGTGATCTCATAAGGGATACTGAACCAGTTGTGCAGACACAACCGACACTTGAACCTCAACCGACGGAGCAAGAACATGCAAATCTGACATCGAATGTTGACTCTACTGGAGTAGAGAATGTCCGACCTACCGCAGTTCCAACCCCTGGAATCATTTTGGGACCAGAGATGATGGCAGAATTTGTGAGACAAGTAGTGGAACAGGTGACCAGACAGATGCCTCAACCTCAACTGAATCCAAGAATTGTAGTGCAAAATGAACCAGGAGCTCGAAGCACCAGGAGGCCTGAAGAAAAGGAATGGGCGGATCAATTGAGAGACTTCCAACGTATGCATCCTTCTAAATTTGAAGGAAAACCAGATTCAAGGGAAGCTGACAAGTGGTTCCAAGAGGTTAAGGAACACTTGGAAGTTCTCGGCGTGACTGGTCCAAGGATGGTGGCGATTGCAACTCACCAATTCATAGGTGAGGCCAAACATTGGTGGAGAATGGTTAAAGAAAGTCCTACAGTGGACGTGAACACTATGACCTGGACAACTTTTGAGGAGATATTTTATGATAAATTCTTCCCCAAGGCGAACATAAAAGAATTACAATCTGAATTTGTGAGGTTGACACAGAGGAACATGACAGTGGCAGAGTATGAGGCTAAGTTTATTGAACTTTCCAGATTTGCTCATGAACTGGTAGTCAATGAACAGATGAAAGCTAGTAGATTTGCAGAGGGTCTCAGAATGGAAATTAGAAAGGTGGTTGTTCCTATGAATCTGGAGACTTATAAAGAGGTAGTTGAACGAGCTTTGTTGGTAGAGAGAGAATTGAACCAGCAAGAGGCAATATGGAACAGAAACAAAAGGCCTCAAGGACATAATTTTGATTACCAGGGTAATCACAACAAGAGGCAAAATCTGAATAACTTTGGTGGCAATGGTAATAATTGGAACAGGAACAAGTCCAACAATGGAAACCAGTGGAACAGGATACAAAATCACAACAACAGATCAAGATGGTCTAGTCATGATGGTGAACAACAGATGCAACAAAACAATATTCGTGCACCCCAACAACATAAAGATCAAGTAGTAGCCACGAGACTTTGCTTCAAATGCAACCGACCGGGTCATTTGGCACGAAACTGCACTATACAAGGAGTTCGACAAAATTTTCGTCCGGGCAACTGGCAGAACAACAACAATGTGCAAGGAAGAAATCAAGTCAATCGTCCAAGCTATAATCATAATCAAATCCAAAATCAAAATCAAGGCAGAGTCTTTGCAATGACAGAAGGAAATCCTGAGCTAGAAGTTGGTACAAACGAAGTAGTGGAAGGTACTTTCATTTTATTTCATGTTACAGTTAAAATCCTGTTTGATTCTGGAGCATCAATGTCTTTTATTTCTGAAAACTTAGCCAGGAAACTACAACTTTTCACTGTACCTTTATCTGTTGTTATGAAGATTTCAACACCAGTAGGAGTAAACGTCCCAACAACTGAAAAATGTAGTTGTGACCTTAGAATTAATGATAAGCTGATTTCAGCTGAATTGATACTCTTACCCATTAATGATTATGATGTGATCTTGGGTATGGATTGGTTATCTGAGTACCAAGCCCAGATCGATTGCCTTCGAAAGAAGATTACTTTGAGGCTACCTTCGGGAGAGCTGTTAAAAATTTATGGGGATAGAAACAAAATCCCGAGGAATATCATGTCTGCACTTCTCGAATCTGTGAATCAAAAGAAGAATTCAAAACCCTAACAGAAGCCGAACCTCTAAGACCTTGAGGAATTTAGAAGAACACTTGGTGGTTAGAGACTTTCCTGAAGTGTTTCCCGAAGAATTACCAGGATTACCTCCTAAACGGGAAGTAGAGTTCAAGATAGAACTGTACCCTGGAACCGACCCTATAGCCATGTCACCCTACAGAATGGCCCCTGGCGAATTAATAGAACTAAGGACTCAGCTTGATGATCTTAGTGTGAAGGAATTTATCCAGCAGAGCGAATCACCCTGGGGAGCACCAGTATTGTTTGTCAAAAAGAAAGATGGGTCGATGAGACTATGTATTGACTATAGAAAATTAAATCAAGTCACAGTCAAGAACAAGTACCCCCTACCCAGAATAGATGATTTATTCAATCAACTGAAGGGAGCAACTTGTTTTTCCAAGATCAACCTAAGGTCCGGTTATCACCAACTTCGAATCAAAGAGTCAGATATACCGAAGACAACATTCAGGACTAGGTATGGACACTTTGAATTTAGAGTCATGCCATTTGGACTCACTAATGCACCAGTAACATTTATGGACCTAATGAATAGGACGTTTAGTCCTCATCTAGACAAATTTGTAGTGGTATTTGTTGATGATAATTTGGTTTATTCGAAGACCAATGAGGAACATCAGGAACACCTTACAGTAGTTTTGAAAAATGTGAATTATGGATGAAGTCAGTCAAATTTTTGGGCCATGTAGTGTCATCAGAAGGGATATCCGTAGATCCAACAAAAGTTAAAGCAGTACTGAACTGAGAAAAGCCAAAATCAGTGACAGAAATTAGAAGCTTTTTGGGACTAGCTGGTTACTATAGAAGATTTATTCTAAATTTTTCGAGACTAGCTGAGCCTATGACAAAGCTAACAAGGAAGGATGCCAAATTTAGTTGGGATGAGAAATGTGAATTCCTTTCAAGAGTTGAAGAGACGATTGACCACAGCCCCAATATTGATCACTCCTGTAAGCGGAGTCGGTTATGTTATTTACACTGATGCTTCTAAGAATGGTTTTGGCGCTGTTCTGATGCAGGAGGGTAAAGTGGTTGCTTATGCTTCTAGGCAACTGAAGACTCAGGAACAGAATTACCCAACTCATGATTTAGAATTGGCTGCTATTGTATTCTCCTTGAAGATATGGAGACACTATCTTTATGGAGAGAAATTTGATCTATACTCTGATCATAAGAGTTTGAAGTACATCTATACGCAAAAGGAGTTAAATTTGAGGCAAAGGAGATGGATGGGATTGCTGAATGATAATGATTTTCAGCTGCATTATCACCCAGGGAAAGCCAATGTAGTCGCAGATGCTTTAAGTCAAAAATCTTATAAGAACGATGCAGAAAAGGCCCAGATGTACCAGTTGATTGAAAATTATGATTTAGGCGTACAAAAAGGTGAAAACCAGATTTTTTTATATAATATGAGTTGCAAGCCAAACCTACTACATCAAATTAAGGAAGGTCAAGCTCAGGATAGAAAATCGATAAAATGGGTGGCAGGTGCAAGAGCCAATAATGGAAATGCAAGTTTCAATATTGATTCAGAGGGGTTATTAAGGTTCAGAGATCGAATTTGTGTACCCAGAATTGAGGAAATTAAAAAGATCTTATTTGATGAGGCACATCAGAATAAATACACTTTACATCCTGGTGGAGATAAGATGTACCAAAATTTGAAGAAAAACTACTGGTGGAAAGGTATGAAGAGAGATGTGGCCAAATATGTGTCTAAATGCCTTACATGTCAACAAGTTAAGGCCGAACATAAAAGACCGTCTGGATTGCTACAACCTTTAAAAATCCCTGAATGGAAATGGGATAACATAGCAATGGATTTCGTGGGAGCTCTTCCTAGAAATCAGAAAAGTGAGGATAAGGTTTGGGTAATTGTGGATCGACTTACTAAAGTGACACACTTCTTACCTATTAAATCCACAGATCCGGTTAGTAAACTGGGTGAGCTATATGTTAAAGAGATTGTGAAGCTGCACGGCGTACCCAAATCGATAGTGTCAGATAGAGATTCCTTATTCACATCTCAGTTCTGGCAGAGCTTGCAGCGGGAATTGGGAACCAAATTAACCATGAGCACCGCCTATCATCCTCAGACATATGGTCAATCTGAAAGGGTTATTCAAATCTTAGAAGACATGTTGAGAGCTTGTGTACTAGATTTCAAGGAAAATTGGAGTAAATACTTACACCTAGTAGAGTTTGCTTATAACAATAGTTACCAGGCAAGTATACAAATGGCTCCATATGAAGCCCTATATGGACGACCATGTAGGTCACCACTGTGTTGGGTCGATTGGGAAGATAAGGTACTTACAGGACCTGATATGATAATTGAAATGAACAAAAAAGTGAAGTTGATCCAGGAAAGGCTAGTTACTGCACAAAGTAGGCAGAAGAGCTACGCAGATAAGAGGCACCGACCTTTAGAGTTCCAAAAAGGTGATAAGGTATTTTTGAGAATAAGCCCTCAAAAAGGCATCATGAGGTTTGGTAAGAAAGGGAAATTATCGCCTCGGTTCATCAGTCTGTTCAAGATCAGTGATCGAATTGGCGAGAATGCTTACAAACTAGACTTGCCAACTAGTTTATCTGCCATCCACAACGTGTTCCATGTGTCGATGTTGCGAAAATATAAACCAGACCCTTCCCACACCATCGATTGGAAAGACGTAAAAGTACAAGCTGATGCCACCTATGAAGAAGGACCTTTAAAGATCATAGATTGGAAAGTTCATAGTTTGAGGAACAAAGACATTCCATTAGTTAAGGTGTTGTGGAAGCATCATGGAGTTGAAGAAGCCACTTGGGAACCCGAAAGTGAAATGAAGGCCAAATATGCCGACATATTTCAAAGAACGCTCTAGGTAATTAATAGTACTCCATTCTATGTGCGTACTATCAATTCTTTCTTCAAACTCACCAATGGGTTGGTAAATTTAATAGACTGCTAATGGAATATTTTTAATGTCTTAGGTTTCGAGATACAACTGGTCAGCAGTGTAAAAAGTTTAACATCATCAAGTAAGTAAGCTTAAACTTTAATTTCGGGACGAAATTTCTTTTAAGGCGGGAAGGATGTAATACCCTGAAAATTTTGAGGATATCTACTTTCCTTTTTAGCATTACTCTCTGAATTCTTTTATAGGAAATAACCAAATCACTCCTTAATTTACTCCAATCTTCCTTGCATACAAGATAAAATTTGGAAGCCAAATCACCACCACAAAACCCTAACCTTAGTACATAAATACAAAAGCTCTTCCAAATGCCACACCCATCACCACTTTCATATCTTTCACGATCCTCTTCTCTCAAACCAGTAATCAAGAAACATGGAAATAGTGCCGGAGAACCAACAAAGCAACCACGGTGAGACTTCTCCCTTTTTCTTTCTTCTTTGCTTTGATGCTCTGTTTCTCTAATTTGAAAAATCACCATGAACAAGACGGTGACAGTAGCTGTACACCGGTGATTGAACACTCACAAGACTTAACAATTGCTCTCCACCGGTGACTATTGTCCAAATCGTCGGAAAGAAGAGATGGAAATAGAGCAAGGCAATGCTCTGTTTCCACCCCTTTGGTTGCCATAGAATCGCAGTAGGGCGACTACACGCCTTGCCTCCTTCCTTCTTTTCCCTCTCTCTCTCCTCCTCCAAACCAATGCAAAAGAACAAGCAGCAGCGACGTTGCCGCTGCTGCCGTTCCCTTCTTTCTCTCTTCTCTCTTCTCTTTTCCATCCTCTTCCTCTGCTCCTCGTTTCTCTGCACCGATGTTCAGCAAGCACCACCACCGCCTCCCAGCCACTTCTTTTGATATTAATATATAAAAGAGATGATGTGGGTGCATATGTACGTTGGTGTATAGGTTTTATATATTATGTTTTATATCTATATGGTTATATGTATGCTACCTGCATCTGCAACTATATAGCACATTATATTACAATATATTATCCACAAATATACTATATATTACACATACATTTAAATACGTAAATGTTATACCTGCAACTCTCCTGGGTTGCTACAATTACAAATGTGTGTATATATATAAATATATATATATGTATATAAACTTGGGTAGGTATACGTAGCTAATTCAAATGTAACATGTATGTATAGGTTGAGGACGTACGTTACGCACCAAGGAATTCGAACAACAACAAACTGCGTGCCTTACAGGTGGGGAAGATTCTATGCCTTTACAATGTTTTATTTTGATATATAGATAGGAATGTTAAATTAATTAGGTCTATAATGTTATTAGATTGCTCTTGCATGCCTATTTTACATGATTTTATATATATATATATATATATATATATATATGTTGTGATTGTTAATTATGATGATATGTGTGTCAGCATGACTTCTTGTTTTGATCAAATGATAATTGGATGCATACAATTCATGTGGTAATTGAGATTCATTTGTATATTATAATGCCTGATGATGAAATACATAACTGGAGAATATTGGCATAGTAAAGTTCATGCGTTAATACTATTATATTTGGCATTGTGACATGATACCATGTGTAGTGGAGTTTGAATATGTCTTGTGAATGCAATTAATATCATACTTATGTTGTATGTATGGTGTGACATAACTAAAGAACACAATTAAGATAAGAATAACACATATGGGGCAGTTATTCCAAGGAATATCGCCAATGATTATTATGGAGTAATTATTCTAAGGAATATCGCCAATGGTTATTATGGGGCAGTTATTCATAATGAATATCGGCAACGAATTTCTGATTTTGGGTAGTGCCGCCCGGGGTTTGATTCCCTAAAGGCACGTGATTTAGAATGCGATATAATTCTCAACTCAAATAATCAAATGTTGCAACGATTAATGTGTGAAACTTGTTTGTAATGTTCTTGTGTATATATCATGATAAAATGTTGTGAATTGTTTAGGTAACCCACTGGGCTTTCAAGCTTACCCCTATTTTTCATATGCAGGTACTTAAGAGAATAAAATCGCGAGTTCGTGACGTAGTTTAGAGTAGTAGGGGTGGGTTAATTAATTTGTTAGTATTGTGGTGACATGGCTGAATATTTTTAGTTGATTTTTTAAAAGTTTATTATTTAAACGGGTTGTATTGACAATCGAAATTTAACAAACATTATTACGGTTAGTAAAGACCCTGTGATTTATTTCACGTGTGAATGCCTTGGACTTGAATTCATTAATTCTATTTGATGAATGTATTTAAATGTTGTGTCCATAATGGATGGACAAGGGCAAGTACCCTCACAATTCAATATGAAAATTTGTATAGTGGAATTATGTGGTCCTTAGCATGAAGATAAAAGGGTATTCGTTTATCTTAACCAGTAAGTTGGCTAGAAGAATACAAATTCATAGTTTTGCAAATTTTACTATCTATATAATGGTTATGGGTTATGATAGACGGATACGATTAGCATCTCGATTTTCAGTGATCTTTCTCGATAAAATTAAAATATTCATTATTTTACTTGAAATTTAAGTTTTGAAAATTGGGGTGCTACAGTCAAGTTTAAAGAATTATCGGTTTACTCCCTCTCTCCACCATCTCAATGGAGCAAGATAAAACTAAAAAATTCTACAATGGCCTTCGTCCTGACATTCGACAAGCCTTGTCGATCTTGGATCTCAAGATTTACAGGGAGGTCGTTGACAAGGCCATGAGCTTTGAGCAGGAAAAGATTGTGTAGAAGCAGAGACTGAATAGGGAAAAATAGCCTGCAACATTTTTTCAACAGGACTCGCAGCAGGGCAACAAGAAGAAGCCTTACTATAATCGAAACCCAGCCCTCCCAGTCCTTATTCAGAAGAATGAGGCCACGACACCTGCGGCTGAACCATCTATCCCTGGCCATCAGGGTTTTCGCAATCATGGCCGAAGAAGCCGTAATGGCAGGGGTGGCCGTCGAAATGGTAACAGCAGAGGTGGCGGTCAGCACCACAATCAGCATGGCCAACAGAACCTTCAGCAGCAAAGGCTGATGTGTTTCAACTGCGGCCAGCAGGGCCATGTAAGAAATGCCTGTCCGCACGGGGTGTGACATTTATACGTATATTGTTTATGTAAATACTCTCCCACATGAATCATGTGGGTTGGTGGTATTATTTAGGTATTCTCTCCCATATTTATAGGGAGAGAATCATGAAGAAGTTGCAAGAAAATGAAAATGAGAAATGGGAGAAAATAATGATAAATGAAATGAATTTCATTCCCTTATCAAGTTTGTGATTTATTTAATTTGTATTTGCAATTCCATTAGTTAGTTTTATAACACGTTATCAGCACAAAGAGTCTGCTTAATCAAGGAGTTTAATCATAAAAGGTATATTGAGGTAAAATTTTATGAATTTTTATCATGTTCATTTATTTAATGTATTTCCAGTTACACTACAATTTTTATTTTGATTTTGATTCCATAGCCTGAAACTATGTAGAGAAATTCATATAGTATAAAACTATATTAATATTTTGTTTACATAACCTGAAGTTATGTAGAAGAATTTATAGCTTGAAACTATATATTAAGAAAAAATTTCTAGACGAGCTATATTTTTCATAACCAAAAGTTATGTTATAATTTCATTTATTTATTTATTTCTCTAACATCTAACCTAACATATAATTTATATACTCTAACATCATTATAAATTTTCATGTGAAATCATATTAGTTTTGTCCACAGGACCCACATATTTGTGGATTTGTAAATTAGCCTGAAGCTAATATAATGCATTAATACTAACATTTTATTTTATTATGATGCATTACTAACATTAACGTTGACACTGACATTTTATTTTACTGTGATGTATTATTATACTAAGATTAACACTAGCACTACCGGTGACACTAACTTTGTCTTTTATTATGATGCATTATTATGCTAATTTATTTTTTTTACATTTTCTTTTATTGTTGAATAATTATTTATGATTAATTAGTTATTTCAATTATTTAATTACTTTAAAATTTTAACATTTTGAACTATGGACAAGAAGACATAACTTGAAGTTTATGGACATCTCATGACGAAAACTCATAACCTTTTATTTAAAGGTTCATCACAATTAATTGCACCTGAAGTTGCAATATTACAATCAGACGGATCCGAAGTTCATTATGACCAAATGACTAATTATACTTGATGTTGCAATATTAAAGTTTCATGAGATAAATTATATATTTGAAGAAGACATATTTGAGAAGATAAATTATCTCGCATGTGCTCTTGAAGTAGCAATACAAAGACCGTTAAAGTCTTCTCAAGAAAATTTGTGATGAAAATTACTATACTCATTCACTTAAATTTTATGTCATTCTCCGAAGTGAATGCTACTTTAATGATCATGAATATGACCTATAACAAAGACCATGATCATGGATGAGAAAATGAATATGGCAAAGGCCATAATTAAAATTATTATGAGAACCATAATGACTACAATTTAGAATATAGTTACAACCATATATTTGAAATAAATCTATTCCGTTCCACCAGAAATAGAGTAATCTTATCATAGCACAAGATAATTTTTTATTTGTGTGTTTGTTTTAGATGTGGAATGAAAAGAGTTTGTGATGTACCTGTTGAATATCAAACATATAATTGATTTATCATGCCTCAATAAAGAAAAAGAGGTTAAATTGAAAATATATTCATGGCTTCAGAAGAGTGAATATTATGTTGTCAAATAAAACAAAATTTTCATATTTGTAATGCCTTATTATATATTAGATCTAGAAGATCTTAGTTGATTTTAATGATATCTAAAAGGATAGTTATCAAATATTCAAAGAATATATTTATATTTCCTCAATGATTATTTGAGAAATATTTAGAAAGGCTTTGTAACATCTCATACTTTTGGTCAAGAATTCTACGTTGACTTATATATATACTGAGATGTATAATTAATGTGCGTATAATACGTAGGGATACAAGTATGCAAGTGTATGTAATTGTGTTTCTATAATTTCAATCAGATTATCAAAATCTAAACAATATGTGTAAGTTGGGTATATATATATATATATAAATTAAATTTAAGTATGGGGAGTTGGTTAACTAACTAGCATGGGGAGCATGGGATCAAAATTTTTTTATACTTATCTCTCTCTTTCTCTCTCCAACGTTTGCGAAGGAAAAAAAGAAAAAGAAAGGAAGAAGAACGAAGAGAAGAAAGAGGAAACGCCGAATTTTCACCGAATCTGGACCCACGGTAAGTGATTTTCACTCTATTTCTTCGTAAAATTGATATTTAAGTTAGATGTAACGATTTTCTCAAAGTAATTTTTGATATGGGAACCATTTTACGATGTTTTCGAAAATGGGGTTTTGACGCAACTTTAATGAAAATTTGCTGGGAAGGTTGCAAAACACTTCCTAGATTGTAGAAACCTCGAATATGTGGTTAGGTTGCATTTATTGGTTCATTTGAAATTTTTATAGCTGTTAGAAGTTAGATTTATTACTGGAGACCTTTAGAACCCTATTAAAATCCAATGAAACTCTGGTTAGAGACTGTAGAAAGATAGATCTACCAATTTCGGATATTTCGATGTTAAGATCATGATTTTTGGATATGGTTTGATATTTTTAGTAACTAAATATAAGGTTTTTTGAGTAAAATTGACTTTGGAGACCTTCACGAACATGCAAAACCTCAGTGAAATACCTGTTGAGGGTGGTAGAATGATAGCATGACATATTTTACAAGTGTCAATGTGGATAGAATAATTTTAGAAATTTCCTATATTTTTAATAAAATTGAGAACTAGTGAAAATATGATTTGGAAATCTATTTTCATTTTTCCTTTTCGTGGAAATATCTAAATTGATCGTAGAAACGATATAGTAGCGTCTTAAACTGCTTATGAGTCCTAAATTGAGTTGGAATTTAAATTCATGAAATGTGTATAATATTTTGCAGGTTGCTAAAGTAAGAATTTGTCACACCCCGCCCCGGACGCGCCTAAACCGGACGGGGCGTGCATTTGGAATTATCACAATGGTCATATTAGAGTATGCAGCGGAAATACAATTCAATACAAGTCTGATTTCATTTAATTCAGAATTCATTTGTACATGACATAGTCAAGGGAACATACTCCCCAAAATCCCCAATGAATAATACAAAGGGTACAAAATGTGGGCTCCATAAACCAGCACCCAGTCCACCCTAATCTCCTGTGAAAATTTAGATAACAAAAGAATGAGCTTAACGCGCTCAGTGGGTAAAATAGTTCGTGAATATAACAATTAATAAAGCAAATTTCATAATTAAATATCTTAAATACACATCAAAGCATCATAATCAATCAATATGTATGTATGCATGACACCGTCTCGTAATGGTTTGATGAACGTACATCGCCTGAGTTCACGTACAGATGTCCTTCCCCAGACGTAGCCAGGTTCTCATTGTACGCCCCTCCTCAGGAACGATGCTCTGGATTCACGTACAGATGTCCCTCCCCAGGTGTAGCCGGGTTCTAATTGTACGTCCCTCTCTAGAGAAATATAATGAATAGCGAGCAATGCTCATAACTATTCTATTAATCATAAACCACATACATCCCTAGGTGCTGATATGTATGATGCCAATGCATGAACTGGTCTAGTCTACTGGTCTGATCTTTACTTGACATTTAAACTGACTTTGGCAACGTCTAGTGATCCTTATCAGGGTTGGTATCACGATGTGCAAGGTTAGGACATTCAGTATTACTTGTATAAGTTGATAGCTTTCAATAAGACCAACTAGATCAGTCTCCAGTTGAGAGGTGAGACACAAGGTCTGCTTAAATACCAATCGCCTAGAACAGCACGCTGTCTCCCGTTTACTATTTAAAGTTACTGAGGACAAGACGAAGTCTAGTTGAGCCAGATTGACCACTAATCCGGCATTACAACAGTATAATACATGAATTCCAAATATACAGGCATAAGTGTGACAGTATAAACATTATATGATATAATGCAGTGTAAATGAGTAGTAGACATAATAATAAATGAATATAAACTTTAATAAAAGTTATAAGACACGCAAACCTATGTTTCATTCCTCACCTTCAGATAATAACTTCTTCTTTCAGATCTGGAACTTTCCTCCAGACAAAACTTCATCGTACCGCACCGAGAGTCTCGAATAGACAAGAACTTAGAATGAGTGAAAATGAGGAGGAAAAATCACAAGAGAAGGTGATTTGGTGTGAGAAAATGAGGAGGGGGAGGGTGCTAATATAGAGGTATTGGCGCCTGAACGAACGTTTAGGCAGGCGCCCGGACGTCCGGGCAGTCTGCCCGAACGATGCATTTTTTTTTGTGAAATCCTAGGCTATTACAGAATTAGTGGTGAATGAACAAGATTTGGATCAAGTAGAGTGCACTGAATAAATAATTCTAGTGAGTATGATGTAGATTAGATCTTTAAATGAATTGAAAAATATTTATTAGTGATTGGAAGTGTGCTGGAAAATTAAATATGTAAACGAAAACTGAGTATTTATGCGTGAAATGGATATGAATAAATAAAATTGATTTATAAAATGATCATGACAGGTTGAGTTAGTTAGATTTAAATTGGAACTGGACTCGGAAGAGGTGGTGATTGTATTTTGAGTTAAAAAGTTTTGTACTGTGAGTAATCCTTACTTTTGGTTTTTATGTATGACATTGGTATATAATATGAAAGTGTTTGTGAACTATGCATATTAATATATGTATTCGAATGGTTGTTTGAAACTCATAAAATGATTTGATGCATTGGAGCATGTCAATGGATGTACTGAAGTAGGTCATTGACATGGAAAACATTTTTATGGGTCTAAATCTTAGGGAATAGACTCACAGGATTGACGTTTTTTGTAATCCTGATCGGTACATTCCTGGTATGAGATAAAAGACGTAGAAATGGCGTAACTTGATAAATGGATAATTTGAGGTCGGTGCACTCTTCATCGATGCATAATGAGGAGCAGACTCACTCAATTATCTAGAAGGAGAGAGATGGATGATGAATTTTTATAGAAATTTGTATTGTTTTAAAACTGAATGCATGTTCATGAATTATATTGTGCATATATATTATTTATGTTTTCCTTTGCATATGATTTAAATGCTTTGAAATAAGTTCCATGTTTTGATATATGAGGCATACATGATACTATAGGTAGGATTATTCACTGAGCTTGTTGTTTACTCACAACATTTTCTATTTCTTGCAAGTTATGATAAGAAGGGAAAAGGGAAAGCTCAGGAGTAATAGTTGTTGGACTCCTAATTTTCTTTTTTATGTATGTTTTGATATTTTGGGTTGTATTATGACTTTGTATTTTGATGTATATACTTGTAACCATATGATATCTGTATAATTATCACATAGATGGGATATGGGATGTTTATGGAATTTACATGAGATCTGAGGATCAGTAAACATTATGTGGATGTTTGAAATGCTATGAAATTAATGTTTTGATGTTTGAAATGCTATGGAATTAATGTTTTGTGGAAATTGAATATTATTTTATCAGGTGGCGTTTTGGACTTGTGATTTTATTAATTTTATGGGGAGACTCCGTCAAAAATTCTGGAAAATTTGGGTTAGTGTGAGAGGCTTACAGGATTTCAGGTATGTCAAGATACAACATACTTGAAATTCTGTGTCGGTCGTGACGTCTCCCAAAAAGGGGTTGCGATAGGCTTATTACTTGAATTTTTGGCTTATTAAATTATGAGGTCAATTGAAAGGATATTGTGATAAGGAACTGAAAGTTCTTTGACACAATATATTTATTATATTTTAGCATAACTTGCCAAGTTTCATTTGTTTATGAGCCTACTTTTTGACTAGTTGAAATATCATATAATTGCGCAAATTTTTAAGATACTTTTAGAAAAGTATTATTATAAAGTTAGATTATAACAATATTAAGTATATTCGTAACAGTATTGAAAATTCAATTATTGGAATGGTTATCCAATGAAATTGACAGCTACCGACAGATGGCCGACAATTAAGGAAACTCTAATCATTCAATTAGAAATAGTGCATTAAGTTAATAACTTTATAAATAACTTTAGCCCTCATCATTTTGCATCTCAAAACAAAATAGGGAAGTTCGTTTAGGCAATGGCGCGAAATTGATCTATTACTCGAGGAATAGAGGTGACCACCAATCACGTCCAAAAGATGTGTTTGCGAAAAGAGTAATGGATCCAATGGTGATGGATCCTCTAATAAATACTTTAATAGATAATCTGTATAATCATAGAGTGAAGCGACGAATCTTAGATGAAGGAGGAAAACCGCTTATGGAAATCCGTGAGATATACGCGTAGCGTTGGACACAACAACAAACAAGCAAATTAATGGTGTTTTGGGTCATGATCGGTAGCCCGATTATAAGGGTCATAGTACAACATGTATCCAGACAGTATTTTTCAAGGTATGTATTTGACAATTTTTGGCACGGACTTTGGGGGTCTGGGTTGCCCATATTAGTTGTATATAAGTATGACTAAGCGTGAGTCACAACTATGTAAATCCATATAAACATAAAAAAATATATTATTGATAAATAATACGAAATACATTGAGTTTTAGTGATCTGACTTGCCCCCAGAACTTGAAGCTAGTTTGATCAAAAGTTGATTTCGCTCCTCTCGGAGCTCTGTGTTCTCCTCCGACACATGGTCAAAGGAATCTCCTCGACCAATATCTTCTTATTGTAGGGCAAAGTTCTTCTGCCGTAACTCTGCAATCTCTCGCTGCAAATCACTAGTCTTCTGATGAAGAACGAAAGTTTCTTGCTTTAATCTCTCGTTCTCATCAGTTAAAGACTTCATCAAATATTCTGTAAATGCTATTTTATTATCTCTATCATTAACTTGTTAGGCGAAGGTCTCTACCTCTTTTTTGAGATAGATAACCCTCTGTCTAAGTTGTGTCAAATTTTGTAACTCCAAAGAAAAAGTATGGTATATAAAAGTTTCCTAGAAAAAAAAATTAGCTAAAAAAAATAAAAATAAAATAAAATAATTACCTTGGAAAGCTGGGACAAAGCTTTTAGCGAGTGTTCCTCAGGAGACAGAGACAAATATTTTTCCACCTTAGCTTTAGGAATACCGATAGTATGATCATCATAGTTTAGCACAATGAAACCATATAGAGATTTCATGTCATCTTCCTTATTGGAAGTTTTGACTACAACTGTCTGACTAGAAGATCCGACCGCAGCAGAGAAAGAACTAACTTTAGGACCCCTACGCAGACGTTTTGCTCTGGAGGTCGCTAAATTCATTTCTTTTTCTTAACTTACTCTAAAGGAGAACCCAGTACAATAATGGTTGCTGACAAGTCGATGTTGGGATTAGAACTAGTTCCCTTTTCGCCCCTGTGCAATGAGCCCTTTATTCTTTCACCATTCAGTTTAAATAAAGAAATTATAGAGACACAAGTGCGGTTGCACATGTAATACGTCAAGATTGATGACATCGACACGGCAAGAATTATGCCGATACGACAATTGGTGTATATTCTGTTTGAAAAATTCATCACCAACAAATATAATATTGGTGACACAATGACATGTCACAAGCCATTAAGAGTATAACAATTATGGTATGTTGTACAAAGAAAATGACAATGATTACTGTACGAAATGACAACGTATACAAACTAAATTACGTTGATCATTAATATTTTTGCTCAATATAGAGTAATTTTCTCGCCATTAGGGGAGAAATAACCAATTTCAGAAAAATGGTGCACAAAATTGTTATAATACAATACAAGCTAGTGTAAGGCAATCCTCCCAGTATCAAGGGGAGAAAAGAAAAATGTCAAAAGAATGACATGTAAAATTACTTGACAGACAACATAAGTTATAAGCTAATGTGAACGAGAAGTTCAAATGATAAGTTAAAGTGAATGATAAATTCACATGATCAATCATATGCAAAAGAATTTGCAAATCAGTTAACTGATATATTCATCTTTAGTCCCCTGAAGGACAATTTACAAATGACACACCTAAAATGTGGTTGACCGGTTAAATCAAAGTACACAACTTCCTAAAAGATGAAGGTATATGCAAATGATTGATAAATATATAAACATTCCGAAACAAGAATGAATTGACAAATAAATATACCATAAAAAGTATATTAGTATTTCTAAAGAGATATAGATTGAGAAATAAATACAACCTGAAGAGGTATGAGAATCTCCTGAAGAGATATGAATTAAAGAATAAATTCTCAATTTGTTTATATTTAAATCGATTCATATTTGAAAACTATGGAATGAAAATAATATTGCTCTTGATAATATTTTAAAGTGTACTTTTGATATTATGGGATCCCAAAACGTATAAGAATGTCGACATTGAAAAAGTAAAAAGGAGCAAGATCAAATATAGCTAAACTTGAAAAACCAATAGCTATATGAACAAGAAGTTTTAATACCTAAAGAGGTAAATCATAGTAGATATACATGAGGAAATATATTAATCCATGGATAATGATGTTATACGTGAAAATCCCTGAAAGATTTATGAATTATACTTGAAGCTTCAAAATGATGATCCTTGAAGGATCTAAAAGGCTTGATGTACGTATTGCATTAATATTCATATTGATCAATATGCATATACATTTTCATAATTGTATGAGTGAACATTCTAATAATCATATTTGCATATGCACTTTATTCATTTCATTGTTGCATATGTTAAGACTTCTGAAGAGTTTATTAGAATATATTTATCAAGGGGAAATTTGAGATGAAAGATCTTGAAAAATTAAATTTTTGTCTCGGCCTGTAGATCGAAAATTTTCCAAGTGGGATTCTTGTCCATATATCAAATATATTAAGTAATTTTTTGAATAAATTTTATCTTAACAAGAATATCCATTATACTCCCCAATATTGTGAGATCACTGAAAAATGAATAAAAATGATATTTGCCTTCATTAAATAATAAAGAGCTAGTTGATCCTACCATTCCTAGATGCAATAGATGCTCTTATATAAAAAACCACAAATTATTTTTTCTGTTAACATATTTGCATACCTCTACACCAGATTAAAATGGTATTAAGCATGCGTTATGTTATCTCCAAGAAAACAAGAGATACAAGTCTATCTTATTTAAGAAAGATAAAGATAAAACTAGTTGAATATGCAAATGCTGAATATTTGTCAAACCCCTACCATGCTTGATCCCAAGCACAATTTCGCTTATAGTGATATTGTCATATCATGGTGATCTGTGAAGTAGACAATAGTTGCTACATTTTTAAATCATCCAGAAAAGTTTCGTGACTTTTGAAACAAGTCAAAAAATGTGTATGGATCACATGAATGATCTTAATTCAGAGGCTCTCTTACAATGTTATAAGAAGATAATGCAGAATATATTGCATAGTAACTAAAAGCTTATATTGAAGCCAATAGAGCCAAATACATTTCACAAAAAGTCTTCTTCGCACATGAGCTACAGAAGACTGACAACTAACATTGAACAACTTATTTATCAAAACTTTGTCAATTACAAAGAAGATTATATACAATATTGAGATGCATCAACTCAAAGATAGTTCAGGCAAAGAAACAAAATTGAATTCTCCCATGTCATCTTGAGGGGGAGAATTAAAAAAGAGTTATTGTTTAGTGTACTGTATTATTTTTCCCTTTGTTATGGTTTTGTCCCACTAAGTTTTCCTGGCAAGATTTTTAACGAAGCAGTCCTAACAATATCAGGCTCCAATAGAATATTGAACCCTTTTTCTTTCACTAGACTTTTTCCACTGGGTTTTCTCTAGTAAGGTTTTAACGAAGCATATTCTACAATGATGGATATTCAAAGGGGGAGTGTTGTAAATATGTTGAATATCCAAATAGTAAATATGTGTACTATACACATGTATCAAGAAGTATAATATCAAGGTGGTATATGTGTCCAAATAATGTATGTATTCAAATAGTATATGTATCCACTGATATATATATATATATATATATATATTTATACGTATATTGTTTATATAAATACTCTCACGGTTACATGAATCATGTGGAAGGCCAACCCACATGACTCATGTGGGTTCGTGGTATTATTTAAGTATTCTCTCCCTATAAATATGAGAGAGAATCAAGAAGAAGTTGCAAGAAAATAAAAATGAAAATGAGAAATGGGAGAAAATGATGAGAAATGAAATGAATTCCATTCCCTTATCAAGTTTGTGATTTATTTAATTTGATTTGCAATTTCACTAGTTAGTTTTATAAAAATTTCCTCCTCTTCTAAACTTATATTAATGTGAATAAGGGTGTTCATGGGTTGGGTTGGGTTGGGTTGGGTTGGGTCGGGTTAAGGCCAAAACCTAATCCAACCCAAATAGTTCGGGTTCGGTTTGGGTTGGGTCGGTTTGATCAGGTTGGACTTAAGTCTCATATTTGACATATAATTTATTGATATAAGAAATTTAATTATTCATTTATCATTTAGATTTGCAAGTAATTTTTTCCCATTATTATTTTGCAATGAATAGTCTGTTAATATTACATATTAGTAGATAGTAATAATAATTTGCAAAATAGCAGCGCATAGATTGAGATTCTTTATATTAATAGTATAGTAAACCTGTCATATGTATATATATATTATAGTATAAACTAAATCAGATAGTAATAGATAAGAATCATAAGATACATATAAATCTTAAAAAAATAACGCCTAGTGGGATATTTTAGGGTTTCAGTACTTACCTCGGTTCGGGTCGGTTTAATCGAGTTTTTAGAGGCACAACCTGTGACCCATCCCAAACTGATCGAATTGGGTATTTTAGAACCCAACCCAACCCAAACAATCTATTTAACCCAACCCAAAAGGTTAAGTTCAGTTCGGTCAGGTTGATGAACACCCCTACATGTGAATATGCATCAATTTGTTCTTTTAGCTTCAAAAATTTTATTGAGCACAAAGGAGTAGTTGGAAGGAGGTACCCCTAAGCTTGCCCATATATGTAGGGCTGCTTTCATTTACTTACCCTTCAATGATTGCCACAAATTCCTTACTAAGATAATATAATTGTCTTCAACACACGCACACACACACACACTACTAAGGGCTCGTTTGGTGTGCGGTATATGATAGAATTATTTTTATGGGATTAGATTGAATTGGATAGTATAGGATAGGATAAGATTAAACAATTAAAAAAATAAAAATACAAAATACAAAACCCATTACAATGGGATAAAAATGAGGATGAGATTATTTTTTATCCTATCCTGGTCGGCAGCCAAACATGAGAATAAGATTAAAAATAATCCTATCACATCCAATCTTTGGTACCGAACGCACCCATAGGGTCAATCTACAGCGAGGGACATGTGGAACTGTGACCAAGACTCAGGTAAAGTCATTACATGGTCTTTCTCGCACTGGGGGGAAGAAGTACTAATTGTTAAAAACAGCTTGACCTAAAAACTATAATAGATAGGTGTAGATCCAACTATGCATAAAAAACTACCATTAATTAACTCTTTCCTCAAGCGGAGTCCTATAAGTGGAGAGAAAGTTAGATAGAAGAGATAAGAAGAAGAAGGGACAAATATTAATTATGCAAATGTCAACAGTGAAATTGAACTCAAAAACCTTTACAAAATCAAGGCTCTGATACTATATTAGAAATCGCTCAACTAAACGATATAACTAATAGGTAAAGCAGGCCAAACAATTAATGCATATTAAGCTACTGTCAACACTAATCACTTGAGTAAAACAATGGTTTTATTTTGATATTCACTTGGTTAGGAACATTGGCATCTGGTTTTTTTTCCAATTTACCTGGTGATCCTAAATTGGTATATATGTATGGCATGCGAAATTAGCTTTGGGTGCAAGTAACGCCACCGCCACACTTGACTTAGAAGTTACCTCATGACATATTATTCAATCATACTCTACTTATATATTATGCATCAATAATTGGGTTTGTTTTTGGCATACAGTTGATGAAATCGTGTGTCATTATTTCTTAAGAATCGTTGTCATTCTTGCCCACCATTTGTTTTGTTTCAGAATAATATGAAGAGTTATTCATATTGTTGGATGGTCAGCTCGACATGAGCTAACTTGGACATCAGCAGAGCCGACCTGGAATTAAAGAAAGTATGAGTCACGTGAATGAGCTGGCGAGTCGAGGTGGCGGAGTAAAAGTCGCGTACGATGATACGACCGACAAATCAGCTCGGTTGAACCAGATTTGACTCGATGCGAAAATCCCGAAAATACAATGGTGACGATAGCTCGGCCTAGCCTATTCGGCACGATACTGCTCAATCTAGACGAGATACAGAGGATTAGGGAGTCCTTTCTAGCACGCCGCATCCTGAGGAATCCAGAATAGCTGTAAGTATCAAACATGGACTTCGACATAGAGACGAAATGAGACTCCTTCTCCAACACAAACCAGGAAGATCTCCTTCTCCAAGACGAACCAGGGAGATCTCCTCATCCGAGACGAACCAGGAAAATATCCTTCTCCAAGATGATCCAGGAAGGTGAGGATCACTCGATCCGACCAACCCGAAATAAATGAGCTCATCCAGCTCATCTCAGCCAACGACAAGACGACACATGGCACATGCCTACTGGGCATCTAGCCACTCTAGCCAGAGGACCTCTTTATAAATAAAACCTACAACCCTCCTCATAAAGTACGAACAACTTTCTACAAGAGTTATTGTTATAGTCTTGAACAAGCTCTAACTTAGGCATCGGAGGGTCTTTGGCCGGCACCACACTTCCTTACGATAGACCTATTTCTTTCTCTCTTATTCTCAGATCTAGCTGATAAACCCTTGCCTAAATTGGAGAATTCATACTTCCAGATATGATTATCTCTTACACGTGTTCATCTACTTGGTGTTGGTCAAATTTTGCACCAACATTTGGCATCGTTTGTGGGGAACGACTTATCAAACCAATTACTGCTTTCCAACAATGAGTCAAAAGGAAGATCCCCCGTATTTGGAAGAGCTACCAGCTAATCTGGATCCCCCTAAGGCCCAGCGAGGAAGACCTCCCAAAAAGAAAAAGAGTTCTGCTCAGAAGTCTGCACGAATCAGTAACATTGAGAAGAAGGTAGAAAAAATTTCTCAACTGGTGCTAGAACAGAATGAGGTATTAAGAGCAATTCTTCCTTCGTCACCACCACAACATGCGAAGGTTAGAAAAGATGAAGAAAGCCACTGTCGGAGCATCAACTCTCAACCGAAATCTGCGAAAAGCAACAACAAGCATTTGAGCGGATCAAAACAAAGATTTTTTTTCATAGGAGATCTTCGCTACTCTTTGGAGGCAAAAAAGAATGAGCATGAGTCAAGCTCTTTCCAAGTCCAGCCAGGTCAGCCGCAACCAGGTCAGCCTCAACCAGGTCGGCCTCGGCAAAGATCCCAAAAATAGGATCACTTTTGGCAAGGTCGTCTCGATTCATACGGTCTAGGCTGACCTGGCCTTCTAAGAGCGTCCTAACCCGATCTCACACAGAGTATGAAGACATTCCCTCACCTTTCACCGAAGAAGTACTTCAGGCCCCACTCCCAAAGAATGTCAAAATGGTTGAGGTTAAAACGTACAAAGGAAAGATTAACCCAAGAGAGCACGTTGAAAACTACAAATCCTGAATAGAGTTCAAAGGATATGACGATGCAACAATGTGCAAAGGCTTCTGAATTACCCTCGGAGGACCAACTAGAAAGTGGTATTAGAAGCTAGAATCGAGGTCGATTTGCTCGTTTGGTCATCTTGCTCACAAGTTTATCGGACACTTCACCGATAAGAAAGAAAGGGAAACATCGGTGAACAGCCTGCTGAAAAAGCAACAGAAAAATCTCGAGGATTATCTCGAGTGATTTGATGACGCTCTAGTTGAGGTCGACGACAGTGATGACAAAACAACTATCACAGCCTTCATGGTCGGACTGATGCCCGGACGATTACACTATTCCTTGGGGAAAAAGAAGGCTCAAACATACAAGGAAGTCCTCGACTGAGCAGGCTGAAGGCAAAAGGGAAGAACATAATCCTTCCAATAGTTCGAAGAAGGACAAAAAGAGAAAAAGAGACAATGAAGCCAAAAAGGACAACTGAGGTGGGAATAGGTCCAATTTTGATCGACGGGGCCAAAAAAGCAAGGGTGTCCATAACATTTATTCGACATACACTCCTTTGACCACCTCAGCAGAACAGATCTTCTTAGAGATCCAAGACAAGGAATACCTCAAATGGTCAAAAAAGCTTAGCACTCCTTCTGATCAACGGGACAAAAGGAAGCACTGTCGATACCATAAGGATCACGGTCATAACACTGACCAGTGTTTCGACTTGAAAAAAGAGATTGAAACTCTTATCTGCCAAGATCGTCAGTAAGAATCCGTGAAGGGCTCGGATTAGAGAAGGGCTCAGTCACCAGAGAAGAGAAGAAAAGAGCCAACCAACCGAGGGAGATCAAAGCCATTTTTGGTAGAGACCTCGAGAAAACATCGAATCGAGCATTGAAGGCTTACGTTCAAGCTACACGAGCGGACGTTATGAACCTTTTGAGCCGACCAGAAAAGCAGAGGAGAACAGACTTGGCTGTCACCTTCTTAGAGGAAGAGGCTAGAAACATCTATCAGCCTCATTATGATGCTTTGGTGATAACATTAGATGTGGCAAACTACAAAATCAATCGGATCCTCGTCAACAATGGCAGCTCGGACGACGTTCTCTACTAGTCAGCGTTTAAAAAGTTGGGGCTTGCAAAAACACAGATCACTCCTATGGACCTCCCTCTCAACTGATTTACGGGAGATGGGATTATGCCAGAGGCCAGTATCGCTGTCACACCCCGCCCGAACGCGCCTAAACCGGCGATACACTCGCGGACGGGGCGCGCATTTGGAATAATAACAATGGTAACAACAGAGTGCGCAGCGGAAAATATAATACAAAATACAAATCTGATTTCATTATATTCAGAATATTTTTGTACATAAAATGGTCAAGGGAACATACTCCCCAAAATCCCCAATGAATCATACAAAGGGTACAAAATGTGGGCCCCATAACCTGCACCCAGTCCACCCTAATTTCCTGTGAAAGATTTGATAATAATGGAGTGAGCTTAACGTGCTCAGTGGGTAAATAGTTTGTGAGTATAACAATTAATAAAGCATACTTCAATATCAATTATCTTAAATACACATGTGAGCATCATAATCAATCAATATGTATGTATGCATGACACCGTCTCATATTGGTTTGATGAACGTACATCGCTTGAGTTCACGTACAAATGTCCGTCCGGACGTTCTCCTCTGGCGTAGCCAGGTTCTATTGTACGTCCCTCCTCAGGAACGATGCTCTGGATTCACGTGCTGATGTCCCTCCTCAGGCGTAGGCGGGTTCTCATGTACGTCCCTCTCTAGAGAAATATAATGAATAGCGAGCAATGCTCCTAACTATTCTATGAGTCATAAACCATACACGTCCCTAGGTGGTGATATGTATGATGCCAATGCATGAACTGGTCTAGTCTACTGGTCTGGTCTTTTCTTGACATTTAGACTGACTTTGGCAACGTCCGGTGATCCTTATCAGAGTTGGTATCACGACGTGCAAGGTTAGGACATTCAGTATTACTCGTATAAGCTGATAGCTTTCAATAAGACCAACTAGATCAGTCCCCAGTCGAGAGGTGAGACACAAGGTCTGCTTAAATACCAATCGCCTAGAGCAGCCCGCTGCCTCCCGTTCACTATTTAAAGTTACTGAGGACAAAACCGAGTCTAGTTGAGTCAAATTGACCACAAATCTGGCATTATAACAGTATAATATGTGAATTCCAAGTGTACAGGCATAAGTGCGACAGTATAAACATTATATGACATAATGCAGTGTAAATGAACAGTAGATATAACAATAACTGAATGTAAGCTTTAATAAAAGTTATAAAACACGCAAACCTATGTTTCGTTCCCCACCTTCAGATAAAAACTTCTTCTTTTTTAGATATGGCGCTTTCCTCCGGACAGAACTTCGTCGCACCGCACGGAGAGTCTCGAACAGAAAGTCTCAAAAGACTAAAAATTCAAAATGAGTGAAAAGAGGAGAAAAAATCACAATTTGGAGTGAATTTGGTGTGAAAAATGAAGAGGGGGGTTGGTTTATATAGAGGTTTTGGCGCCTGGACTTCCGGGCGGGTTGTCCGAACTTCCTGGCGGGCTGCCCAGACTTCCGGGCAGGTGAAATGCCCAAACGAATTTTTTTTTTTTTTTGAAATACTGGGTATTAAACTCTACCCCCTTTAAAGGGATTTCGCCCTCGAAATCAATTCAAGTAGTTATGATGGTTATCTGCTTGAGATTCACTGTCGGCGTCATCTCTTGCAAGTTTAGGGTAGTGCTTGTATGGTCCCTGAATAGCATTGTGGCCGGTGGAATCCTCATCATCATAAAATCATGGAGAGCAAATGGAATCAGACTCGTCCTCTGATGATTCCAACCTTTGCATAACAAATGGTGGTGGAGGGCGCTGGTTACATCGTTTGAGGGGAGGTAGGTTGAGCAGTGGAATATTTTTTCGTGCAGTTGCCCAAATCCGGCCACCTGGCAATTTTGGTAGAAGGTCTTGCCAAGATGATGACACGGGATTGTTACGAAAAAGCCATGCACGCTCTGGCGATAATGATCGCTGTCTGTGTGGTGATGGAGTTGGTGATGCAAAGTAGTTATGACTTGACTATGATTCTTGAGAAGTAGCCACAGGTTGCCAAGGAGGCCACTGCGTGTGTGCATCACTATATCCATTGATATTATTTTCATACATCTGCGTAGTTATTCAAGTGAAACAATGTATTAAGATAAGTGTAAACAATGTTTCATCATTTTATTGATTAAATGAAAATAGTACAATGTATCACATCATCAGTTGGTACTAGAAAACAATTCAGGATATTTCTGTTTAATTGTTGCTTCTAGTTCCCATGTTGCTTCCTCTACGCCGTGGTGATCCCAGAGCACTTTCACAAGTGGTATGCTACGTCGTCGTAGTTCTTGAGTTTTTCTATCTAAAATCCGTATCGCTCTCTCCTGATACTTATTTCCTTCCTCAACCCAAACCTCGACTAAAGGGATGATATGTGAAGGATCAGGACGATACTTGCGAAGCATAGATACCTAAAAAACGTCATGAACCTTAGGCATGGATGATGGAAGGGACAGACGATAAGCAAGTTTGCCAATACGTTCAATGATCTAAAATGGACCGATATACCGCGGGGAGAGCTTTCCTTTGATCCCAAAGCGTTTGACGCCTCTTGTGGGCTGAACTTTTAGAAAAACAAAGTCTCCCTTATCAAATTCTAGAGGCTGTCTCCGCTTGTCAGCATAGCTCTTCTGTCGACTTTGTGCAACACGAAGTCGTTCCTTTACTAGTGTGATCTTCTCTGAAGTCTCTTGAACTAGTTCAGGGCCTAACTGCAGTCGATCTGCCATATCTAACCAGCATACCGGAGATCTGCAAGAGCGACCATAGAGAGCCTCGTACGGTGCCATGCCGATACTAATTTGGTAGTTGTTGTTGCATGCAAACTCAGCTAGATGTAAATATTTTGCACATCAGTCATTAAAGTCCAAAATGCAACACCGTAACATGTCTTCTAAGATTTGAATAAGCCGCTCTGACTGCCCATCAGTCTGAGGGTGAAATGTTGTGCTCATGGTGATCTTAGAACCCATTCTACTCTGGAAGCTTTTCCAAAAGTTTGATGTGAATCAAGGGTCTCGATTAGAGACTATCGTGAGTGGTATGTCATGAAGGCGTACGATCTCTCTTTCATATAGTTCTGCAAGTTTGGCGGGATTATCCGTGAACTTGATTGGTAAGAAGTGTGCAGACTTTGTAAGTCTGTCAATGATAATCCAGATAGCATCTTGCCCTTTATTGTTTCGAGGTAAGGTCGTAATAAAATCCATTGCGATGTTCTCCCATTTCCATTCTTCAATAGGTAATGGCTGGAAAATTCCAGAGGGAAGTCTTTGTTCTGCCTTAACTTTCTGGCAAACGAGACATCGAGCAACGAAGTTTGCAATTGCCTTCTTCATTCCAGAAAACTAGAATTGTCTCTTGACATCCTTGTACATCTTGTCACCCCCAGGATGCATAGCGTACCTCGAACAGTGCATCTCAGTAAGCACTTCTTTCCGAACCTCAGGATCGTTCGGTAAACAGAGACATTTTTTATAGAAAACGGTCCCATCTTCAGCGACCGACCAGTGAGGAAGGTCATGTCCACTGAGTAGAAGTTCTCGTTTCTCCATTAACACAGGGTCATTGGCTTGAGCTGCTGAAATCTTTCGAACGAGCTCAGAGTTGGCTGATAATTGAGAGAGTCGTGGTCTTGGTCCCTTTTTTTCTCAGCTGTAGGTTAAAGTTCTCCATCTCTGTAGCCAACTTCCCCATTTCGTAGTTAAGAGTGCAAGCAACATAAGATTTTCTACTCAGGGCATCGGCCACAACATTGGCCTTTCTGGGATGGTACTGGAGTTGAAAGTCATAATCTTTCAAGAATTTCAACCATCGTCTCTGGCGGAGGTTTAGGTCTCTCTGAGTGTATATGTACTTAAGACTCTTGTGATCTGAGAAGACCTCAAACCGTTCACCGTATAGGTAATGACGCCATAACTTCAGTGCAAACACAACAGCTGCAAGTTTCAAGTCATGTGTTGGGTAATTACCCTCATGAATCTTCAGTTGCCTCAAGGCATATGTAACAACTTGGCCTTCTTGCATTAGTACGGCACCTAAGTGTTATAGAGAGGCGTCGGTGTATAATGAAAATCCAATTGCATTTCTTAGAGTGATGAGTACAGGTGCCATCATGAGGCATTTCTTCAATTCCTGAAATGATGCTTCACAGGCGGGATTCCAGATGAATCGCACGTTTTTTCGAGTGAGCTTGGTCATAGGTTCAACAATTTTTGAGAAGTCCTTGATGAAGCGTCTGTAATAGCCAGCCAAACCAAGAAAAATCCTAATCTGAGTAACAGTGGTAGGCTGCTTCCAGTTTAAGATTGCTTCAACCTTAGAAGGATCTACCTCAATGCCATTGCCTGAAACCACATGGCCTAGGAATTGAACTCTCTTCGCCCAAAATTCGCACTTACTCAACTTTGCATACAGTTGGTGGCTTCTCAAGGTCTGGAGGACTATCTTCAGATGTATCTTATGGTCTTCCTCGGTTGAGGAGTATATCAAGATGTCGTCCACAAAAACCACCACAAATCGATCTAAGTATAATCTGAAAATGCGATTCATCAAATCCATGAATGCAGCATGTGCATTTGTTAGACCGAACGGCATAACCAAGAACTCGTAATGACCGTACCGAATTCTGAACTCCGTCTTGGTGATGTCCGACTCTCGAATCTGGAGTTGGTGATAACCGGATCGTAAATCAATCTTAGAGAAGTATTTGACATCTCTAAGTTGGTCGAACAAGTCATCGATCCTGGGCAATGGATATCTGTTCTTGATGGTGATGTTATTCAACTTGCGATAGTCGATGCAAAGTAACGAACCATCCTTTTTGTGAACAAATAGAACTGGAGCGCCCCAGGGTGATGAACTCTTTCTGATGAAGTCATTACTCTCTAATTCCTTCAGTTGTTTGTCTAATTCGACCAGCTCGACATTTGACATTTTGTATGGTGGAATTGAGATAGGCCCTATCCCAAGTATGAGGTTGATCTCAAAATCGAATTCCCTAACTGGAGGTAGACCAAGAAGGTCATTTAAAAAAATTGTTGGGAATTCAGATATGACTGGGACATCGTGTACTTCGAGAGGGTATAGTACCGGTGATTCATTTTCATTGTCAAGGGATAGAGCTCGAAGTTGTGCCTTGAGAAGTGCAACTGTTGATTTGTGTATCCATTTCCTTGTTCCCTGAATCTTGACCAACTCTCCTGTAGGCAAGGTTAACTGAACTTGCTTTTTCATACATTCGATCTTTTTCATTCAGTGGTGCTAGCCAGTCCATGCCGAGGATGATGTCAAAGTCTTCAATATCCATCACAAAAAGATCTGCATATATTATCTGTTCTAACATTTGATGCTCACATCGAGTACACTGCAAATTCACGTCAGTACCAAATCTGAACGGTGATGTGACATGGAGTGTGATGTCTGTGGGTTCAGGATGCAGGCCTAAATGTCTTACCAATGCCGACGATATAAAAGAATGCGTGGCACCTGAATCAAATAAAACATGCACCATTGTATTGAACAAAGGAAATGTACCTTCAACTACATTGTTGTCTGGGAGGGGTTGTTGAGCGATGGCAAATGCTCTGCCCTGATTCTGTTGATCCTGGTTTTGCTGGTTCTACCTGGGTTGGGCATTAGCAGCAGGTGGTGCTTGTTGGACTGAAAAAATGAGAATAGGTTGCTGAAGGTGCGGACAGAGATATTTGACATGGCCCTTCTGGCCGTAGTTGAAACACGTCGGCTGATATTGCGGTTGGTTCTGTTGGCCATGTTGATTGTTCTATTGGCCATGTTGATTGTGGTGTCAACCACCACCTCTGTCATTGTCGTTTCTACGGCCACCCCTTCCATAACGACCTCTACGGCCATGATTTTGGAAACCCTGATGGTTAGGGTTAGAAGGTTCAACAGTAGGTGTATTGGTCTCATTCTTCGAAACGGGGGCTGGGAGGGTTGGGTTTTGATTGTAGTAAGGCTTCTTCTTGTTGCCCTGTTGCGAGCCCTGTTGGGAAAACGTTGCAGGCCATTTTCCCTTATTCATTCTCTGCTCCTGTAAGATCTTCTCTTGTTCAAAGCTCATGGCCTTGTCAACAACCTCCTTGTAAATCTTGAGATCCAAGATCGACAAGGCTTGTCGAATATCATGGCGAAGGCCATTATAGAGTTTCTCAGTCTTATCTTGCTCTGTGGAGATGGTAGAGAGAGAGTAGACTGATAATTCTTTGAACTTGCCAGCATATTCCCTGACTGTCATGGTGCCCTGGTATAATTTAGCGAATTCCTGGCGCTTCTGCCTCTTCACAGCGCCAGGAAAATACTCATCAATAAACATTGACTCAAACTGTTGCCAAGTCATATCTGTTATGTTGATCTTTGGGTCCTCTTTCACTGTTATCCACCATGTGTTTGCCCCACCAACCAGTTGGTAGGTCGCTAGTGGAATTTTTCGAGTCTCATCGACTCTCATTGCATCAAGAGCCTTCTTTGACTCATCCAGCCACTTTTGCACCTCATCAGCATCAATGGTGCCAGCAAAAGTAAGAGGTTGTAGCCTCTTGTATTTAGTAATCTGATCGGTTTGAGATTCCGACCCAAATCTTACAGGTACTTGTACTGTGGCAACCTGACTGGCCGTGTTCTCACGAACGACCGTTTGAAAAGTGGCTTTCATCGCCTCCATAAATCCGGCGAAGAAGGTTTCCATGCTTGAAAGCATGGCAAAGGTGTGGGTGGGGGTGGTATCGCCTGCCCAGATGTAGTGGCAGTGTCGTGTGTGGCCTGTGCTATTTTCGGAGGCGGCGGTTCCTGAATCTCAGGAGGTGCCTCCACTGCTGGACGAACAGTACGTGGCCTTCCTCTCTTCCTGGTTTGCATTTTCTCACTAGCAAGGAGAAAAATAAAACCAAGATTTAGGAACTGTAGCCAAGTATAATGTTATAGTATGCTCGGCAACAATTTCGAGAGTACTGCAATATTAAAATCACCTATTTTTCTAAGTATAGTGTAAGGTTTTTGTTGAGGAATCAAAGAATCTTATATATCTCGTATGTTTGGCCATGGTGTAAAAACAAACAAGGTTAGAATGTTTATATAATAAGTACAAAACTTTGCAAGTATTTCAAATGATTTGGTTATAGTCTTTGTGAACATACATATATATTTCATTGAAAATCCATACGAGTCATAAGAATTCTAAGATTTGCCTCGGTACATATCCTGATCTAACGTTCTATCGTAATCTTATGTATTCAAACTCTTACTCTTAGTCTTTTCGATCATTATCCAGATTCATGTGTCCCATACCACATGAATTCGGTAATAAGGGTGTCAACAAAGTTAAGTTGTATGAACACGGTCTCTAAAAACATTGGCTGAATAGAAGTTTACTAATAGTATCGTCCAAATTTACTTGTCCCATACCGTGTAAACTTACTGATAATATTAGTAATGCAACTTTCTCCAAATGTTTCTTTTCATACATGGTCATGGGTTTTCTTTCTTCCACATTTTATTTAGTATCTTCCAATTTTGTTATGTCCCATACCATTCCAAAGTTAGTGATACAAAAGAAAGAATGGTTGTAAGTCGGCCCACCAAAGATAGTCTTAAACAAAACATTTCGTTCATATATAAATGAAAAGTTTACAATGCCAGTAATCAATTTTGATTTCCCTGCCTACTACTGCTCCTTCTAGATCTCCTGCTAGGTATAGAACGACTACTAACAGAAAGTTGAGAGTTTGCTCGCTCTGTTTCGGAGTTTTGCATATGTGTTAATATATTATTTTGAGTCTCTCTTATTTCCGCTATATTGGATGCCATTTCATTTAACCGTTCAAAAAGGTTAGTCGATTGGCCTATTGGTGGTTGATGGCTTGATTATCCCATAGGTGGAGGGTAGGTCATTGGCATTGGGGGAAAGTATTGGTTGTACAGGTGATTCATAAGTGAAGGGTAATTGTTTTGAAACAGTGGGCTCATTGGGATGTTCTGCCCTCCAAAATTTGGTGCTGCCCAATGCTGTTGTTGTTGGGTTACAAGAACTTGCGGGAATGGTTGACATGGTACCTAGGTGTTGGAAACCTTTGGTACGACGTGTTGCCCTGAGTTGGCATGTTCCAAGCAGGTAGATTTGCATGAGTACTTTGTCTATTTTGAGGTTGATTTAGGTTGTTAAATAAATCTTCCTCAGTGAATAGATGATTATTTGGGGTTGGGTTTGACGTGGGATTCTGATTTGACTCATTATTTGGTGCTTCTCTGACGGTAATCTTGCGTCGACTTTTTCGAAGGCAACGTCCATGCTTGTCTCTCATTCTCTCGGCATTTCCTATCGTCGTGCCGAATACTTCCTCGTCAGTTACCCCTCCCCTTGGGACATATATCTTGAAGATAGAAGATGTTGTAACTGGCTCAATGATTTGTCTCGAAGTCCCATCAAAAGTGTTGATGTTTGCTTCGTATAGCATCATCATGATTAAGACTCCGTAACCGAGGAATTCCTTTCTTAAAGGGTTTTGAATCACCCTCAATATTTGTTGGATGATGATGTGTGGTAGGGAGACCTTTATTTCCTTCTCTATGCAATATAACACGAGAAGTTGGGCCCTTGACATAGTGCCATTAGCCCCCATTTCTGGCAAGATGTTGCCGAACACGATCTTTCCAAGGCCGGCAAGAGATGGCTTAAGATAATTGTTTGGGAGGTTGGTGTACGTCGATTGAGTGTATGGCTCTTTGATGAGGGAATTGAACAATTGTTCATTAGACTCCGTGATTTTTGCAATTGTCTGGGGTTCATGTGGATCAATAATTTTCTCCTCAATCGGAATCTCCATAAGTCGAGCAATAGTCTCGATGTTGATAGAAATTTTCATTCCCATGACTGTTGTCTCCAAAACAGGGCTGATCCCCTCTTCTTGAAGTCCCACGCGATTCATGACTTCGTAGAAAGATCTCACTAAGCTGTTAGAGACGTGGCCCTCAACTTTTGTGATGTTCAACCACCCCAGAGTTGCGAGTTTGTCGTGAAGGATCGGACGGAAGCGGAGATCTCTATTGTCGATGCTCCTCATAGTCATAACCTCCATCTTGAACAATTCCTTGAGTCTAGTGAGAATTGGTTCCCTACTACTAGAAGTTGCTCCTTCACTTGAGACCATTCTTTGCTGAAAGGAAAATAAATTTGTGAAAGACACAAAATATATTCCTAACATTTTTAAGATTTATGCCTTGTCAGTTGGATAATATTTTCTATTCTTAATGTTTATGCCATCATTTAATCCAAAATTTTCTATCGGCAATATGATATAATATATATTGTATTCATATATGAATGTATAGATATATATATTTAATCATAACTATACATATAGTTTTCATAAATCAACTATATATATATTTGAAATTAAACTATATAAAAATCATATATAATTTTCTTAGATATATATTTAATACAAATCTTAACTATATATAATTCATATATATATAGTTCTAAAAGATATATATATCTAATAACATTTTTCATTCAAATTTTTCATCAATAATATGATCTATATATATATCTCTCATATATATTAAGGTATAGAGATATATATATATTCAATCATAACTATACATATAGTTTCTAATAAATCATGACTATATGTATATTTAAATCAAACTAAAAAAAAATCATATAATTTTCCAGATGTATATTTAATATAATTCTCACTATATATAATTGACATATATATAAATATATATATATATCTAATAAAAAATTTCAACCAAAAATTTTTTATTGGTAACAAGGTATATATATATCTCCTATATGCATAGATATATAGATATATATATTTAATCATAACAACATATATAGTTTTCATAAATCATAACTATATATATTTAAATCAAACTATATAAAAATCATATAGTTTTCTAGATGTATATTTAATATAAATTTCAACTATATATAATTGACATATATATATAGTTCTAGAGATATATATATCTAATAAAATTTTTCATTCAAAATCTTTCATTATCAACATGGTATATATATATCTCCTATATGCATAGATATATAGAGCAGCCCGCTGCCTCCCGTTGAGAGGTGAGACACAAGGTCTGCTTAAATATCAATCGCCTAGAGCAGCCCGCTGCCTCCCGTTCACTATTTAAAGTTACTGAGGACAAGACCGAGTCTAGTTGAGTCAGATTGACCACTAATCCGGCATTATAACAATATAATACATGAATTCCAAGTGTACAGGCATAAGTGCGACAGTATAAACATTATATGACATAATGCAGTGTAAATGAACAGTAGATATAACAATAACTGAATGTAAACTTTAATAAACGTTATAAAACACGCAAACCTATGTTTCGTTCCCCACCTTCGGATAAGAACTTCTTCTTTTTTAGATCTGGCGCTTTCCTCTGGACAGAACTTCGTCGCACCGCACCGAGAGTCTCGAACAGAGAGTCTCAAAAGACTAAAAACTCAAAATGAGTGAAAAGAGGAGAAACAATCACAATTTGGAGTGAATTTGGTGTGAAAAATGAAGAGGGGGGGTTGGTTTATATAGAGGTTTTGGCACCTGGACTTCCGGGCGGGTTGCCCGGACTTCCAGGCGAGTGCCCGGACTTCCTGGCGGGCTGCCCGGACTTTCGTGTAGGTGAAATGCCCAAACAATTTATTTATTTTTTTTGAAATACTGGGTATTACAATCGCTCTTCCTGTCATGGCAGGTGAAGAAGAGCACCGAGCTACAATTATGATGGAATTTCTTATTTTTAAGGGCCCTTCTGCCTACAACGCCATCGTTGGTAGACCTCTCTTCAACGATCTGAAAGCCATGGTGTTTACATACCATCGACCTCTCAAATTCCCTGCCAAGCACTGAGTAGGTGTCGTGTGAGGAAGCCAGAAAGAATCAAGAGAGTGTTATGCGGTGGCGATGAAGAGCGAAAGCTCGAGAGGGTCAAGCTTTCGACCTGCCAAATGAGAGCTCATGAAGGTTGATGTAGCTTCTGATCAAGACCTCGATTCACGGGAAGACACTTTTAGTTTCGAGGCACAAGACGAATGGAGAGATGTGCCGATCACAGAAGATCTGACCAGACTATCAAAGTTGGAACTGGGATGAACTCAGACCTAGCAGACCAGGTCATCTAGGTATTGAGAGAGTATAAGGACATATTCGCATGGTTTCATGATGATATACCTGGCATTTTGAAAGAAGTGATCACCCACCGTCTCAATATTGATCAGAAGCTCGCCCAGTACGACAAAAGAAGAGAGCCTTAAGCATAGAAAGAGTTGAAGCTCTCCAAGAGGAGGTCGACAAGCTCATTCGGGCCCAGTTCATCCAAGAGGTGTCATATCCAAAATGGCTGGCCCACGTCATGATGGTTCGAAAACCAAACAACAAATGGAAGACCTGTGTTGATTTCACAGACCTGAACAAGGCCTGCCTAAAAGACAGCTTCCCTCTTCCCAAGATAGATCAGCTCATTGATGCTACTGCTGGACATAAGTTTCTCAGCTTCATGGACGCTTATTCTACCTACAACCAGATTATGATGTACCATAGGGATGAAGAGAAGACCTTGATCATAACAAATCGGGGCTTGTACTGTTACAAGTTAATGCCCTTAACCTTAAAAATGTTGGTGCAATATATCAGAGGCTAGTGAATCGGGTCTTTGAAGAGAAGATTGGGCAGAACATGGAAGTATATGTTGACGACATGCTAGTGAAGAACATCAAATCGGCAGGTCATCCTCATGATCTCAGAGAGGTGTTCGACACAATTCGACACTACAATATGAGGTTGAACCCATCCAAGTGCACATTTGGTGTAATGCCCTAGGATTTCACCCAAAAAAAAAATTTGTATCGTTCGGGCAACCTGCCCGAACGTTCGAACACCCGCTATTACGTTCAGGCGTCAATCTCTCTATATAAACACCCTCCCCCCTCCTCATTTCTCACACCAAATTCACTCCAAATTGTGATTTTCTTCTCCTTTCCACTCATTCTGAGTTTTTAGTCTTTTGAGACTCTCTGTGCGGTGCAACACGGTTCTGTCCGGAGGAAGGTGTCAGATCTGAAAGAAGAAGTTTTTATCTGAAGGTGGGGAACGAAACATAGGTTTGCGTGTTTTATAACTTTTATTAAAGTTTACATTCATTTATTATTATGTCTACCATTCATTTACACAGCATTATTTCGTATAACGTTCATACTATTATATTTATACCTGTATATTTGGAGTTCATGTATTACACTGTTGTAATGCCAGATTTGGGGTCAATCTGGCTCAACCAGACTCGGTCTTATCCTCAGTAACTTTAAATAGTGAACGGGAGGCAGCGAGCTGCTCTAGGCGATTGGTATTTAAGCAGACCTCGTGTCTCACCTCTCAACTGGAGACTGAGCTGCTCTAGGCGATTGTACTTTTAACTTCGAAATGGGGAAGTTGGCTACAGAGATGGAAAATTTTAACCTACAACTGATCGAACCCGACTATTCTCGGGGAGGGACAGCTGTACGTGAACTCGGGCGATGTACAGTCATTAAACTATTACGAGACGGTGTCATGCATACATACATATTGATTGATTATGATGCTCTCATGTGTATTTAAGATATCTGATTATGATGTATGCTTTATTAATTGTTATACTCACAAACTATTTTACCGACTGAGCTCGTTAAGCTCACTCCATTATTATCCAATTTTTTACAAGAAATTAGGGTGGACTGGGTGCAAGTTTATGGGGCCCACATTTTGTACCCTTTGTATTAATTCATTGGAGATTTTGGGAGAATGTTCCCTTAAATATTGCATGTACGAATACATTCTGAATTTAATGAAATTAGACTTGTACTGCATTGTATTTCCGCTGCGTACTCTACTGCCATTGTGATAATTCCAAATGTGCGCCCCGTCCGTGAGTGTACTGCCGGTTTAGGCGCATCCGGGCAGGGTGTGACATTTAATGATATCAGAACATATGGTCCACGGCCCGCCCAAGTCCACCAAATTAAGGGAAGAAGATTTTTATTAGATATATATATCTCTAGAACTATATATATATATATCAATTATATATAGTTGAGATTTATATTAAATATATATCTAGAAAACTATATATTATTTTTATATAGTTTAGATTTAAATATATATATAGTTATGATTTATGAAACTATATATATGGTTATGATTAAATATATATATCTATATATTTATGTATATATGAGATATATATATATACCATGTGGCTAATGGAAAAACTTGGATGAAAAAATTTTTATTAGATATATATATCTCTAGAACTATATATATATATATAGTTGAGATTTATATTAAATATATATCTAGAAAACTATATATTATTTTTATATAGTTTAGATTTAAATATATATATAGTTATGATTTATGAAAACTATATATATGGTTATGATTAAATATATATATATTTATATTTATATATATATCTCTATATCTATGTATATATGAGATATATATGTACCATGTTGCTAATGGAAAATTTTGGATGAAAAAAATTTTATTAGATATATATAGTTGAGATTTATATTAAATATATATCTAGAAAATTATATATTATTTTTATATAGTTTAGATTTAAATATATATATAGTTATGATTTATGAAAACTATATATATGGATATGATTAAATATATATATATATATATATATATATATATATATGTATGTATCTATGTATATATGAGATATATATGTACCATGTTGCTAATGGAAAAATTTGGATGAAAAATTTTATTAGATATATATATCTCTAGAACTATATATATATATAGTTGAGATTTATATTAAATATATATTTAGAAAATTATATATTGTTTTTATATAGTTTAGATTTAAGTATATATATATATATATAGTTATGATTTATGAAAACTATATATGGTTATGATTAAATATATATATATATATATATATATATATATATATATATATATATATATATATATATATATATATATATAGATGAGATATATATACTTCATATTACTAAGGGAAACTTTTGATTAAATGATGGCATAGTCCAATAGACAAAGCATAAATCTTAAAAATGTTATGAATATATTTTGTGTCTTTCACAAATTTATTTTCCTTTCAGAAAAGAATGGCCTCAAGTGAAGGCGCGACTTTCAGTAGTAGGGAACCAATTCCCATTAGGTCAAGGAATTGTCCAAAATGGAGGTTATGACAATGAGGAGTATCGACAATAGAGATCTCCGCCTCCAGCCCATCCTTCACGAAAAACTTGCAATACTGGGGTGGTTGAACATAACAAAAGTTGAGGGTCACGTCTCCTACAACTTGATGAAATCCTTTTATGGAGCCATGAATTGCGTAGGACTCCAAGAAGATGAGATCAACCCTGTTTTGGAGACAACGGTCAAGGGAACAAAGATTTCTAACAACGTCGAAATCATTGCACGACTTATGGAGATTCCAATCGAAGATAGAATCATTGATCCGCACGAACCCCAGACAGTTGTAGAGATCACAGAGTCCAACGAAGAGTTGTTCAATTCCCTCACCAAAGAGTCGTACACACAATCAGCGTACACCAATCTTCCAAACAATCTTCTTAAACCATCTCTTGCCGGACTTGGAAAGATCGTATTCGGCAACATCTTGACAGAAAGGGGGACTAGAAGCACTATGTCAATGGCTCAACTTCTTGTGTTATATTGCATAGAGAAGAAAATTAAGGTCTCCCTACCTCACATCATCATCCAATAAATGTTGAGAGTCATTCAAAACCCTTTGAGAAAGGATCTCCTCGGCTACAAAGTCTTGATCATGAGAATGCTATATGAGGCGAACATCAACACTTTTGATAAGTCTTCGAAGCAGATCACTGAGGCGGTTACAACATCCTCTATCTTCAAGACATTTGTCACAAGTGGAGGGGTAACTGACGAGAAAGTATTTGGCGCGACTTTTAATGGTGAAAGAATGAGAGATGAATATGGACGTTGTTACCGAAAAAGTTGACGCAAGATTCTTGTTAGGGAAGTACCAAATAATGAGCCAAACCAGAACTCTACGTCAAACCCAGCCTCGAATGATGATCCAATCGAGCACCTGTTCACTGATGAAAATTTATTTGCCAACCTAAATCAATCTCAACCAAATCAAGATAGACAAAGTGCTCAAGCAAATCCACCAACCTGGAACGTGCCAACTCAAGGCAACACTTCGTACCAAAGGTTTCCAACTCCTGAGGTTCCGTATCGGCCAGTTCCACAAGTTCCTGTGAACCAACAACAACAGAATTGGGCGGCACCAAGTTATGGAAGACAGGGCATCCCAATGAGCCCATTATTTCAATACTTTTCAACCCAAGCATATCCAAATGTCCAAGGGGTTCCAGTTAGGGGATCCCCGCACAATCAAAACAACTACCCCTCACCTATGAGTCACCCATACAACCAATACTTTCCACCAATGCCTACGGCCTACCCTCCACCTATGGGACAATCGACCCATCAACCATCGATGGGACAATCGACTAACCCATTCGAACAGTTAAATGTGATCGTATCCAGTATTGCTGAGATAAAAGAGACTCAAAATGATATGTTAACACGTACTTCGAAGAACAACGAGCAAATTCTTAACCTTTTTGTAGTAGTCGTTCTGTACCTAGCAGGAGGTCTAGGAGGAGCTGTAGTAGGCAGGAAAGTCAAGATTGATTACTGGCATTGTAAAATTTTCTTTTATATATGAATGAGAATGTTTTGTTTAAGACTATCTTTGGTGGGCCGACTTACAACCATTCTTTCTTTTGTATCACTAACTTTGGAGTGGTATGGGACACAACAAAATTGGAGGATACTAAACAAAATGTGGAAGTAAGAAAACTCACGACCTTGTATGAAAAAAAAAACATTTGGAGAAAGTTGCATTACTAATAGTATCACTAAGTTTACACGGTATGGGACGAGTAAATTTGGACGATACTATTAGTGAACTACTATTCAGATAATGTTTTCTAGAGACCGTGTTCATACAACTTAACTTGGTTGACACCCTTATTGCCAAATTCATGTGGTATGGGACACACGAATTTGGATAATAATCGAAAAGACTAAGCAAAAGAGTTTGAATACATAAGATTGCGATAGAACGTTAGATCAGGATATTTACCGAGGCAAATCTTAGAATTTTTATGACTCGTATGGATTTTCAATGAAATATATACGTATGTTCATAAAAACTAGAACCAAAACATTTGAAATGCTCGCAAAGTTTTATACTTATTATATAAACATTCTAACCTTGTTTTACACCATGCCCAAACATACGAGGCACATAAGATTATTTGATTCCTCAACAAAAACCTTACACTATTCTTAGAAAAATAGGTGGTTTATATATTGCAGAACTCTCAAAATTGTTGCTGAGCATGCCATAACATTATACTTGGTTACAGTTCCTAAATCGTGGTTTTATTTTCTCCTTGCGAGTGAGAAAATGCAAACCAGGAAGGGAGGAAGGCCACGTACTCTGTCCATCCAGCAGAGGAGGCACCTCCTGAGATATAGAACAAGGAATAGCCGTCTCCGACGACAGCGCAGGCCATACCCGACACTGCCACTATGTCTGGGCAGGCAGTGCCACTACAACCTACACATTTTGCCATGCCTTCGAGTATGGAAGTCTTCTTCGCCGAATTTATTGAGGCGATGAAAGTAACAGTTCAGAAGGTCGTTCGTGAAACCGCGGCCAATCAGGTTGCCACTACACAAGCACCTGTGAGATCTAGGTCGGAGACTCAAACCGATCAGATTACGAAGTGTAAGAGGCTACAACCTCTTACTTTTACTGGTAGCATTGATGCTGAAGAGGTGCAAAAGTGGAAGGGTGAGTCAAAGAAGGCTCTCGATGCAATGGGAGTCGATGAGACTCAAAAGATTCCACTAGCAACCTACCAACTTGTTGGTGGAGCAAACACATGGTGGATAACAATAAAGGAGGACCCAAGGCTCAACACCGCGGATATGACTTGGCAACAGTTCAAGTCAATGTTTATTGATGAGTATTTTCCTGATGCTGTGAAGAAGCAGAAGCACCAAGAATTCGCTAAGTTATACTAAGGAAGCATGACCGTCAGGGAATATGCTGGCAAGTTCAATGAATTATCGGTCTACTCTCTCTCCACCATCTCAACGGAGCAAGATAAAACTGAGAAATTCTATAATGGCCTTCGCTCTGATATTCGACAAGCCTTGTCAATCTTGGATCTCAAGATTTACAAAGAGGTTGTTGATAAGGCCATGAGCTTTGAGCAAGAGAAGATCGTGCAAGAATAGAGAATGAATAGGGGAAAACGGCCTGCAACATTTTTTCAACAGGGCAACAAGAAGAAGCCCTACAATAACCAAAACCCAGCCCTCCCAGTCCCTGTTCAAAAAAATGAAGCCACAACCCCTGCGGCTGCACCATCTAACCCAAACCATCAGGTTTTTCGCAATCATGGCCGAGGTGGCCGTTATGGCAGGGGTGGCCGTCGAAGCGGCAATGGCAGAGGTGGTGGTCAGCACCACAATCAGCGTGGCCAACAGAACCATCTGCAGTATCGGCCGACGTGTTACAACTGCGGCCAGAAGGGCCACGTAAAATATGTTTGTCCTCACCTTCAGCAACCTATTCCGGTTGTTCCAGTCCAACAAGCACCACCTGCTGCTAATGCCCAACCCAGGCAAAAACAGCAAAACCAGGGACAATGGAACCACAGCAGAGTATTTTCCATCGCTCAACAACCCCTCCCAGACAACAATGTAGTCGAAGGTACATTTTTCTTGTACAATACATTGATGCATGTCATGTTCGATTCAGGTGTTACGCATTCTTTTATATCGTCTGCATTGGTAAGACTGTGATATTCTGTCAGCCTTCACGTAGTCTCACAATAATTCCCAAAAGTTACAGCAATTTTTTTTTAATATACCACAAATCAAATCAAATATAAATCTCTATAATCATTCCATTCATTCCACAAATTAAATTCTCACCTGATAGATATCTATGATCATCTCATTTCATCATATAATATTACCACACAACCCGTCTAGGTGATATTACATATACATAGTGTGTGATAATTATACATATCAAAATAACAAAAATATAATCTATTTCCTCCAAGCATACATACACATACTAGACGAAGGCTCACGTGATTATCACTCACGGATTTTTCCTTTTCCCTTCGACTCAATACCTGAAATATTGGAGGTAATGGGGTGAGCAAACAACAGCTCAGTGAATATAGTTCTTGAGATGGCAATTATATACATTTAGAGAAATATGACATTTAAAATCATTTCAAACACTTATTCAACACATGCATCATTCAACGAATATATTATACATGTCAACATCATAAATTGCATGAGTTTTCAATAACACAATGCACAATCTCCCTCCTCCGCAAGGCAAGAGAGCGGGTCTAACCCTTGTATGGTCGTTACAAGGTAGCCACAGCCTCTCATTACCCAATTCACAGTCATTTCAAGGATCGCAACCCTTGTTAGGATAAACCTACTGACAATGAGGACTCGCAAAACCTCATCCGGGTCTAATTCCTAACGAAATGACATCATTACAAACTCCAATTGCTAAAATCAGTTTGCATGCTCCATAAAACTCAATGCATTATATATAAATATAACGTGCATACAATCAAACATTTTATATGCGTACAATGCCATACAAGAACCAAATCAAGAAAACTATACTCACAGTGGTTACACAGGGTTTCTAGGCCAACCTCTAAAATCGAGCAACAATAAACGTCATTGCTTCCTCAAGAGCGTTTATCCATGCCCTTAAGCTCTCAATTTAAACACTGAAATTAACCATAGATTATCATGAGAATCATCATTTATCATATCGGTAGCTACTAAAAATATCAAATCATATCCAAAACTCACGATCTTAGTATCGAAACGTCCGGAATTCAGTTCTCTACGAATCTATGATTTCAAATCACTCACTGTTCACAGTGCTATTCACTATTTACTTCACTATTCACTATTTACTATTCTTCCGAAAGATGTAAATTGTATTAAAATTGTCAAACGATCTCCAAAAATTATGAAATGGAATCTAACCACATATTCGGGATCCCTACAATCTAGGAAGTACTTTTCTACCTTTCTAGCATATTTTTTATTTACGTTGGGTCAAAACCCCAATTTGTCAAAACGCCGCAAAACGGCTCCCATAACTAAAATTAGTCCGCTAGAATCGTTACATCTAGCTTAGATAGTAATTTCACGAAGAAAGAGAGTGAAAATCACTTACCGCGAGTCCGAATTTGACGTGAATCCCGCGTTTCCCCTTTTTCTTCTTCTTCTTCTATGTCGTTCTTCCTTTTCTCTCTATCTGCTTCTTGTTCCTTCCAGCAACTCTTTTAAATTAGGTTTTATTTTATTTTTATTTTTTTTAATAGGAATATTGTTCACAGTGAATAGTACCCCCCAGTGAACAGTATTTTATTTTATTTTTTTATTCATTCTCTTCTTCTTCTAAATCCACATAGTTAATTAACCAACCTTATAAATTAATCAATCTACATCAACTCCAATGTTTAACTTGTAAGTACCCATAGAAGATGATCTCATAGGTATCATCTTCTTTACTAATCATACACACGTATATTTGGCTCCTACGTATAAAATACGTGTATTTCAATGTATGTATTTAACTAAAATTACGGGGTGTTACAATCTCCCCAACTTAAGGAATTTCTTCCTCGAAATATAAGAGATAAGGAGAAATGTACCTCACGTGGTAAAGAGATCAGGAAATATCTCCCTCATCCAGTCCTCACGTTCCCAAGTCTGCTTCTCATTGTCATGAAACTGCCATTTGACTCTGACCAAATGAATTGCTTTATTTCGCAATTGTTGAACCTTCCTATCAAGAATCTGAATGGGCTTCTCTTCATATGTAGCATCCTCCCCAACTTGTAACTGTGTTACATTTAAAAGATGTGTCGAGGGTGGATACTTCGTCGGGTCTGTATGATATTTTCTCAACATAGAAATATGAAACACATCATGAACACCGACTAACTGAGGAGGCAAAGCAATCCGGTATGCTAATGGACCAATCCTCTCTATGATTTTAAACGGTCCAATAAAGCAAGGAGATAATTTTCCTTTCACCCCAAACCGCATCTGACCTTTCTGTGGCGAGACTTTAAGCAGCACGAGGTCATCTACTGCAAACTCTAACGGTCTGTGGCGATTATCAAAATAACTCTTCTGTCGGTCTTGGGCAGCTTTCAGTCTCTGTCTGATCTATTTAACCTGCTCAGTGTGATCAATAACAACTTTCGGTCCCAACAACTGTGATTCTCCAACCTCATACCAGCAAGTCAGAGATCTGCATGGCCTACCATACAACATTTCATAAGGTGCCATACCAATACTGACCTGATAGCTGTTGTTATAAGCAAATTCACACAATGGTAAACTTTCACTCCAAGTCCCACCAAACTCTAAAATACACGATCTGAGCATGTCTTCCAGCATCTGAATCACCCTCTCAGTCTGGCCATCAGTCTGAGGATGATATGTTGTACTAAAGCGGAGATGAGTACCAAACCGGGCCTGCATGGCCTGCCAAAAGCTCGATGTGAACCGCGGATCTCTATCCGACACAATAGAAACAGGTATACCATGCAACCTGGCAATCTCCCGCACATACAATCTGCTTAGTCTATCAATCGAGTCTTTGGTGGTCATTGGAAGAAAGTGTGCAGATTTAGTCAATCTGTCAACTATTACCCAAATGGCGTCAAATCTACCCTGGGATCTGGGCAGTCCTGTGATAAAGTCCATCGTGATATGCTCCCATTTCCATTCTGGAATAGATAATGGTTGAATCTGACCTCCTGGTCTCTGATGTTCAACTTTCACTTGCTGACACACCTCACAATTCCGCACATACTCAGCTATATCTCTCCTCATCCCATGCCACCATACTGTTCTCTTCATATCATGATACATTTTTGTAGATGAATGGTATACTGAGATCTGTGTGCTTTCTCTAATATCTCAGCCCTCAATGCCCTATCTACAAGTACCCATAATCTCCCCTGATAACGCAGGACACCATCTGGACCTCTTTGCCAATCAGCCCTGTCTGCACTATCTGCCCAAGACTCATACATACCAAGATCAGGATCATGCTGCTGCATATCCTTAGTCTTTTGAATAGACGAATCTGTCACCTGTATATGCATCTGAGCACAAATGTCAACATGTGGAGCCATGGAGAGAACACTCATCATAGTCGCTCTCTCTAAAAGTTGCCACTCCTGGGCCATCTGACAAGCTACCACCTGGGTCTCAACCCGTTTTTGGCTCAATGCATCAGCTACGACGTTGGCCTTTCCAGGATGATATTCTAACGTGAAATCATAATCTTTTAGGAATTCCAACCATCTACGCTGTCTCATATTCAACTCTTTCTGGTCAAACAAATATTTCAGACTTTTATGGTCTGAGTACAGTGTGAACGTTTCCCCATAGAGGTAATGTCTCCACAATTTCAATGCAAATACAACAGCTGCTAGTTCTAAATCATGCACAGGGTAATTTTTCTCATGTATCTTCAGCTGTCTGGATGCATAAGCAATCACTCTACCCTCTTGCATCAATACACATCCCAAACCTACATGTGATGCATCTGTGTAAATCACCAACTCCTTTCCAGGTTCTGGGAGTACTAAAACTGGAGTAGTAGTTAGTTTCTTCTTCAACTCAGTGAAAGCATCCTCACATGCAAAAGTCCACACAAATGACACATTTTTCTGAGTCAGCCTTGTGAGTGGGGAAGCCAATCGGGAAACGCCTTCCACAAATCTTCGGTAATAATCGGCGAGACCCAGAAAACTACGGATCTCAGTCACTGTGGTTGGTCTTGACCAATTTATGATTGCCTCGACCTTAGTAGAATCAACAGAAATACCTTCTGCACTAACCACATGACCTAGAAATCTCACCTCATGTATCCAAAACTCGCATTTACTAAATTTAGCATACAACTGATGCTCTCTCAGTGTTTGCAAAGTGATGCGGAGGTGTTGCTCATGATCCTCCGGAGTTTTGGAATAAATGAGTATATCATCAATAAACACAATAATGAACTAATCCAGATATGGTCTGAAGACCCTTTGCATCAAATCCATAAACATGGTTGGGGCATTGGTCAGTCCAAAGGGCAAAACAAGAAACTCATAGTGACCATGCTGTGTTCTAAACGCAGTCTTTGGTACATCCTCTTCCCGTATTCTTAGCTGATGGTATCCAGATCTTAAATCAATTTTAGAGAAAAATTTAGCACCATTCAACTGATCGAATAAATCATCGATACGGGGTAAAGGATACTTATTTTTCACCGTCGCCCTGTTCAGCTGTCTATAATCAATGCATAACCTCAAGCTGTCATCCTTCTTCTTCACAAACAAGACAGGCGCACCCCATGGTGACATACTCGGGGTAATAAACCCTTTTACCATCAACTCCTCTAATTGCACCTTGAGTTCCTGTAACTCCTTTGGCGCCATTCGATAGGGTGGAATTGAAATAGGCTTTGTAGCAGGTATCAGTTCAATAATAAAATCAATTTCCCGTACTGGTGGTAATCCTGGTAAATCCTCTGGAAAAACATCTGGGTACTCACATACTATAGGAATATCTGCTATCTGAACGCCTAAGTCCTTTTCATTTACTGGCTTTATACTAGCTAACATCTCTATCTCTGCATTAGTGGCCATCCTGCCTCGAGTGGGAGAATTTAAATACGTCTTGCCACTATAAATAAATGCGGGTTGTCCTGGTATTTGAAAGACTACTTTCTTATCAAAGCAGTCCACATGGGCATGATAGGCAGCCAACCAATCCATACCCAGTATAGCATCGAATTCCAGGAATTCTAAAACCCTAAGATTCACAATCATTTTATGATCCGCATATTTGACCACACACTTTTCACACAACATATTTGGGTAGATTCGGTCTCCTGTTGCAGTACTCAGAACCAACGGTGTACTAATCCTAACAGGAGTTAAATGCAACCTATCTACCATGTGGCCAGCAATAAATGACAAGGTCGATCCAGCATCAATTAACACATACATCATAGTGTCGCAAATAGAAAGCATACCTTCCACCAAGTTCTTGTTCGCCTCTGAATCTGGCTCTGTAACAGCCCTGGCTTGCTATTTGACAGGAGTGGGAATAGTAACAGTAGCAGATGCATTTGTTGGAGTCTGCGGGGCTGGCTGAAAAAGAAACTCGTACGCTTTATGTCCCTTGTTCCCACATCGATAACATGTGAAAAGGGGGCGATATGCAGATGAAGCTGTCTGCGACGCAGTGCCTGACATGGAACGCCAACCACTCTGACTGCCTGTTCTATTATGCGGCCACGGTGCCCGAACCGACGATCCCTGTGTCGGTGGCCTCGCAACAGACTGTGATATTCTGCCTGCCGGTGGTGGTAGCGTTGCTGCTGGAGGAGTAACTGGAATCTCCATAGCAGTAGGCCTCTCAACTATCTTTGCTTTTTTCTGTTCACCCCACCATTTTCTGTCCCATCTCTGCTTTCTCGAACCCTGATAGGGTACCTGCTGCTCTATACCTGCCTTTGATGTGGGCGTTGCCCGTGCTGGCCTATCTGTCATCTCCACTGTTTCATAATCCAATGCCTGTCGCACTGCCTGATCATAGGTCTGAACACCAGCAAGAGCTAAACCTTTATTGATTGGGTCATTAAGTCCTTCCCTGAGCCTCTTCATTCGCATCAGATCTGTTTGAACCATCTCAGGGGCAAACAAGGCTAGCCTATTGAACTCATATTCATATTCTCTCACAGACATGTTCCCTTGCTTCAATTCTATAAATTGCTTATGCCTTTTATCAACCTCAGACGGGGGATAGTTAGTCTTGTAGAATACTTCTTTAAACTTATCCCAGGTATCTATGGGTCCCTGAGCTCGGCCTATTGTCTGCCACCATCTCTCAACCTTACTAGAAAATTTAAATCGAGCAAGTCTAATCTTGTCCCTATCCAGTGCATGCATGTCCTCAAATATAACTTCTATCCTCAGAAGCCAATCCTCAGCAACCTCTAACTCTAGACTGCCATCAAATATAGGCGGTTCACGTCTCTTAAATGCTTTCATCACATCTTCGTATCTGCGATCTATATCATCATGAGTCTCTATTGTCTCCTGCACTGGCACAGGTCGCTCTGCAGACGCACCCGCACTACTGGCGCCAACCTCGGGTACTACAGGTGCTGGAGGCCCCTGTAAATTATCCCGAAAACGTGTCATCATACGCATCATCTCAGCATTTTGTCTCTGCTGAGCTATAACCATTTCTTCCAGTTTCGTTAACCTTTCTTCTTGTGGATCCATGATTGCCTGATACTTCCCTTTCAATCTGCCATTCACAGAGACAAAGGAGCATATAAGTCAGACAATCCGATTACTCAATCTTTATAGATACGTGATTTACCCGTACATAAACCCATAAAACAAACATAAGATACTAAAGCTTTTAATCTTTTAGGCTTTTAATCCTAAACGTGGCTCTGATACCAATATTGTCACGACGCCCCTGACATAGGCTGACGTCATGACCGGCACAGTGTACTATACACTGTACATACCCATATACAGTATACAATACACTGTCAGCCTTCACGTAGTCTCACAATAATTCCCAAAAGTTACAGCAATTTTTTTTTTAATATACCACAAATCAAATCCAATATAAATCTCTATAATCATTCCATTCATTCCACAAATTAAATTCTCACCTGATAAATATCTATGATCATCTCATTTCATCATATAATATTACCACACAACCCGTCTAGGTGATATTACATATATATAGTGTGTGATAATTATACATATCAAAATAACAAAAATATAATCTATTTCCTCCAAGCATACATACACATACCAGACGAAGGCTCACGTGATTATCACTCACGGATTTTTCCTTTTCCCTTCGACTCAATACCTGAAATATTGGAGGCAATGGGGATAGCAAACAACAGCTCAGTGAATATAGTTCTTGAGATGGCAATTATATACATTTAGAGAAATATGACATTTAAAATCATTTCAAACACTTATTCAACACATGCATCATTCAACGAATATATTATACATGTCAACATCATAAATTGCATGAGTTTTCAATAACACAATGCACAATCTCCCTCCTCCGCAAGGCAAGAGAGCGGGTCTAACCCTTGTATGGCCGTTACAAGGTAGCCACAGCCTCTCATTACCCAATTCACAGTCATTTCAAGGATCGCAACCCTTGTTAGGATAGACCTACTGACAATGAGGACTCGCAAAACCTCATCCGGGTCTAATTCCTAACGAAATGACATCATTACAAACTCCAATTGCTAAAATCAGTTTGCATGCTCCATAAAACTCAATGCATTATATATAAATATAACGTGCATACAATCAAACATTTTATATGCGTACAATGCCATACAAGAACCAAATCAAGAAAACTATACTCACAGTGGTTACACGGGGTTTCTAAGCCAACCTCTAAAATCGAGCAACAATAAAGTCATTGTTTCCTTAAGAGCGTTTATCCATGCCCTTAAGCTCTCAATTTAAACACTGAAATTAACCATAGATTATCATGAGAATCATCATTTATCATATCGGTAGCTACTAAAAATATCAAATCATATCCAAAACTCACGATCTTAGTATCGAAACGTCCGGAATTCAGTTCTCTACGAATCTATGATTTCAAATCACTCACTGTTCACATCACTGTTCATAGTACTATTCACTATTCACTGTTCACATCATTGTTTACTATTTACTATTCACTATTTACTTCACTATTCACTATTCTTTCGAAAGATGTAAATTGTATTAAAATTGTCAAACGGTCTCCAAAAATCATGAAATGGAATCTAACCACATATTCGGGGTCCCGACAGTCTAGGGAGTGTTTTTCTACCTTTCTAGCGGATTTTTTATTTACGTTGGGTCAAAACCCCAATTTGTCAAACGCCGCAAAACGGCTCTTATAGCTAAAATTAGTCCGCTAGAATCGTTACATCTAGCTAAGATAGTAATTTCACGAAGAAAGAGAGTGAAAATCACTTACCGCGAGTCCGAATTTGACGCGAATCCCGCGTTTCCCTTTTTTCTTCTTCTTCTTCTCTGTTATTATTCCTTTTCTCTCTCTGCTTCTTGTTCCTTCCAGCAACTCTTTTAAATTAGGTTTTGTTTTATTTTTATTTTTTTTTAATAGGAATACTGTTTACAGTAAATAGTACCCCCAGTGAACAGTATTTTATTTTATTTTTTTATTCATTTTATTCTTCTTCTAAATCCACATAGTTAATTAACCAACCTTATAAATTAATCAATTTACATCAACTCCAATGTTTAACTTGTAAGTACCCATAGAAGATGATCCCATAGGTATCATCTTCTTTACTAATCATACACACGTATATTTGGCTCCTACGTATAAAATACGTGTATTTCAATGTATGTATTTAACTAAAATTACGGGGTGTTACAGAGGAAGACCATAAGATAAATCTGAAGATAGTCTTCCAGACCTTTAAACGCCACAAGCTATATGCAAAGTTGAGTAAGTGCGAATTTTGGGCGAAGCGAGTTCAATTCCTAGGCCATGTGGTTTCAGGCAATGGCATTGAAGTAGATCCTTCTAAGGTTGAAGCAGTTTTAAGTTGGAAGCAGCCTACCACTGTTACTCAGATTAGGAGTTTTCTTGGTTTGGCTGGCTATTACAGACGCTTCATCAAGGACTTCTCAAAGATTACTGAACCTATGACAAAGCTCACTCGAAAAGATGTGTGATTCATCTAGAATCCCGCCTGTGAAGCATCATTTCAAGAATTGAAGAAACTCCTCACTGACGCCTCTCTCCAAGGCTTAGGTGTCGTACTAATGCAAGAAGGCCAAGTTGTTGCATATGCCTCGAGGCAACTGAAGATTCATGAGGGTAATTACCCAACACGTGACTTGGAACTTGCAGCTGTCGTATTTGCACTAAAGTTATGGCATCATTACCTATACGGTGAACGGTTTGAGGTCTTCTCAGATCACAAGAGTCTTAAGTACATATACACTCAGAGAGACCTAAACCTCTGCCAAAGACGATGGTTAGAATTCTTGAAAGATTATGACTTTCAACTCCAGTACCATCCCGGAAAGGCCAATGTTGTGGCTGATGCCCTGAGTAGAAAATCTTATGTTGATTGTACTTTTAACTTTGAAATGGGGAAGTTGGCTACAGAGATGGAACATTTTAACCTACAACTGATCGAACCCGGCTATTCCCGGGAAGGGACATCTGTACGTGAACTCAAGCGATGTACAGTCATTAAACTATTACGAGACGGTGTCATGCATACATACATACTGATTGATTATGATGCTCTCATGTGTATTTAAGATATTTGATTATGATGTATGCTTTATTAATTGTTATACTCACGAACTATTTTACCCACTGAGCGCATTAAGCTCACTCCATTATTATCCAATTTTTCACAGGAAATTAGGGCGGACTGGGTGCAGGTTTATGGGGCCCACATTTTGTACCCTTTGTATTAATTCATTGGGGATTTTGGGAGAATGTTCCCTTAAATATTACATGTACAAATACATTCTGAATTTAACGAAATTAGACTTGTACTGTATTGTATTTCTGCTACGTACTCTACTGCCATTGTGATAATTCCAAATGCGCGCCCCGTCCGTGAGTGTACCGTCGGTTTAGGCGCGTCAGGGCAGGGTGTGACATTTGGAGTCACGACAAGAAAATTCCTCGATTTCTTGGTCAACCAGAGGGGAATCCAGGAAAATCCTGACAAGATCCGAGCCATCCTTGCTATGAAAGCACCCAAAAACATCAAAGAAGTACAACGTTTGACAAGGTGCATAGCTGCACTAAACCGGTTTGTGTCAAATTCTACAGATAAGTGTCTGTCATTCTTTAAATTAATAAAAAAGAAGATTGTTTAATGGGATGAGGAGTGTGAGCAAGCTTTTCAAGAGCTCAAAACTTACCTCAGCTCATCACCTATGCTCTCAAAGTTAGTTCCTGAAAAGAAGCTCTTCCTTTACCTGTCCATATCTGATGCGGTAGTGAGCTCTACTCTCATCCAAGAAGAACAGGGGATACAAAAGCTTGCCTACTATGTGAGCAAGTCATTGCTCAATGTTGAAACCAGGTATCCCGAAATAGAGAAGTTGGTTTTTGCCCTCATCACCTCAGCCCAGAAGCTTCGACCATACTTCCAAGCTCATTCCATTGTCGTGCTCACACTACACCAACTGCACCAGGTTTTGCAGAAACCAGAAACTTCAAGTCGGCTAACGAAGTGGGCTATCGAGCTCAGCGAGTTTGATATTGCATATCGACCAAGAATATCTATTAAAGGGTAAGCACTAGCTGATTTTGTAAAGGAGTTTTCATCCAAGAAGAAAGAGGAAGATGACGTTGATGTTAAACTCGAGCTGACATGGAAACTGTTTGTCAATGGTTCATCGAGCAAACAAAGAAGTGGGTCCAGCATTGTTTTGGTTTCCCCCAAAAGAGGCAAACACCTCGCAGCTCTCCGCTATGGCTTCTCGGCCTCGATTAATGAGTCCGAATACGAGGTTCTTCTAGTAGGACTATGAATGGCGCTCAATTAGGGGGTACCCAATATCGCAATATGTTGTGATTCAGCACTTGTGGCAGGCTAGGTCACCACCGAGTACCAAGCGAAGGATGATCGCATGCAGGCTTATCTGCAGATGGTGAAAGAGTTGTTGAGGAACTTTGAAGATAAGAGGTCATACAGATACCACGACAAACAACTCCCTTGCAAACGCTCTCTCAAACCTCGCCTCATCTTTCGGGGACGAGCTCATTCTACAAATACCCGTAGAATATCTGCACAGCAGGAGTATTAAGGAAGGAAATCAGGTCGACCTTATAGAGATCATCCCTTCCTGGATGGACCCGATTGTGGTATTTTTGAAAATAGGAAAGCTCCCAGAGGACAAACTATTGGCACGGAAAATACAGCGACAAGTGGCCATGTATGTGCTCATCGACAACATGTTGTATCGACGCAGCTACAGTTTGGATATCTGAAGTGTTTGGGAGAAGACCAATCTCAGCTCGTCCTTGATGAAGTAACAAGGGAATATACTAAAATCACTCTGGAGGAAGAGCTCTCGCATAAAAAGTACTCCATCAGGGATACTACTGGCCGACGATCAATCGTGACGCTCTGAAGACAGCTCGACACTGCAACAGTTGTCAGTGGCATGCTACGATCATAAGACCTCCTCCTGAAAATATGATTCCCATTCAAAATCCTTGGTCTTTTGCTTAGTGGGGGGTAGACCTAATTGGGCATTTGCTAATTTGCAGAGGTCAAGTTATGTTTGTCATTGTAGTAGTGGATTACTTCACCAAGTAGGGGGAAGCAAAGCCTCTTGCTCACATAGCCCAGCAAAAGACCACATAAAAATTCATTTGGCAATCGATTATTTGTCGATTCGGAATACCATTCGCCATAATATCAAATAATGGAAACAGTTTGACAATGCAAAGTTTAGCTTATTCTGCTCCGACCTGGGAATTTGCCATTTCTTCTCTAAGCCAGCTCACCCCCAAGCGAATGGACAAGTCAAAGCCGCCAACAAGATTATCAAGCATACGTTGAAGGCAAGAATAGAGGAAAAGAAGGGAACGTGGGAGGATGACCTCCCACAGGTATTATGGTCTTACAGAACAACGTCCAGAATGGCAACAGGAGAAACTCCTTTCTTTCTGGCATTTGGAATGGAAGTTGTTATTCCAGTAGAGCTCGGCATTCCAACTCTGAGAACATCGTACTTCAACGAAAAGAAGAACTCAGAAGCACAGAAAGCCGAGTTGTACCTTTTAGAGGAAAGACAAGAACAATCACAACTTTGACTAGCTGCATACCAAAGGAGAAGATCGAAGTACTACAATTCTAAGGTGAGACCCCTTCGTTTCAAAATCGGTGACCTAGTACTGAGGAAGGTAATGCTCAACACCAAGGAGACCGGAATAGGGGCTCTCGACCCAAACTGGGAAGGACTGTACAAGGTCATTGCAACGCCGAGGAATGGAGTTTACGAGTTGGAAGACCTCAGTGGAAAATAGATTGCCAAGCCATGGAATGCAGAGCATCTGAAGTTTTAATACCAGTAGTTGAAGCAAGTAGGAGTAGCTCAGCAGGAATAGCAAGCAGGGATCACCTGCTCAACTTAGTCTTATCATTTTGTCATCTTTTATTAAAGTTTATAAATTAGCTTGTTTCTTGACGACTTTGCATGAAAAAATTTACCAACAACTCTCGACACAAGATGGCAAGAAGGAAAGTGACAAGTACCTTGGGGATACGAGCCTTGCTCAAATAATCCTCGAGAAGGGGCCGAAAGCCCAGAGTACCTTGGGATTCGAGCTCAAACCCGGATTATTGCCAGGAAAAAGGCTAAGGCCTTAAGTACCTTGGGATCTAAGCTCGTCAAAGCTCAGGTTATCACCAAGAAGGAGTTTATTCTCATAGTACCTTGGGGTCCTAACTCGCTAGAGCTCGGATTATCGTCAGGAAGGAGACCACTCACAAAGCACCTCAAAGCTCGGATTATGGCGGAACTCAAGGGACAAAATTTTCTACGAAAATTCTTGCAAGTTTCATGCACCGAGCTGGTCGAGCTGAGCTCACGTACAAGAATTTTTACGAAATTCTTCCAACTTCCATAGACCATGTTGGCCGAGCTCACTAGACGAGAGTTTTTACGAAAATTCTTCTTAGTCTAGAGAAAGTGGTTCGGCAAAAGAAACATGTATAAGGTAATTTTTCTAAGTACCAAGGTCAAGTAGAAAAAGAAAGAACAACGGGTGAACAGAAATCATAAAAGAGTTGATTAAGAGTTTCAGCGTGGCATCCGAGCACTGTTACAAAAACAAAAGAAGACAAATAAAGTACAAAGGCCTAGGCGCCTAAGACGACAACATCATCGTCGGCCCCATGCTGCTCAACCTCGGTCTCTTCTTGGCCTTCTCCCTCGGCTCTCACCCCCGGCTCAGCAACACCATCTTCCCCAGCAACAGCCTTTTCTTCGGCTCCATCAGCATTGTCTTGTTGCTGCTTGGCCAAGAAGTTGTCAAAGGTTGCCATATCAACCTTATCCATGAAGTACGTGCCAAAGTCGACCCTCATGTGGATCTGACCCATCTCATACTCGTCGCGCTTCAAGTCATCAAATTCTTGAGAAGCCTTGAACTCCTTGACAGGACAACAAGTTGAGATGGCCAGCTCGAACTCCAAGGAAGCGAACTTCACCTTCAAAACTTCATTCTATGAGGTCGACCTCTGCAGCTTTCACATAGTGAAGGACAGCTCGGAGTCAATCTTGACGAGCTGGCCTTAGAGCTCTTCGACCTTCCTATCCATCTCCTCCTTCAGTTTTTTCTTCTCAACCTCGGCAGAGATGAACAGTAGGGGTGTCATCGGTTCGGTTTGGGTCGGTTTAGACCCCAAACCATAAACCAAACCCAGGGGCATCGGTTTGGATTTTGCCAAACCGAAACTGAACCGATCCTAAGCCCTAAACCAAACCGATCCGAACCGAACCAATTCGGTTTGGATTGATCGGTTTCATTTTTTTAACCTGTAAAATATATTTTTTATCAAATGATTTTTATACATAGTATAATAACAACATCAAATGATAATTTAAAAGTTCAAAATTCATATCAAAGTATTTATGGTCTAACATACATGCAACAATAGTATCATTTTTACCATAAAGATAAAAAATGATCAATTTACATCTCATCTCCTAAACAAGATTAAAGAAAGTACAACAAATACTATCAAAGTTTTAATGCAAACATCCTTCCCAAAATCAATTCCAAATCAAGTTTAGCGTAGGAGAAGAAATGAAGAACATGAGAGAAAAAAATAGAACAAATGGGGTTAGAGTTAATATAATTTTACAATTTTATCCTTACATCAGTTCGGTTCGATTTAGGGTCGGTTTTTTATACCTCAATCTGCAAACCGAACCTAACCGATCGATTTTTAAAAAGTCCAAACCAAAATTGAAAACCGAGAACACCTGTTTGGTTCGGTTCCGCGGTTTGAACCAATCCACTAACACCCCTAATGAACAGATCATCAACCTTCTTCAAAGACAGAAAAACCTGATGGGCAGCCTGAACAAGAACAAATGCACAAGTTAAACCAGGTATATTGAAAAATCATAAGTAGCTTCAAGAAAAAATATGTTACCTCTACACACTTCACGAATGCTAGAGAAGCATTGTCTAGGATGTGGTCATCCTTGCCCAGGTAGACCTCAGACTGGGGAAATCTGATCTGGTAGCCACGGACGGTGAGGTCCTAATCATCGAGTTTCGTCACTGGGGTCCCCATCTCACGAAGCTTCTTGTCGGGCCAACGATAAGAGACATCAGGCACCCGACCTTTGCCCTTGCACCGAATTAACGCTTCTTTTGGGGTGTCCTCTGTCGGAGATGTAATGCCCGTACCTTAAGATGACGTCATTTTGACCCGTAAAGTATCTGTATACGTATGTGTATACGTATTTAATGCTCAAAACGTGTTGGTTCGAGTGTCTTTGCATGATTTTAAGTTGTTTAATGTATGTGTAAAGTTTTAGAATGATCGGAGACTCGTTCGACGTCGAAACATGTCGAAAATGGTGTTTTGGATCAGTGACTCTCGCTCTATGGAAGAAGAAATTTCTGTAACCGATTACATCAATGCTTGATCTCCTATATCTGTGGTTCGATTGAGCTGAGATTTTGTCAGATTATTCTTCTCTGATAGATCTTCATTATGAACGGTGGAGATCTTGATCGGAGTTGTTTACTCTGAGAAATAAGACTCTAAACACTGTTTCACGGATTTGCAGATTTTCTTTCACAGTTTTGATCAAATGGTTGGATCTCGCAATCCCACCGTTGGATTGAGCTGAAAGTTTACCAGAAGATTCTTAACTGAAGCATAAAAGTTTTTAATGGTTAAGACGTTAAATTGATGAGTCGTTTGCAAGAAATTAATTATCTAAGTGCAAGTAATTACAGCAGAAAAAACTATTCCTTTTATTTAAGTGATTTTTTCTAACTTTCATGTGTGGGCCCAAAAACGCAATTAAACCTCTATATAAGCCATTTGAACGTGAGTTTCTTCATTTTTCACTATCAAAGAGGGCTAGAGCTTGGGGAGGAGATAAAGAAGGGGAGAGGAGAAAAATGAGAGAAGTTAGGGTTTTTTTGGTGATTTTTGCCCAAAAACACCCAAGGTAATTATTTCTTCCCCATTTTTTCTCATTTTTCTTCTTTCTATCACTTTCCCTTATGCATGCCAACTGATTTTCGACCTAGGTTTTCTATGAATCCTGAAATTTTAGGGTCCTAGACCTAGGGTTTGCATGTATGGACTATTTTTATGCTTGTTTTTCATGTTAAAGACTTTTCCTAACCTAAACCAACACCTAAGGGGTGTTTTCCATCCATGTACCCCGAAATTTAAGGGAGTGGTAGAAAACCAATGTTGGACTTAGGCTTTGATTTTGTGATATGTGTATCTAAATGGTATGGGGAGTCCATAAATGGTGAACCCCCAATTTCTAACAAGAAATTGGAGGCGTTTCATGGATTTGACCTAAACTAGGATTTTAGACCTGGGGTTTACTATTTAAATTGCATGTGATTTATAATGAATGCATGGGTAAATATGGATGTATGGCACTCCAAATTACTAATTTTCATTAGTGGAAACCCTAGTGTAGAGAAATTTTGGCCTAGGCTATGTAATTTGGCAATTTCCTTGTAATTTGGGAAATGGCATGTGATTTGGGGATTTGCCCAAATTTGAGGATTTTGACCTAATTGATGAAATTGTCTTGCAATTAGTCTAATTAACCCTATTTATGATTGAATGTCATGTATTATAATGTTTGGATCAACCTATTGCTTTCAATTTGGTTAAATGTGGGTTAATTGGGTAGTAAATGGGTGAATTGGGCAATTTGAAATTAGTCCATGTGTACGACCATTTTAGAAACTTAATTGGCATTTGATTTGGGTTTAAACATGATTGATTAGCATACTTGGACTGATTTTCAGTTTCGCATAAACCATGTCGTTTTCAAGATTTGTGATTTGATCTAATTGACCCAAATAGTCCAATTGGAGATTGTGATGCATTGGGGTAATTGTGGCATTCTAGTGCTCTTTCTTGGAATTAAAAGTTAGATTGACTAGGTCTAGCCCATCAAAGGTGAGTGTTCTTTTACTTGTGAATTCTATATGTGGCATTGTAGTATAAAATGTTTTAAATGCTTGTATAAAATAATATGCATGATTTATTGAATTCATGAACTGTATTTGAGCATAGTCAATTGGGAAAGCAGTTGAGTTATATGCATTCCCTAAGCTTGGGATTTCTTATGGAATCCTATTGGGCTGACCGGGAATCCTCAATTGTGGACCTTACAAAGGATTTCTATGTGTTGTGTGTGTTAGGATTCGCCTAGACATGGTACTTGTCTTGGTGGGCGAATCTTATGGTTCATACAATCCACAGGAATTCTGATGGATACGGGTAAGAAGTCGATCGGGCATGGGTTTCGCGCACACATGGTCCTTGTATTGATTCTTACTCAGGAGGTGTTAGGTTGCATATGCATGTTTATAAAATGGTATGCATTGTCTTGTTTATGGCATGATACATTATATTGGCATGTATGTAATATTCCTTACACCCATGATTATTTAAATGGTTTTAATGATTCTTGCAATGTTTTACTTAAATGCATATATATGTTGTCACTTGTATAGAACATTCACTGAGTTTGTTGTAGTTCACCCCTCATCCTTGTCTTTTCAAGATCTGATAGGAAGGGAAAAGGGAAAGTTTAGCTGCGAAGCATTCCCATACTGTTGTTGGCGTAAATGTTTAGTACTTTTATGTAATTTATTTTGATAAATTGTACTATGTAACGCCTAATGATTATACTTAACATTTAGATGGGTTTGTACTTATGGTTAAGTATATTATGTACTTTTGAACACTATGAACTTGGAGAAAAATTTTCTAGTTATCATTTTGGATATGTTTTATATGATGATCTTATATTATGTCCATGTGTTTATTGTTGTGCATTTGGGATTATGGTTTGTGTTAGAAGGCTTATCGGGATGTCGTATATGTCGAGGGAGGATATACACGGGGTTCTATGACAGGGTCGTGACAAGAGAAGCTGCTGCCATTGGGGGCCGGGTAGAAGAACTACCAACCGGGGTAGTCCGCCGAGACCGAACCTCCTGTTCGGCTGGTAAGCTGGCCTTCTTAGCGGACGACTGGGCCTACTCGAAAGCCGGCATCCACTCGAGGTTAAAGGCACGAGTGCTCGTCTTCATAGAAGACATGACCTCGGCCGGATCACCTGCAGACAGATCAACAGTAAGAGGTCAGCTCGGAACAAACCAAAAAAGTTATTGATATCGACAAGTATCACTTACGAATAAAAAGTTCTTGTTTGTTAATGAGGCCTGCTGCAAAAGGACGAGTTGAGGTCAAGATGACCTCGTAGGAGCGATCCCAATAACTAGTGAGGTAAATCTTCTCCAACTTAGAGAGGTCAGCTCTGGTTGTCTTCCCCGGACTATCCCAGTGAACTGCAATGAAGAACAAAGCAGTAATTAAGTCGAGCTAAACAAAAATACACATAACAAAACAGAGAAAGAAGGACAAAGGTCAGCTCGATACCTGGGTGTTTAAACCTGGTCGGCTCGCCAGCCTCCTCAGCCTAGTCCTCTGAGACAAGGAACCAGGTACCCTTCCACCCTTTGTTAGCAGTTGGGTTCTCGGTGATTAAGGAGGTATGCTTGTCCCCGCTCGCCCACGTGTTCGCGTAGTAGCAACCAGAGCAATGTGGGTGGAGTTTGAGTCGATAGCCAAGCTTAAACTCCGTCGAATTGAACTCTGGACAACCACACTGCTTCCACAGCACCATTAGGCCAAGGAAGGCCCGCCAAACATTGGGGCTGAGCTGAGCTGGGGCAATACTCAGGTCCGCCAATAAAAGACAAACGACCTTGGGTAGAGGAATGGTCGCTCCGTACTTAAATAGACTAGTGTAAAAGGTTACCCAACCTTTCTTAAGGCAGGTCGGTTTATTGTTGCGTCGGGGAAAGCGCATACGAACAGAGGATGGGATGCCGAGTAGAGCGCTCAAATATGTAAGATGGTTCTCAGTTACAAAAAAAGAGAACTCGTCAACAGAAAAAGAAGGACCCACCATCGCTAAGGCCTCATCCGACTCGGTCTCTGACTCAGACTCAATCTCGATCGCTTCATCTCCCGATGGGGCTTCCTCAACTCAATGACCGGATGTGCTCGGCTCGTCTTGCACCCTATCACTTTGAAATCGATCCTGAGCAGAGCAGTGGTTGAGGGCGACATCACCTTGGCTAAGGATTTTGACACCCTCGGACTTTCTTTCCTCTACTAGTCGAGCAGCCTCTGCCTCATCTCGCAGTGGCCGCTCGGCATCATCTCCACTTCGTGGAGAATCTGCCAAGTAAGATAGGAAGCCTTCCATGAAATCCATAAATACTAGATAAATTAGAACGGAATGAGAGTAGGAAAGATACCGAGCAGGAAACAAGGTCCAAACGTTGGAAAGTCAAAGCTGGAACTAGGACGAACTGGTAAAATTTCGAGCAGGGAGATATACCATGAAATGATAAAGTCAAATGAGTGGGAACCACTATATATAGAGGGACCCACTTGGTTTAAAACCATTAGATTTTAAATGACACAGATCTCGAGGAAAATCTGACGGTTCCAAGTCGACGAGTTGTGTCAACACACCGATAAACATCCACACGTGCAGTTTTGAATCCCAAGTGACATCAGACGGTCCATAACACAGCAAACACAATGGGAATCTCGAGAAAAATTGAAGATGAAGGTAAGCCTTTCATCCCAACTAGGGCTAAAAGGCTTGGGGGTAAATGTTGGATGGTCAACTCGGCATGAGCTGACCTAGACATCAGTAGAGCTGACCTGGACATCAGCAGAGCCGACCTGGCATTAAAGAAAGTATGAGTCACGTGAATGAGCTAGCGAGTCGAGGTGGCGGAGTAAAAGTCGCATACGATGATACGACCAATGAATCAGCTAGGCCGAATCAGATTTGACCCGACGAAGGAAGATTGTCTGAGCCGAGCTAGCGAGATCACGTTTGCGAAAACCCCGAAAACACGATGGTGACGATAGCTCGGCCTAGCCTAGCTCGACGCGGTACTGTTCAATGTTGGCATCTCGACCTTGAGCCGAGCTGATAACTCCAAACGAGATAGAGAGGATTAAGGAGTCATTCCTAGCACGCTGCATCCTAAGGAATCCGGAATAGCTGTAAGTATCAAGCACGGACTTCGACATAGAGACGGAATGAGACTCCTTCTCCAACACAAACCAGGAAGATCTCCTTCTCCAAGACGAACCAGGGAGATCTCCTTATCCGAGACGAACCAGAAAGATATCCTTCTTCAAGATGATCCAAGAAGATGAAGATCATTCGATCCGACCAACCTGGAATAGATGAGCTCATCCAGCTCATCTCAGCCAACGACGAGGCGACACGTGGTACATGCCTACTGGGCAGCTAGCCACTCCAGCCAGAGGACCTCCTTTATAAATAAAACTTACAACCCTCCTCATAAGGTACTAACAACTTTTTACAAGAATTATTGTTATAGTCTTTAACAAGCTCTAACTTAGGCATCGGAGGGTCTTTGGCAAACACCACACTGGTGTTCCTTACGATAGACCTATTTCTTTCTCTCTTATTCTCAAATCTAGCTGATAAACTTTCGCCGAAACCGGAGAGTTCATACTTCCAGATACGATCATCTCCTACACATGTTCATCTACTTGGTGTTAGTCAATTTTTGCACCAACACATACTATGTTTGTTGTGTGCACATGTTTTTTTTATTTTTTATTAATTAAAGTTTCAAATGAAGGATATAATAATAATAGTTATTATTAATTATTATTATTATTTTGCTAATATATTTATTAATATTATTTACAATTAAATTAATAAAAATGTCTTTTGTTTATAAATAGAAAGAAGGTAAGGAATAGTAAAATATTAAAATTAATAAAAGGTAGAAAAGATAAATCGAATATATATATATATATTTAAGGAAATAAATCGAATATAAAGTAGCTCAAAAGTAGGAGAAATAGAGGGAGTGGAGATTATTTAAATTACCATATTAACCTCATAACTAATTTTTTAAATATATGATAAATATAATTTCAAGTTTTTTTTTGTTTTTTTTTATGTAATTTCAAATATTCTTACTATAATAGTATAGATTTAAGTCATATATGATGAAACTTTTATCCAAGCGAAAGGATGTGTAAGGCTAAATCATTTAGGATTGAAAAAAGTAAAATAAAGAAATCATATGTAAAATAAGCCCAAATGTCAAAGAGAAAGGAGGAATTAAAGTTGGTTAAACCAATAACTATTTTAAAATAAAAAATAATTAGAGTTTGAAGGTTCAAAACTTCTCTGCAAAAATGCCCATACAGGGAGGCCATCAGTTGCAGTTTTAATATAGACATTCTTGATTTTTCTTTATGCATAGGAACAGCGCATGAATTTCTATACATCACCGAAAACGAAATGATACAACATTATGAAATTTAGGAAGCAAAATTTTTCTTGATATATAATTGGAACAAAAATAATAACAATAATAAGAGAATTGCGGTTTATTTTCACTATTTCCTAGCTGCTGATTTTAAATAATAAATAAATAAATATATCGATATATATATATATATATATATATATACACATAAGAGACTAGAGAGGTAGTTACTGACAGTTTGGACCGTCAATGTCATTACGATCAATCACACACCCATGAATTGGGCCATTCTGGCCAAAGATACTCCTCTGGGGGGCGACTGCGCTAGCCATTGGTTGCACGTGGAGTGGAATCGGAGTTTCAGACGAATGACCAGAAATGCAGAGGGCACCATTCTCGTCTTGTTCCCAATATACTTCAACCATAAGACCTTTTGGGTTTTCTGTGGACTCTGTTCCTGGAATCCCAATATACTTTGCTCCTTTGGGTATCTGCAGAATCATTATAAATGCAAATTATTCAAAATCTGCCAAAACAACCATTAGGAGATACTAGTAGAAATTTTAAAATTTAATGAAATTAAAAGCGTAAAGTTTTCTTCTTTATTTAAAATAAAAATAGAGATAATAGAAGTAAAGTCATAAAACTAAAAAGACCAAAAGAAAAGTATTAATTTGTGCCTTCAAAGGTGGAGGAACATAAAGAAGTAATGCGGAAGAAGTTATTTTGTTAAATTACTATGTTAACCTTAATATAAGTAAAACTATAATTTAAAATTTAAAAACAACAATAAGGTCTTAAAGGGTATATGTGGAAGAATCTCAAAAATGATTACACAGGGAGCTTAGAGACTTTTTTTTTTTTTTTTCATTATATGCAGTATAGAGTATAGACGATAATGTAAAATAGTTTTCATATCGAATCCTGTTGAGCTCATGTAAGTAAGTTCGTTAGACAGTTTCTAGCGGATGAAGCAATCTTGCTGGCCTCCAATTGGGTTTCGATTTCAAAGGTTTCTGGCGGCTTTTCTACTGTGGATTGGTCTAGGAAAAAGACAGTTTCTTGACAATAGGGAGAAGGATATATTCAGTGGAATTCATGCAAAGGTGCTGTTGTTATCAGCCCAGCATTTTTCTGGCTATACCAACTGCTTTTTGACAGAATTTTATGTTTATTAATATTAAAAAGAAAAGTAAGATAATTGAACTCACAGTAAGTTCTGCTCCAGTGGTTAAAGTAAGAGTCACCATGGCTCCCTCTGCTATGGCACTTTCTAGCTCTGCCTTCTTTGCAATATTCAGAAACACTTCTTCAAGAGTGGTTAGACTAAGTTGGATATCTGATATGCCAAACTCTTTTTCTCTTTCTTGAAGCTCTGAGAAGAAATTCTACAATTCAAGAGAAATGAAACACACTGATGGGGTTAGTTTAGGTTGATATATAATTCAGAACATATTCTCACTTAGTAGAGAACACAGCATATGCAAATTTTTACATTGTATATGAAGAATCTCACACCTTAGAAAGAAAGAGTTCAGCAACATGCATGCTAAAGCTAAAGGCTATGGATCTCTCATGCAATATTTAGCACTAGATGTCTGCTATACCATAGTACTACAGAAGTGTGAGATAGAAAGAATTGTCTAGTCTTTTGACTTCGTTGGATTCTAGGAAAGAAGGTTTGTGCATTTGAGTTGCGGATGCACAACCGTATGCTCATTAAAAAAGAACTTGACATCATGTGATTTTGACATCAGAGAGGTTAGAGCAAAGTGTTATGAAATAAAAAAAGTTGCAAAGGTATATTTACCGTTAATAGCCCCTCCTTTTCATGAGAAATAACAAAAGTTAAAAATGACTTGCCCTCTTCTTTTGGTGTCACACCTAAGTGCTGCCAAGTACATCAAACAAGTCAGAGTCCAAAATTTTTCAACAATAAGGATTTAAAACACTCTTCTTGTGAGACATACATCTTTAAAGAACTGCTTCACCGTCTCGTGATGAGTTTTTGTTGTGGCAACCACATTCCCATTCACATTTGGAGATTGATCATGAGAACTTCCAAGGAAGTTCACATTAGCAACAAATCCTGTCCCAAACCGTGATTTTAATCTGATTGAGGTTCCGATGCAACGAAGCTTCCCCTTTGCCATGATTGCTATGCGGTCACTTAAAATGTCAGCTTCCTCCATTGAATGGGTTGTTAAAACAATAGCACGCCCTTTTTTTGCATTCTCTATAATGTCCCACACATGCCTCCTGGTAACTGGATCCATACCAGTAGTCTGCATAGGAAGAAGCTTTCATGTAATGAATTTTACTGTTATTGATACTTGAATGTTGATAGTTTGTGGTAGTCAATACGTACCGGCTCGTCCAAGATGACCAATTTTGGGTCCCCAATAAGAGCTATTGCAACACTGAGCCGACGCTTCATTCCTCCACTGTAGCTCCCAGCTCTCATTTTGGCTGCATCAGTGAGTTTCACTTCAGCAAGGGAATTCTCAGCAACCTGCAATAACAATAGAGTATTTCTCATCGATAAGAGAAGCTGGAATCTCACTTTCAATCTCCAGTCAACTTTCATTCTATGTATGCTGACGCAAAACACTGATCATTAATAGAATCTTTAGGAACAAATAAAAATGAATTCTCGCACCGAGTTCTCAGAGTAGAAGGATTAGAAATGAGAGGTGAATTACACTTTCAAGGTTTGTATAGCACATACCGATTTAATCGAGCCAGGAGGCAGTCCTTTAATGCTAGCAAAGAGATGTAGGTGTTCTTGACCCGAAAGGGCATCCCACAGAATATCAAACTAAGCATAAAGCATAAACATTATATGAGATGCTTACCGATGAAATCTTGAAATGATAAACATTTTTAGATATTTTAGAAAAGATATAAATATCTGCAATAAGAAGCACCTGAGGACAAACTCCTATTATCCTTCTAATGCTTGACATACCAATGGAGCTTCGTACAGAACATCCATAAATCAATGCTGTTAACAGATTATTTAAAAATGTGAGACAAGATCACACAACTATGAAGAAGAGAGAGAGAGAGAGAGGCTAATACCATCTCCAGAGGTGACAGGTGTAATGCCAGTCAAACAATTGATGACAGTTGTTTTTCCAGCTCCATTAGGTCCAAGAAGACAGAATAATTGGTTTTTTGCAAAATTCGCCCATAAGCCCTGAGGAGAAAATAACAAGAAGATGAAACAATTACATTAAAAAACAAATTCATGCCAAGAGTCTCAACCTTCTATTGCATTTTTAACAACATTCATGGTAAACTAGAACGTGAACATACAACAAAATGTCCAATAGAAACTCATTCCTCTGGACGAAAGGACAGAAACAAGGCAATGCTTTTGCCTCTACACATATCAAAAGCCAGAATCCAGGGGCCATCACTAAATAATCTACCATGAAGTACTCAACAGCTGAGAATCAACAATGGTAGATGATTTCAATGATTCCACATCCCTTGCAATGGACGAGCTTTTTCAGAGAAGATAGTAGAGTTAAGCAGAAGAGAGAGTGAGTGCGAGACGGACAGACAAACAATGGAAACTGAAGATCAAGCAAATTTAAATTTGCCAATAAAACCTTCTTGCATAATTGCTGGAACATTAGTAGTTGAGTCTTGCCAACCATGCTTTCTTTGCAACATGAACAGTGAAAAGTGAAAGAAGGGGGTAGGTTCTTACTATCTCTGAGGTATTCTCAGTATGAGAAGGAAAAGTGATTATTTACCTTGACAGCATGGTACGGTGAAGTCCTTTTGCATTTAAAATAACCTATATTTATTGTTCCAGGATACGTCTTTGCAAGACCATGAATCTGAACTGCAACATTTGGATCAACAACATTTTCAGTTACTTGCTTTTTTACAAGACTTTCTTCTTCAAGGACATCTTCATCATCTGGAACAACATTCTCCAATGGTGGAATTGAGCCTTTACAGCTACAGACACCACCCTCTGAAATAGTTGTTCTAAAAGTGTTAGTCTTAAGTTCCAACCAACTAGGAAATATCAAGGACATCAGTGATCAGAATTCCATAAGCACAATTACCTTCCACCTTGTCTCCACCTTTTCCTGTCCAGTACCCAGGGTTTAGACAATAAAACAATGATTTTCTCACGCCAGATGAATTTGGGATTACATTGTCAAAGTAAATAGCCAAAAAAAACCACACAAAGAATGTTGACAAGAGCCATTTAAATATGTCATCCTGTAGAAGGCACAATATTTATGTCAATCTCTTACCTTTACCTGACAATTTTATCATATTTACTTAAAGAAGAAGCAAATAAATAAAAGGAAAGCCAAGGTACTGGCTTGTAGATCAAAATAATGACAGAAATAATTTAATGTGTTTGAGCTTTAGAGTGCAAACGTACAATGGTAATTACACAGTCGGTGTTATTTTTAGGACATTCTGCAATTCTACTCCAGCTAATCCCAGCATCTTCAGGAGTGGCTGTTGCATCTCCAAGTAAATCAAGAGCTTTGGCAAGGAGATTTGGAGGGAATAAAGACCAAACGATCCGCAGGCTTTTAGAGATATCCTCACTGTAGGGAAATCCAAATGTTGTAACAAGCTGCAATTGTGGAAAGCAACTGTTAATTTTTTTTCGCATGAATACCAATTTTGCAACTTGAAATTTATGAGAGAAATTACCTGGGTTAGAAAGCCAATGATAAAAGTGGAGAACCCAATAGTTGTTGCTGATGAAGACTTGCTAATGAAAGTTGATATCAAGAAAGCAAAACCAATCTAGCATTAAAAACCAGGAAGTATTAACTCCAAAATCAAAATAATAACAAGATTTCTTACTAAAATAGTAAGGAAACTGTCCTAAATATGAAAATGACCATTGACCATACTTGCTCTAAGCTGACACCTACCATGTTAAATTGAAAAAGGAAGAACAGAATTAATAGAACTGCAAAACTATTGTGCAGGAAAAAGTTGAACTGAAATATCATTCCGAATAGAATAGTGAAAATTGATGACAGAAGAGTGATTAAGGCCTCCCATGTGAGCCATGATAACCAGTAGGAAGTTTCATAAAGACCCATCATAGACATTGCCTGCAAATTTCAAAATCACAATAAGCAGCAGTAAATTATAATCTGTGTCGAGGTCTCTCTTTCGTTCCTCATTGATAAGAAGTATAAAGAATTTAATAAATAAAATTTACCTGACGAAGTTTAAGTTCTTTCTCAGTGACTAATGCACCGATTTGAAATACAAAACTGAACATTGCAATTGCAAGGAAAAAGGCAGGTCCCACCATACCAATAGCAGTAAAAGTTCTTACTGGAGGATGTGCATATTCCTTGAATCCAACAAGCCAGCTGAAATTTGGATCTATAAACGAATGGATTCAACCAACAAGAAGTAGAAATCATGAGATTCAACATGAGGAGGAAATTGCAACTATTGCATAAAAGGTTTATCTAGGGAAGAGTTAAAGAATGAATTATACACCTCCAATTAGAGACCTAGCAGTTGCACGCTCTGCTGCTACCTGTAGTGGAATTTGAAACTTAAAAGTAGGGTCTTCACTCTTCCCTCGCTTGGACACAGAAGTGGAGTTTGTTTGAATACCATAGCTTATGACAGTTGCATTCCTTTCAACAAAATGTAGTGCTCCAGGACTGTGCATAGGATCACTGAAAAGCCAAGCATCTACTTCTTCAGGAGTTCCAAATGATTTAACCTGCCCAATCCAAATACCAGTTTTCAGCAGTAATTCTATCATCAATCAGATATCAAACGCTCTAAAGCAAACTGATAAAACTGAGATTACTAGTCGTGAAAAGAACACTATGACACTTGTTTCTCAAATGTGATAAATGCATTTTTCTATTGTATTTCCTTCTATTTTGGAAAGTTGTCCTACACAAAAGTGGAAATGGTCTCAAAAATTAATCAATCAAAGGGAAAAAAAAAAGTGATCTAGAAAACCTCCATGCATCTCTTCCTACACTTTTAGCAGAGAAAATCTGGAATTTAAATTAAATTTTTCCATAATTCTAACATAATTCTACAACACAAAACATTAATTTTCACATGTGATACATAATACCTAAAAGAACTGCTGCAAAGCAAAACTTCAATTTTATTCCCACAAGCATTAACCTGAAGCAGTTCCAAATGAAATTAACATTTTCTGTTTAGCACCATTTAGTATATTATTGATTTGTTCTTACAAAAAATACCTATATTGTGATCTGAGGTTTGACTAACACTTTTGAATTACATTTTGATGTAGAATACATTGAAGTTGCAAGAAGAATAACAGAATTGATTAACTACATTTTCCTTTTTTATAAAAAAATAATAATAAATAAATAAATAAATAAACCTTTCAAATAAATAAGAATTGTGCTTCTTTTGCAGTTTATTGTGAAAACAATCAAAAAAATTCAGACAGCAAGAAAATAGTGAAAATAGCTCAAGATATAAAAACTAATATCAATCTGAAATTCACTCTACAAGTTGATAAATCTATTGCAAACATATACCATCACACAAAGCCTCAAGCAATTCCACCTGATCGGCATTGAGATAAAGTGATTTACTCTTTACAAAACAAAAAGGTTTCACTGTTAAGAACAAAATAATTTCCAGAAAAAATATCCACTTTCAATTCAACATAGTTAGTCCAAAATTAGCTATAGTATCCACCAAAAAGAATCAAACACAAAACCTCGATAGAAATGCAATCCGTAAATACTTTCAATTAGCTTAATAATAACAACAATAATAAAACCTGAATTTTCATATCGGAAAAGCAAACTATAGCACAATTTTCAGTCAAATCAAGACCTACTTCAATCAAAATATCCAATCGGATCTCATAAATATCTCCAATTCAACGATACCTTGCTTGAAGGAATAGGTCTTCCAGGATTATTCTCCATAATACTCCTCACAATTGACCGAACCCTGGCGCTTCCATTTCCGCTCCAAACGAAATCGAAACAAGGAAGCTTAATAAAGAACTTGTCCTCGCAAGGCGGAATCGGAGGGAACACCAAGGCCTCCGGATCGAAGACGTTCTTGAAGGAAGTAGTCGACGAAAATCGAGCGTTCATGGCTTTCTCGATGCAGAAAATCAAGAAAATGAAGAAGAAAGAAGAGAAAAGCTGGATAAAGGTGGATCTCCTGTGGCGCCATGAGAGAAGCAGGTTTTTCTTGAACAGAGCTTTGAATTGCTGAATCAATAGAGGAAATCCTCTCTGCAATTCCACCATTTCTTCTTCTTTCTTTTTCTTCTTCTTCTTCTTTTGCTCTTGCGATGTGTGGTGGAGTTTTGAGTTCTCGGTCCACGAAAATGTGGAGCTTCTTCGACAGTTAGAAGTTGGCAGTCTGTACCTCCCAAACCATTTTGTATTAACGAATTTTTAAATTACTAATATTATTTTAGAATAATAGTAACCTTTTTTTCAATTAAATTACTAATATTATTTTATTATTTTATTGGTCATCGGCACCGTCTTCTGGCCAGTTCTAAGAAATTGCAATGGAGTTTTCAACATGCGTATGCTTGTTGAGGTTGTGGGTGTGGATTTGACGGTCAAATTAGTTGGGAAAGAGTCGTATTGTGTGAAAACGCGTTGCTTCTCTTGGCCGTCTTCTTTCTCGCTGAATTTTCAAACGCGCCGATCCTCTGTAACACTCATGATATCCAACGTCTTCCTGTCAGTTGTTTCATTTGTGGTGCTACGCAGACACGTTTCTGTTTCTCTGTAGCTATTTTATATGCTGACACGTTTGGATTTTTTATTCGACACTTGGCGCCCCTTGCGGCGGAAGAGCGCATACGATAGTGATTTCAAAACTAAAAGGTTGGAGTTAACTTTTTGTTTCATCTTCCAAGACATTGGGGTGTGTCATTCGTTACAAAAATGAATATTATAATCTCATAATCGAAATTCGCGTTTATCTTACTTACGCCTATTGAAAAAGCAAGAATACCGCGTGAGAAACTAAAATAAAATAAAATAAAATTATTTAATATTTGTGATTTGGGGAGTAACGCCCTAATTAATATTGTTTGACTCAAATCTAGATTCTGCAATTTCTTTGGTAATATCAAATTTGCTTTCTTTATTTTTGTAAATTTCTATGAGCCTTCTAAATTAGGGACTCACTCTAGTCAAAGTGGTACACACCAAGAACATTCGTATATTGAATAAAATAAAATTTTTCAGAGAAATTACAAAATCTTTCTGAATAAAAAATATAAATAATTAAATATTGCTTTTATGTTAATAATGACTATCCTATAGCCAATTGAGATTTTTGTCCCTCCAAACATAATCTCATAGATCAACAGTGACCTCATGATTTCAATGATAACGGACAAATCGACTACAAAAAAATATAACTCTCATATCAACGGCCAAGCCGACAACAAAAGAGCAAAACCCCCTTATCAAAAAGGCATAACCCCCATAAAAAAAATAATATATGTTAAGTTCTACATAAATAGCACCAATATGACTTTGCAAGATAAAATAAACTAGTTCGTGACATATACAAACTAGCCTAAAACATAATGTGAACAATGAATGAAAAAAAAAAAAAAAAAGAGTATGGTAGAATGACTATCATACCAACTATAGTTCCTGGATCTTGATTAATTATGATTACTCAATCTTATTCATGACTTTGATTAATAATTGCGGGTCTTAATCAGGGGACTCTGACTATTCAACATTTACAAAATTAATACAGTACCTACCCTCAATAAAATTTAATATAAGTTTTAATATTCAACGTAGAGTATATCCAAAAGTATCTTAAAATTTTTTATTTTTCATGTAAAAATACTTTTATGACCTAAATATTATATATTAATATATGATTCAAAATAATTAACGTAACGTCTCTTCAATAGGGAAATGGGCTAAAAACGGCCTTTTTTTAAAAAAAGAAAAATTTGGATCCATCGACTAAGTGTGAAGTACGAACACACCCATTTAAGAAATGCTAATTTCTTCTCTTATTAAAAAAAAAAAATTCCCAAGTTTTCGTCAGCGTGCATAAGCTTGCTTGATTATATAAAGTTGACTAATAGGCGTTGACCAAACCAAGTTTGACTAAGGCGTCGAATCGGACCGGCCGGTTCAAATCGCAATAAATAAATATCCCATGTAACCAATCCACCAATCATAAAAGAGCGAAAGCAGACAAATAAATGTAGTTAGATAATACAACTTTTTCCATAAATGTTAACCAGAAACCTTAAAGGCTCTTACCGAAAAATACCCATTTCTATTTTAAGAAAGCCCCCTCTTTCCCTAATGGACAAGAGCATATCGCTATCCTCTATCACATCGTCGATAGCATAAAGGTTCATGTGCGGACGAACGATTGGATGCCACGTACTCGTTTTTGTTGATTAGGTGGGCACTGTGTCTTATCTACTAAAGTTGTGGACTTCGTTGCTTGGCTTGTTCTTTTACTATTATTATTTTTAAGATTGGTTGATTATTAAAGTGACAAAAGAGATAGCTCTAATTAAAGGTCAGTCAAAAAAATAATAATAATTAAAGGGTGTTGTTTTGTTTGAGGTTTTCAATTAATAGTAATAATCATCGTCATCATGATATGCCCAAAGACATCTTTGATTTAATTTAGAGATTTTTAGAAATTGGGTCCTGCTAGTATTTTTATTTAGTGCAAAGTTATCATAATTTTTAAAATTAGTATTTAGGTTCTTAATTAAATTGTAGGTTGTCAGAGAGTGTATTTGACCATTTTACTATTTTCATTTTAACCATCTTTTAAACTCGGATTAAAGTGATTCAAAAGGCACCAAAATTGAAAATTTATTAATGGCGATCAGACAACTGGATAACCAATCAGTCAACTCGATAATCGGTGAGTATTCAGTATATCATTTGGTTATCGGTGACCAAAATGTCACTTAAAGCACCTGAATTTGTATATATTCTCTTTCTCCTTTCAACGTATGTTGAATCACTCAAATCAGAATTAAAACAAAAAAGTTATGTTCATTTGAACGATCGGTTAACTCGGTGACCAATCGATGATTTTTTGATCAACTCGATGACCGATCGGTGATTATTTGATCAACTCAATGACCAATTAGTGATTTTTTGGTATATCGTTTGACACATAGATAAAAAAAACTTCAAATGGTACACCCAAATTATACGACCAATAAAAAAACTTCAATCCTCCGTGACTGTTTGGTAATTTTTTGATATTTTTTGAATTTTTTTATCACTAAAAATCCCTTTAATTTATTGCTTATTTGCTTTTTGTACAAATTTACAAATAAGTAGTCCTTTCAACCAATGGTGAAGTGAATCCTTTTCTTTTTTTTTTCTTTTTTTATTTTTTATTTTTAGGGGTGCATTTGGTTCAAGATCCAAAACACAAGAATACAATTCTTAAAGAGAAAATTTGAATTTTTTTATTTTTTATTTTCTGAAAATAATCTATTTATTTAACAAAAAAAAGTGAATAACTGTTTTTGAATTTTAAGATACAAAAAATTGTATTTAGATCACGAACCAAATGCAACTTAAGAATTTCTTTCATTTTCATTAATCTTATTATCAATTAATTTTTGGTACAACAAATCTCATTATCGGTCGCTATTGTATGAGACAGATTTATTTTTATGACCCCTTTGAAGTTAACATGCATTTATTGGTCAATAGATACGTATACATTTACTAGTACAAGTATTTTCTTTTAGAAAAATATTAATCTAACTACAAAATATTATAACTACATGTATAACTACAAATATATATATTCATTGAATCATTTATTACATATCTTGAGATGTGTAAAATATTAATATCTAATGAATATGCATGATAATTGTAAAATTTACAGTTAAATTAACATTTTCTTTTTATTATTATTATTATTATTTATATCTATATCTCATTTCTAGGAAATATAAGGAAAATATTTGATGAAGAGAAGGAGACAATTATGTTCCATTCATACCCACCTTCCTTCCAAAAGAAGCCAAGTCTCCAATTATCCCCATTAAAATCACTGCTATTTTGTAACTTTTTTTTAACATATATTTTCCTCGTCAAGTAAATTTTTATGTTCTAGTCATTTTTCTATTTATTAATATTAAAATTTAAAATCAATAATAATTCCAAGGAAATATTAAAGAGGATTTAGCATTTAGTTCAATATAATAATGAAATTAATTAATCATCTGCTTGTATGGTCCTCAATAATGTATAGAGTAGTGGTCTTTATTGTGAAACAAAAACTTTATTTAATTAAGATTAATTGTTCACAAATAATAACTATTTTCTCAAGGCATATTCATTCATAAAATCATGGATACATAGTGAAAAGTAATTTGGGACCATATATTATACGTCTCATGTCATTTATATTTTACTCTGCTTGACAAAAGACATGGAAAGACAATAAAAGCAAACAGTTAAATTCCATTAATCCTAAGTAATGCCTGCAGCATGCATTAATAAGTATAGTTTTTAATTTAATACAAGTCATTTCGGCATGAATGAAAATAATACGGTACATGTATATATATATTGTCATTATGATGTATGTATAACGTGGAATAGTTATTAGATTTCATTTCTAAGGTTATTTTTCCAGCAATTTAAAAACGAAGAAGTTTATATATATTTAAATTCATTTTGTCATATTAATGATTGGATAACATTTTATGTTATATAAGCACACATGCATAATATAATATTAAAACCTTTTATTCATTATTCCAAAATCATCCCACAAACTATTTATTGATTATTTTTAAAAACTTATTTTAACTGTCAACTTAATTCTTAATAAAGTAAAACAAAAAACAAGGACAGTTCTAATTAACTACTTAAGATAAGGAATAAATATTCACACCCAACAAGTGATTGGGAGTGGCTAGATGTAATGACATTTCTATTAAATTGAAAAAGTAACCCTTTTTCAATTAAATTACTAATATTATTTTATTATTTTATTGGTCACCGGCACCGTCTTCCCGGCCAGTTCTGAGAAATTGCAATGGAGTTGTCAACATGCGTATGCTTGTTGAGGTTGTTGGTCTGGGTTTGACGGTCCAATTAGGGGTAGTTGGGAAAGAGTCGTATTGTGTGAAGACGCGTTGCTTCTCTTGGCCGTCTCCTTTCTCGCTGAATTTTCAAACGCGCCGATCCTCTGTAACAGTCATGATCCAACGTCTTCATGTCAGTTGTTTCATTTGTGGTACTACGCAGACACGTTTCTGTTTCTCCGTAGCTTGCTGACACGTTTGGATTTTTTATTCGACACTTGGCGCCCCTTGCGGCGGAAGAGCGCCTGCGATAGTGATTTCAAAACTAAAAGGTTGGAGTTACTTTTTGTTTCATCTTCCAAGATACTGGGGTGTGTCATTTGTTACAAAAATGAATATTATAATCTCATGATCGAAATTCGCGTTTGTCTTACTTGCGCCTATTGGAAAAGAGCTGTCCACTATTTTTGAGTTTTGTAGTGCTTAATCTTTCGCCCAAAAAGCAAGAATACCGCGTGAGAAACTAGAAGAAAAAATAAAAAATAAAATAAAATCATTTAATATTTGTGATTTGGGGAGTAACGCCCTAATTAATATTGTTTGACTCAAATCTAGATTCTGCAATTTCCTTGGTAATATCAAATTTGCTTTCTTTATTTTTGTAAGTTTTTATGAGCCTTCTAAACTAAGGATTCACTCTAGTCAAAATGGTACACACCAAGAACATTCTTATTATGACTATTTAATCTTATTCATGACTTTGATTAATAATTAGTCATGATTAATAATTACGGGTCTTAATCAGCGACTTTGACTATTCAACATTTGCTAAATTAATACATTACATACCCACAATAAAATTTAATATAGGTTTTAATATCAAAGTAGAGTATATCCAAAGTATTTTAAAATTTCTTATTTCTCATGTAAAAATATTTGTATGACTCAAATATTATACTTAAAACCATACTAATACTGATACAGTGTATGGTGAGTAATAGGAATTTTTTTTTTCTTTTTTCACTCTCATGATATGGTATATTTTTACATGATATACTTTAGATATGTATTTTGGGTCGACCCTAATTTAATACTTGACAACTCTCCATTTTACGTACTATATAATAAAAAACATATAAAATGAATCTTTGCATAACAATAAGAGTTTTAGCCTTATACTTAAATGGCTACAACTCAAATCATAAACATAGTCTTTATGTAATGCAAAATCATACAATAGACCCAATTGCAACCATTTTTCGTAACCTACTGTAGGGGCTATTATGGGCCCTTTTATAACATAAATTACATGATATGCAACATTAGCAACAAAAAAAAAAAAAAAAAAAAATCTCTACACTTGCTCTCTTAAAGTAACTTCTTAAATGCTAATGGTGCGTTGGCTTGGTGATCCAACTGGAATGTTTATTTTATGAGATTTAGAGTTTCAGTCACGACATGCTATAAAGATTAATAAATACTTTTATGGGACACTCGCCTGATCCATCACGTTAGATTTTTAAACTTGGTTAATTGTGAACATTTTTGAGGAGACTATTTTGTTAATTCGTTGGTGTGAAAATTAATAGATTTTGCAAAGGCCTTACACCCCACGAGAAGGACAAACAAGCCCAGGGTTGGTTATATCTTCTAAAAAAAAAAGAAAAAAAAAAAAATGAAGAAGAAGCAACTTCATAAATAGTTTCCTAGATGCTTCATGTAAAATAAGAAAATCGAAAAATAAATAAATAAATAAATGAATATATCCGAGATCATAAGCTCGTTCAGTCACACCGTTACCAGTTGGATATTAGAACTTCGCGTCATTCGAATCGCTGAGAGCGACGTTTCAAGTAGTTTTATTTCTGAAATGCCCCTATAAATGCGAAAAAAGACGCCCATGTCACAAAGTTGAAATCTTCCTGAGATAATTCGACCCTATTAAAACCGTTCAAAATTTGGATTCAGTTGGTGTAAGAGAGAAGTTTGGTAGCAAAGCTTACACCAAAAAAAAAAAATAAAAAAAATCTCAATTCCTCTCTGTTACTTGCCTTTGATATATACATACATATATAAATACATATATATACATCTGATTCAAGTAATTTGAAAGCTTGGGCTTCTGAGAAGAAGCCATTAATGGCGGATACTCGAAATGGGCCAGCGAGTTTCTTCACACAAGCCAACGCATTGCTTCGGAAGAACCTCACTTTCCAGGTCTTCAATTCAATCTCTCTAATTTCTCAAATTGATGGGAAATGATTATATGACTGATTTGTATTATTATATAGTTTTTGAGAAGTTGTTTTGGATGAAAATTATTTTCATGGCAAGGTGAATTATAAACAAATCTTTTATCTTCATCTCTTTGAAGCAGTTGATCTGTTTTATAGGGTAGTTTCAGATTAGGAAACTTGGATGTAATTATGATCTGAAGCTTCTATCTCATTCAAATATTGGTGAATTTAGTTTTAATATTATTGTGTAGTTAATCAGTTTTAGAACATTTTGATGGGAAATTGGTTGGTCAACTTTGATTTCTAGAGGGAAATGAGAAATTAAATCAAAGTTAAAGAGAAAAACAACTTTAGAAACTATGTAGGTTGAACTGTTCTAAATGACAATGAAATCGTAGCCCTATAGTTGCTTGCCCAATTGGTTTGAAAGCCAAAGTGTTCAACAAATTTACAGATACTGTAAATTTCTGTTACAGGGTTCTAGTTCATGTGATTATTCCCAAAATTCTTGGTGGGAAACAAGTAAAAGCATCCAAGGATCTGTTTTCTAATAAAAATTGAATGAAAATAATCCCTTTTTTGACCTGAAAAGCGTAATTCAGAATCTCAGATCATCTTCTTCCGTTGTTAAAGAAGTATTGTACCAAAAGTGTTCTAATTTCAATCTAAAAAAGGTGTTTTTCTTGCTTTGTTTCTTCAGAAGCGAAATCTCAAGACAAACATAGTGCTGGTGGCATTTCCATTTTTCCTCTGTTTGCTGCTGGTTCTTATCCAGGTTGCGGTGAACAGCCAGCTGAATAAAGCTGAAAACAAGTGTGGCTGCACCTGTATTGATAGAAATGGAGATGGTAAATGTGAGACTGTTTGTGGGATTGAATACTCGAGTTTGGATCAAGTGGGCACTTGTCCAATTCCCAGCCCTCCAAAATGGCCTGCTTTGTTACAAGTACCAAAACCCCAATATAGGGCTGTAAGAACTGATTTTATACCATTTACAGACTTGCCCGATGAGTCATGCAGGAGCACAGGTTCCTGCCCGGCAACCGTACTTGTAACTGGGGGTAATCGGTCACTTGGGCAAAGTATGATTCTCTCTCTTTCTCTGTAACTTACTTTATTTATGCTCTTATCATGCTATTGATGGTCTACTTTTAGAATTTTTCAAGGTTCTAATTTTAGAATTTGCAAACACTTTACAGGCTTGGCAGGGAATTTATTTACAAGTGGTTTCTCTTTGAGTGCTTCTGATATTTTATATAGTTTAGCCAATCTCATCCCGGTAGGTTTTGGTGTCTTCTTCCTCTATCTTGATCTCTTTACATAACTCAAACAGCAAGATTTTGTATATATGTTTATACTTGAGATGTTTGCTGGATTTGATGCTGATATTGTGTTTTCGAGATATTCCAGGGTTCAGACACACCCTCTGGGACATCTAATTTTCTTGAGCCAGCTTTTCTCTCTGAGAGGGACATGTATGTCATTCAACCCCAGTGCCCGCCAAACTCCTCATTTTCTGTTCCCATTAAAATTGCTTCATTTACAAAGCAACAGGGTATGTATCACTTTGCAATACATGCATCAGCAATCCATCTGTATATGTTTCTAATTCTCATTTATTGAAATTTCTTGTGGGAGAACAATTAATCTTTTTATATTTGAACTTGAAATCAGGAGTAAGATGTGTGAGAGGTTTGCCTCTATGGCGTAATGATGCTTCATTGGTAAATGATGAGCTGTATAAGGGATACCGAAAAGGAAATTCTGAAAGGAAAATTAATGAGATTGTTGCAGGTTTGTTAGTTTGTCTTTTCTTTTCATTTTTTGATATTCTAGGATTTTTTATTTTAACAGGTTAATTGTAGTTGATAAAATCTTCTGCAGCTTATGATTTCTTGAACACAAATGAGAATATTTTCAATGTGAGTATTTGGTATAATTCAACCTACAAGAATGCATCTGGGTCTGGTTCTTCAGCATTGGTGCGGATTCCACGCTCTTTAAACATGGTATTTTCTAAAATTCACTAACTTGGTGTTCAATCATTTTTTAATATCTTCTATGTTTTTGTATTATTTTTATTTAGTTGAATAAATGCAAGTAGTTATATGCCCAACCATGCTTTATTATACACAATATTGGGCAATAAAGAAACAAGTCTACAAATTAAGTGTAACAGAAATGTGAATGTCAAGATGGATATGTGGTAAATCATTGGAAGATAAAATTGGAAATGAACTTAATGAAGAAATGATAGGAGTAGCCCCAATTAGAGATAAATATAAGAAAGAACTGATTAAGATATGTACCAGTTAGGAAAGGTGAACTAGTGATAGTTAATGGCATTGACAGAGATAGAAGAAGACCTAAAGCAACATGGATAGAGATACTTTAAAAGATACAAACACTTGTAATATAACTATCAACTTAGCCTTTGGTAGAGTGGAGTAAAGAAAGTGAATTCATGTATGCGACCCCATGTAGTTGCGAAAAGGCTTTGTTGAGTTGACTACATGTAGTTGTGAAAAGACTTTGTTGAGTTGAGTTGAATTGATGAACTTTTAAACCCACTTAATACATCTTAATCTTTTGTTTCCTTTCTAACTATTGTTCTTGGAACTTTTTTTGGTGGATAATAATTGTTGTGGCCTAGATTCAACCTTCCTTTCATGAAGTTGGGCTTCTCAAGGATGAATATTATCATCCGAGTCCTTCTTGAGTATTTTAGTCCTATCTTACATTGTGGATTTTATTTATCTTACTTTTATAATATTGCGTACCAGTTTAAATATTTAATGAAACAAAATGCTCATAATTCTATCATATAGGTCTCCAATGCTTATCTACAATTGTTGAGAGGAAATTCCGTGAAGATCCCACTAGATTTTGTCAAAGAAATGCCGAAAGGTGAAACAAAGCTCAGACTAGATTTCTCTTCTCTTCTTGGAGCACTCTTCTTTACCTGGGTCATTGTGCAACTTTTCCCTGTAAGTATCTAATCTATGCAGTTGTGAGGATTGAGTGACTTTTTATTTGCCAAATAGAACTCTGTTAGTGATCCTTCATCTTGATTATAATATAGATCTCTATGATGAAACAAGAATAATTGAGACTTTCTCACATATGGAAACCACAAGATGTACGACTATGACAGTAGTTGGTTTAAGAATCTCACCAGGTGGTGGGCTCTAAATGCCTTTTCATTGACGCGTAAATAATATTATTGTGTTGGGATGAGATTGAATTGCAATTTGTCTCAAATACCATCAATTATATGGTAAATATGCTGTTTGATGTCGGCTTGAGTGGTGGAATCATTTGATGCCACGACCATGCACATTACCTTACTTCTATGAATAGTGGATTCCATGTTAAAAATATCCGAGAAAGGGGGGATGGACAAAGATTTCTTCTTCTTTCTTCTTTTATAAATTGTTCGAGCAAGAAATCAAGAGTAATGACAAGAGATGCAATGAACAATTATAAGCTCAGTACATGCGTAATCATAAACAAGAGACCTATATAATGATTTGGAAAAGGTTAGGGTGAGTCTTTATGGGGTAAATAGTATCTTCTATGGGGAAGGATTATTCAGAAATGACATTTAAGGACCAGTGTTTTCAAGGCATCGCCTAGACATTTTAGGGAAAAAACACCTAGGTGCAGTGCTAGGCAAGAGCTGGGGGGTTGTCCAAATATTTAAAAAAATTAGGGGGGGTCTCTCTAATTTAAAAAAAAGCTTTAAAAACAGAACCCCCACCCCTTTCAACAGTAAACTCTCGAACCTTTCTCTCCTTAAGCCTATCTTATCCATTTGCTCCAACCAAGAAATGCCGTCGAAATCTCCAGCGACCGTCGGCGACCCTACGACGATAGATATTTGTTTTCCAACAATTTTTTTTTTATTTGACGCAAGGGAAAACTTTCAATTTCGTTAAATGTCTTGGATAATGTGTATTGTGGCATGAATTAATGTTTTGTGGACATGATTTTTTTTTTATTGCCTAGGCCACATCTACGCTTCGCCTAGACAGGGCAAATCGCCTAGACATCGCCTTGGCGCCTTGAAACACACTGTTAAGGATTATTCGTTGCTTTGAAAGCATAGTTTTTTACATGATTTTATTTTCAGGTTCAGGGTTTCGTATCGCTGAACTGGACCTACATATTAAAAATTTATCTCAAATTTCCCTCAATGAACTATGCTTTGGATTCAGCTTAATGTATTACATAAAAGCAAAAAAAGAATTTCTCACATCTAATATTACTCAATAATTATAGAATCTACTTTCTTCTGACATTTTTCCCCATGGTGTAGGTTATATTAACATCTCTTGTTTACGAGAAGCAATGGAATCTAAGGATCATGATGAAAATGCATGGCCTTGGGGACGGTCCTTATTGGATGATTTCCTATGCTTATTTTCTCTTTATATCTTGTGTCTACATGATTTGCTTTGTGGGATTTGGTTCTGTCATAGGTAAGAAAAACTTCAAGTATCTGCTTTGCTTCACATTAAAAATTTAAGACTTGGCATTCAAACAAGCTTATTGATTGCAGGGTTGAAATTCTTTAGGCTGAATGATTACAGCATACAACTTGTGTTCTATTTCTTATATATAAACCTACAGATTTCAGTTGCCTTTCTGGTGGCAACATTTTTTTCAACCGTGAAGACTGCAACAGGTTTGTCCCCAATTAAATATTCTCATTGTTATAAAGAGGGAAATCTCCAACTTAATGAAATTATTATTTGACATATTTTCATGACTGAATTTTGGTGATACAGTACTAGGGCACATATGCGTCTTCGGATCAGGGTTGTTAGGAGGCTATCTTTTCCAATCATTTGTTGAAGACACATCCTTCCCTAGTGAGTAGATAAACTTTCAAAAAGAAAACAATAACAGGAAGTTTTTTTACATTTCATGGTTATCTGTAAATTAAATTTCTATTTCCATTTCATCTTAAGGTATTTGATTCAATTCTTCTCACATAGCTTTGTCCAAGCCCTACTCATTATGGAACTGAACTATCATTTTGTAGGAGGCTGGATTTTGGTAATGGAGATCTTTCCAGGCTTTTCTCTGTATCGTGGTCTGTATGAGTTTTCACAATATGCCTTCACAGGAAATTTAGTGGGAACTGATGGGATGAGATGGAAAGATTTAAGTGATAGCTCAAATGGGATGAGAGAAGTGTTAATTATTATGTTTGTGGAATGGCTGATCATACTTCCCATTGCATACTATGTAGATCAAGTTATATCATTAGGAAGTGGTGTCAGAAAGAGACCTCTATTTTTCTTGCAAAACCTCAGGAAGAAGCGTTTGCCATCTTTCCGCAGGCAAAGTCTCCAGAGGCAGGGATCAAAAGTATTTGTCCAAATGGAGAAACCCGATGTTGCACAAGAGGTAACGTTTTGGTCTTTATGGGAAATTATTCATGTTCTTGGTTTATATTTAGCAATTTTAAGGGGAAAATCAAAGTAGCTATCTGGTAGGCCAGGTTACGTCGTTATGAACGAAACTGAGGAATCATTAATGGTGATTGAATTACACAATAAGATCATTTCAGTTGATTTATTGGTGTAGGTTTGAGTATTGCCTACATTGACACCAGGCACCAGCTATTCCAGTTTCATTAGTAGCTTAGAATTTTTCTCATTCAGTTTCTTAAATTTCAAATCAACATCTACCCATTATATATTAATTTCAAATTTTATTTTCTGATATAGAAAAAAAAAATGACATGATTTTACTTTTATTTATTTATTTTTATTCCAGAGGGAGAAGGTTGAACAGTTACTGCTTGAACCTGAAGCAAGTCATGGAATTGTCTGTGATAACCTTAAAAAGGTGTATCCAGGAAGGGATGGAAACCCCGAAAAATTTGCAGTTAGAGGGTTGTCTCTTGCAGTGCCTCAAGGAGAATGCTTTGGTATGCTTGGTCCTAATGGTGCAGGAAAGACGTCTTTTATTAACATGGTCAGTCTTCTTTTTTCTGTCTTTCCCAATGCTTCACTAAATCTATTACCCTTTGGACAATTTGTAAATAGTTCCAGTGACCACTATTATTTTAAGAAATTATTTTTGCTCAGCAAGGGAAATATACTCAATAAATATGATTTTTATTGAATCAGTTCTCAGTAATTCACTAAATGAACATTTCCCTCTTCATCAAACTTATATTCTTCTAACAAAATCATGAATGGATACAGTACTCCACAAGACCTTACAAATCTTTCTTTGCAGATGATTGGGCTCACTTCACCAACCTCCGGCGCAGGATATGTTCAGGGTTTAGACATACGGACTGATATGGATAGGATATATACCAGCATGGGTGTATGCCCACAGCATGAGTAAGCAGCACATTAATTCTTCAAACTAAGTAGAATCCATGGTGATGGGAGTTTTAATCATTTAATTTGCTTTTTGTTTTCTTTTTTTGAACAATGTGACAGCCTGCTCTGGGAAACTCTAACTGGTAGGGAGCACCTGCGTTTCTATGGCAGATTGAAGAACTTGAAAGGTTCCGCCTTAACACAAGTAAGAAGATATATATATATATATATATATATATATTACTGTCAAAATTTGATTTTCAGGTTTTTATTATTTGGTTTTCAAGTTAGCAATTATTTTATTTGAAAAAATAAAATTCTGTTGGAGATGGGAAGTGATGATAGATTTAATTTCATGAAAGAAGGCTAGAGTTTTGAGAAAACTTGACCTATTTATTCAAAATGGTACAGTTGCAACTATGCAAGTCATCATAATTATGGAGAGAAATTTTGAGCAATCATCATCTTGTTTAAGTTTTCTAGGAATGGTTAAAGAAAATTTTCAAAATAAAGGCCAATTAAATCAACTGGTGCAATCTATTCAACCAGTGGAATTCTGAATTAGGAAAATCCATGGTGTGCGGGGTCTTCATATTTCCCACCTTCATGTAGATTTTATCAATAAAGCTGATCTCCATTTACTAAAAACTTAAAAAAAAAAAGTGCTAAAAGATATGAAAAAAAGGAAAAAAAATAAAATCTTGTCAACTTATGTTCTCAAATTATTTATCAGGTAGTCATAAGAAAATGAAAAAAAATAAAATAAATAAAATTGACAAAAGCAAAAGATGAGGGGATTTTTGTAGAGATTCATGCAGGGAACACACACAAACACATGTTGTGCGGAATCGTGGTAAAGCATGAAAGAAAAATAAGACAACAAATTTAACGTGGTTCGGCAAATTGCCTACGTCCACGGGAGACAACAAACTTGTATTACTTCACCCTTAGGTGGATCTTACAGATTGGATCTCTTGAATAGATCTCTCATAATAGATCTCAGGAAATAGATCTCACAGAAATAGATTTCACTGAACATGAATTTCAAGAATGAAGTAAGGCTATATCTATAGGAGTATTCAGGGGCATTTTCATAATTATAAATATATAATTTAATATATTTATAATATAAAAAAGCTTTCAAACAATTCGGCGCAGCACCGAATTGTTTACCAAGATGTTGGCCGCCCTCGTGGGCGGCCAACAACCACCTCTTTTTGTTTTATTATTTGAGGTGGACCCCACAACACACACACGTGCAAAATCAAAGCAACAAGAAGAAACACACAGATTTACGTGGTTCGGCGAATCCGCCTACGGGAGATGAAGATTTCACTAATTTGGGAGAATCCTGTACAATACTCATAATGTCTTTCTAATTTCACCTCTACCTCTCAATCCCCAATACTAGGTATATATAGAGAGCTATTAGACTTAGTTTCTAATTTAGACAGAGAAAGTTTCCAACTCAGAACAGGAAACTAATACAATAGGAAATTTTCAATACTATCTAGGAAACTAGTAAAATAGAAATACATGAAAATAGAAAGTCCACAAAATGGGCCGAGCCATACCGTACATAATAATTTTGGACTGGAAGTGGGAGCAAACTTAAAAACAGAGTTTCTTTCTTGTGTGTGCATGTGTGTTCGAGGAAGTGGGCAGATAGAGGTAGTTGTTCCATTTAAAGAGTAAAGGAGATCCCAGGTTTTGAGCTTCACAATCTTCTCAAAAATCTCTCAAGTAAAAGAGGAATACTTTTATCAGAAGAAATAAAGTTTCAAATTTTGTGGAGAGGGCTGCAGTTTCATTGTTAAATTCAGCTGTGCAATTTTGATTTATCTGTTTTTTCCCCCTTTCTGCAGGCAGTCGAAGAGTCTCTGAAGAGTGTAAACCTATTTCATGGAGGTGTTGGTGATAAACAAGCTGGGAAATACAGTGGTGGGATGAAGAGGAGGCTAAGTGTGGCCATTTCACTCATTGGAGATCCTAAGGTATATATGCAATCTAATTTCCTATGCCATTTATCGTGTTTGATCATTCAAAATCAAATCTACTTGAATGTCACTTGTGTTAATGAACCCTTTTGAAATTTTGCAAGGTTGTTTATATGGATGAGCCTAGTACAGGACTGGATCCAGCTTCCAGAAACAATTTGTGGAATGTTGTGAAACGTGCGAAACAAGGCCGCTCAATTATTCTCACGAGTAATAAAATCTTTTCCTTTCTTTGCAATCCTACATTTAAGTTCTATCAATTTAATTGTAACCTTTCATGTAATTAAAATCTTCCCAATTGTTTCTTAACTGAATAGAAAATCCATAACCACTGGTTGAGCATTATGTTGGCTTTGCTCTACTTCTTCTTCTATAAAGATCAATGATAAAAACATTTTGATGGTTTCAGCCCATTCAATGGAAGAAGCTGAGGTACTTTGCAATAGACTTGGGATCTTTGTAGATGGAAGCTTGCAGTGCATCGGAAACCCCAAAGAGGTAAAGCCCAAAGATTTCCTCATATTTAGCTATATTCACCCTTCATTTAGCGTATAAAACAGCGATCTTGATATTTATCTTTCATAAACAAAATTTCCTTCCTGTGATACCCATTTGTAGTTATGTTACACAATTTTACCTCTTCTAGCTCCTGGATTCTAATTTATAATGACAATAAGATTGCACTGCTAGCATCAAAATATGAAAATAACATTAACCCCCTCTGTTATATTGAATAGTGTTTAAAATTAATGAAGTGGTAAGATTAAGATTCATCAATTCATGCAAAGTTGCATGGAGCTAGCTATAGAGACTTATGCTTTCCATTATAACTGACAGCTAAAAGCTAGATATGGAGGATCATACGTGTTCACAATGACAACGTCATCAAGTCAAGAGGAAGAGGTGGAGAAGATGGTACGCCGGCTCTCTCCTGGTGCAAACAAGATCTACCACATTTCCGGAACCCAGAAATTCGAAATGCCAAAGCAAGAGATCAGAATTGCTGATGTTTTTCAAGCAGTTGAGAATGCCAAGAGCAAGTTCACAATACAAGCCTGGGGTCTTGCCGATACCACATTGGAGGACGTCTTCATCAAAGTTGCTCGTGAGGCCCAAGCATTCAACACGCTTTCGTGATCGTTACAGATGGTCAATAGTGAAAACAAGTTGCTTAAATTCTTGAGTACTATTTGCTTCTTAATTGAACATGAAAGTTACCTGATTTTTATTTTTATTTTTTTATTTTTTTATTTTTATTTTTTGTGTGTGTGTGTGTGTATATATTTACCATCTTGTAGGAAATAGAGCCTTTTTTTATTATATAATGATATAAAATTTGTACCCTTTTGAGTTTTGATTCTGTTAATGGGTATTTCTTTTGCCAGTACATTCTTAGATTTTTTATTCTTGTGTTTCTCTCGAAACATGTCAGTATATATATAAAGAATAGCCAGGTTGAATGAGTTCACGGCACTTATATCATAATAACAATTTCTTAATCTTATTAGAACTATTAATTTAGACGCTTCTAAACAATAGCTATTATACATAGCTTAGGCCATAGATGATTAAGAATAGTTTTACATTAAAAGTAAATAAAGAAAAAAAGCCATCATTTAGAACAAGCTAAGAACAGGAACTCTATAAAACTAATTAACTTTTATAACAAAAAGGAAAAAAAAAAGAAAAAAGAAAATAAATAAGACTTAAATGGAAAAAGATTAAAAAAATGTGGACTCAAAATTGTAATAAGAAGGAATTCTTATGATAATCTCATGATGAATGGTGGTCCTATTAAGATGTTATGACATTGCTAAGGAAATATAGAAAGCTTGACTTATTTTTTATAATAACATGTTAGTTTAAAAGTATAGAAGAGTCCTAACCAAGTTAAAAGCAACAAGATTTATAGACCAAACTTATTTCGTGTGAGACTAAAAGGCGTACAAGTGCATAATGTTGATGTCATGGGGTTCGAGGAAGAGACAATATTGTATGTATGCAGCCTTCCCTCTAGAGAATAGGAGGTCGATCGTCTCCTGTTCAAACCCATGCCTGTTACAATGAAACAGCTTTAATCCTGAGCAAGGTACGACCGACTCTTCCACAAGGCAAGTAAGGCAATTGTCCGAGGCCCCTCTCTCCCTATCCATAACAAAAAAATAAAAAATAAAAATAAAAATAAAAAAAGCCTACTTACATATAATAATTAAAATAATTTTTATAGAATATATATTTTTTAACTATTATATGTAGTCAAAATTCTACTCCAACTAGCTATTTAATAATCAATCCTATTATTTATAGCAAAAAAGACTAACAATTAAGATTATTATTAGTGGTGAAAAAGCTTATTTGAGCTAGATAACTATTTGTTTTAAAAAGTAGCTAAATATATAATCTCACTCAATATTATTCCCTAGACAAATAGGCTTAGTTGAATAACCAAAAAAAAAAGAAAAGAAAACAGAAGAAGAAAAGGCTGTAGCGTTTGTTAACTCTACTTAACCTCTACTTCTGCTTCAAAACCAACCTCTAATTGTAGTAGAGGTTAAAAAAATTAAAAAATTATCTAAAAAATAATTCTTTTTATTACCCTTGACTTTTTTTAGAGGTTGTAAATAGAGTTACCAAACACCACCAGTTGATTGTGAGAAATAAACTACTCAAAAGGTCTTATTACGTATGACAATTTGATTTGATGTATTATTAATTTATTATTAACTGATCAATTAATAAATACTTATACCATGATTATATACATTGCTATAGATCAATTAAGAAGTTTTATTTTTTTATTTTTTTTTTTGAAAATTGTAGAGAAAGTAGGTTTGTATTTCTACATTTTAGCTAAAGAAATTCAAAAGAAATGGAAATAGAACCAATATTTCGTAAGAAATGCATTATCAGTAGGAAAAAGCAATCTAATATGAAAATAATGATAGGAAATAATACAAAGTGTTGAAGAATCTTTTAGATCGAATTAAAATTTTATTTACATGATATATCAAGCTATTTTAAAAATTAAGAATTGATGTGAGCAAGTATAATATTTTGATTTTTTTTGTTTACTTTTAAAAATTAAAGTCATTGGATCAGAATATATTAAAAAATGTTGTATAATTTTAAGCATGTCTTAAAATACAATATATTTTCTAATATTAATGGTTTAGATTAATTTTTAGAATTAAAAATATTAAGAAAAGAAGTTTTTACAAAGAGAAATAAATTCATCGATCAAAATGCTTAACTATATCATATATAAAGAGTTGTTCTTATCCAAATTACATTACTTTTAGAATATTATTAATGATACAGTTTCAATTGCTTGCCGAAAGAAGCTTTTCAAAAAATAAAATTTATAAAATTATACTCAAGACCCATTGTTACAAAAAATACTAGATGAATTAGTTATATTATCTACTCATGAAAAAGATATACAAAGAAATCATGAATATAATGAAAATATACTAACAAATTAAACTTGAGTAAATCTTAAGTAAAAATTAATTAATGTGAAAATAAAATTTATTTATATACTAGCTAGTATTGAAAGGTGTAATTCTTAATGCAAGGCCTACCTTCCTTCCTTCGTGCTAGAACAACTTCAAAATGATTTATTTAATAAATATATTTTTTATTATTATACGACATATTTTGGCAAACACCACATTAATTTGGAGTGGCTGGTTGATTTCTAGTCATACAAAGAGCCAAACATCCAAACAAACTTCATGCATCAACGCTCACGTCTCCACACAGAAGGCAAAAAGAGAGGTTCCTGCAGTCGCCAAATTCCCTCCAAAATTAACCCTGTATCCATTTCCAAGGTACACACAGCCATTGCTCACAGAGGCACCACCGTACACAGTGGCACCAGTGTCATACGACCAAAGTATCTGTCCGGTTAAGGTGTCAAAGGCGAAGAGGGCTCCCTTTGGATCCACTGATCCTGCGAAGAGGACACCGTTGGCAACTGTAACAGGACCATTGGACGTCACATTTCGGGGGTTGGCGGTGGACCAAAGGATCTTTCCGGTAGCGGCGTCCATCGCGACCCATGCACCTGCGGTGGTGTTGATGCTGGATGGTGTGAGAGTGAAGGTGATACGGTTGCTGTTGGCAATGTTGGTGTAAACTCTCATACCATCTGTTGCAGCCCCCCATGTTCCTCCTCCTGCTACGCCCCCTGGTCCTGCTTTCTATATATGTAATAATAAGAAAGAAGAAAAAATCTTAGTTAGCTAACAAGCCTTATATATGAATCTTGAAGCTCATCATGCATTCCAGATCTTTTGCAATTGTCACTTGCAAAGAAATAACAATATTGCCAGAGGGATTAAACATCAAATTTTGACTTTAATTCATTAATATAACACACTTTTACTAAAGCTGCAAATTTAATGCCAAAACATGAAACATTAAATTTATAGCTTGGTATGCTTAACATTTTTTTTTTAAAGAATTAATGACTTTTGAGATCACATTGCAGTACTGTACTTGTTTCAATGAAGATTGATGGTATATAGCGGGAGGAAGTGGGGCCGGGGAAACTTAGCTAATGGAAACGACAAGAGTGGGGGCCCCTCTCCCCATGAAGAAGACAACCTTGACTAATCCAAGAAAAAGAAGAAAATGATAGTGAAGGATGATGGCCAACAAGGTCATGCAGTAGATATGCAGATGATTGATGCACCGGATCTAGTAGCGCTGCCTATTGATCATGTGAGGGGCAATATTTCATATATGGATAGACTTCTGGCTGGTACAAGTTATAGTTCGTCCTCGCCTGATTCTTCGGATGAGGATTCTGATGTAGATGATTCAGATGAAGGGGAGAATACATATATGGAAGAAGATATTGATGATGCTCTACTGCATCATCAGATCAGATCATAATACCATGTTAGCTACAAGGGGAAAGTATGCCAGGATCAGTAAAGTGAACTCAGATAAGCCATTAATCCCAAAGATATATGTTGGAGATCTGGAACAGACTCTGGAGTATGAAAGTCTCCATTCATTATGTTTCAAATGCGGTCGTATTGGTCACAAAAAAAAAAGTTGTTGGATTGAGAAGGCTCCAGTTTACGTTGAGAACCCAAACCAAGGTAATCTACAGATCGAAATAATTCTGAAAAAGTGGATTTTGGACCGTGGATGATGGTGGCAAAGCAGATTAGGAAACCTCTGCAGACAAGGAAAGGCGAGGATCACAGAGGAAACTCTTATAATCAAGGCAAGATCAGCAACTCCAACCGATTTACTTCCTTATTAGATTCCCACGTGCATGAGAATTCGGATTCTGTAGTTATCTATGAAGATGTTGTTATGGAAGGTTCTACTAAGCAACCAGTAAGAGCTTCTGTTTCCAAAAAAAGCATGGGCCCACCAACTAGTAAATGAAATCACTCACACCCTTCCTCTGGGCCAATGACATGATTACCCTTTAAAAAAAAAAAATTTCACAAATGCCATCCACATACAAATAATGACCCATTTGCCATACTTTACTGTTCATTGCACAGTCAGCACGCCAAACAAGCGCCACGTCAACGCGGAGGTGGCATTTTTTTTTAAGTGAAGGGAAGGCGTCTTTTCAAAAGACGCTCAAAAGACGCCTTTCCTTAACACAAATTTTTTCTTTTAAACGTGAAGGGAACGCCTTTCCTTTATACAATTTTTTTTTTTAAACGTGAAGGTAAGGCGTCTTTTCAAAAGACGCCTTACCTTCTTAGTGTTTTTTTTTTAAGCGTAATATTTCTCTCATTTTTTTTCTTCTTATTAACCAATGCTATTCCTTTTACTGATTCACAGACCATTCAGTCGTGGTATGTGATGGGGCGTTTGGGAGCTTTCAATTCCTCTAATCTGAAGGTTCCCTCTCTCATCTTTCTATCTACTGAGCCATTATAATGCAAGGCCACGCCGCTGGATTAGTTTTGCAGCTTCCGACACCAACGACGATTCTGCCGTAGAAGAAAAAATCCGTCTAAAAGAGACAGCTTCACGACCACCATCACCAGAGGGTTTTCGAGGGTTTTAGAGAGAGTGACAGATCGAAGAGTTGCAGAAGAAGCAAAAACACCGCGAGACCTTGGATATCTTCTTAAAATCAAACAAACAACGATCGTTTGAGCTAGGGTTTCATTTCAAGTACAAAAAACAACTAATTTCTTTGATTAAATTGCATCTAATCAGTAACAAAAACACTAAATCTTAAACAAAAGAAGAAGAGATTATTGAGATTAACAAAAACACTAAATCTTCATCTTCTCCTCTATTTCTACGTTTCCTCTTTTTTTTTCTTTTTCTTTTTCTTTACAGTTTTGAATTCTGAGGCTGTTCATTTCAACGGACAGGTTTTTGTCCTCTTTTATTTTATTCCTCGCTGTCCGACTTATACAAGATAATTTTTTTTTTTAAAAGCAGAAGGGAAGGCGTCTTTTCAAAAGACGCCTTCCCTTCCACTTGTAAAAATACAAATTTTTTGTAGAAGGGAAGGCGTCTTTTCAAAAGACGCCTTCCCTTCACGTTAAAAAAAAAATTTATAAAGGGAAGGCGTCTTTTGAAAAGACGCATTCCCTTCACTTAAAAAAAAATGCCACCTCCGCGCCGACGTGGCGCTTGTTTGACACGCTGACTGTGCAGTGAACAGTAAAATGTGGCAAATGTGACATTATTTTTGAAGGGATGGTATTTGTGAAATTTTTTTTTTTTGAAGGGTAATCATGTATTTTTGCCCCCTTCCTCTTTTGGACTGAAAACTATTGTTGAGAATATGCCTAATCCCAACTAAAATATAATTAATCATGCCCCCACTAAATTGGCAACAATTCACCAGACTGTCCCTAGCCAATCCCGCGACCCAACTTCTCCCAAAACCTTTTCCAAATTGTTACATAATGTTCAAGACGGAAGGAAGGAAGACCATAACCAAATCGCTACTTTTACCCATCCTCTGGCCAATGATGGTTCAAGTGCGATTGTCCCTTATCAACTCCCCCCGTCTGAGCCGCCTGATGATCCAAGTGGCCCCAATACTAATAGTGACGCCAGAAGGAGGTTGATGTTAGCCAGAGTCAGCACTATTCAAATAGATTAGATAGAAGCAGGAGTCCAAGAGGACGTGGAAAGGCCAAGGTCTCAGATGGGAATGCCACTTTGTGAGCATTTCTATTATGGTTTTCACCACCTTTTCCTTACGTTGTTTAAGATGTTAATTCTTTCATGGAATTGTAGAGGTGCGGTCAGCACCAATTTTAAAAGAAATTTTAAGGAGTTGCTGAGATTGTGTAATACCCAGAAAAAAAAAAAAACGTTAGTACCAGAGATCTTCGGATCAATCAATTTCCATCTTAAATACCATAGATCTATGAAATCACACTCAAAACACCTACTTCTTAAGAAATCAAATGATGAAACGAAACACCATAACCTCACAAATCACAAAATCTACAAAGAAATCCTAAAATTTGGAAATAAATTGTAATACCCAGAAAAAAAAGAGATGTCAAATAAGATCCGAAAATCTCGCTGAGATCTCGCCGACATGTCGCTTGGAATATCGCCGAAAATCCTTCGCGTCTCGCTCTCTCTAAAACCAAACGCGCGAGTCTCTTCCTCTCGAAACCCTCTCTCTCTCTCCCTTCATTGCCACTGCAACCCCGCCACCAATCTCATCTCGCCACCGCCCTCTCTTCTCTCCTCCGCCGCGGATCTCGCCGCCGCCGCCTTCCTCTCCTCTTCTCCGCCACAGATCTCGCCGCCCTTTCTCTCTCTCTTCTCCGCCATCCGCCATTTTCCCCTACTCTCGATCTCTCGCTCTCACTTCCGATCTCTCGCCTCGCCTCGCCTCCGATCTCTCGGTCTCTGCCCTCTGCATCTCACCCTCACTCTCTTCTTCTTCTTCTTCTTCTTTTCCCCATTCTTTTTTCTTTCCTTTTTCTCTCTCTCTCCCCTGTTTTCTCCCTTCATTCCGTCCTGCAACTCAAGCATATTTTAGTTTAGTTTATTTATTTTTTTCTTTTCTTTTAAGCAACCAACTCAAGCATATTTTAGTTTAGTTTATTTATTTATTTTTCTTTTCTTTTAAGCAACCAACAATAATACATTTATATGTATCATACATAATTTTTACCAAATGTTATTATTATTATTTTTTTATTGCAACTCCAGTGTTATTATTTTTTAACAATCAAGATATTATATAATATATTTATATGTATCATACATATTTTTTTTACCAAGTGTTATTATTTTTTAAAACATTACAACTCAAGTGTTATTATTTTTTTTTAGCAACCAAAATGTTATATAATATATTTATATATATACCACATATTGTATTATATCATGTTATACTATATACATCATTATATCATATCACAAGGCACTATAATATGTTATTATATATATATATATATGTATATGTATATATCTCTACACTCATAATCGAGTAATTATATTAACAAACGTAATATACGTGTACAGGTTGATTACCACGCGTGACGAGGAATTTAAGTAATTTGGAATTTAGCGATTCAGGTGGGAATGATTCTAGGCCTTCATAATATTTTATTTGATATATAGATAGGAATGTTAAATTAATTAGGTCCATAGTATTATTAGATTGCTTATGCATGCCTATTGTACATGATTATATGTATGCAATGTTGTGATTGTTTAACCATGATGATATGTGTGTTAACATGATTTTTATTCTGATCAAATGATAATTGGATGCATGAAATTCATGTGGTAGTTGCATTCATTTAAAAATTATAATGCTTGATAATGAAATGTATGATTTGGAATATTGGCATAGTGAATGCGTGAACACTATTATAATTGACTTTGTAACATGATACCATGTGTAGTGGAGTTGAATATGTTTTATGAATGCACTTAATATCGTGCTTGTACCGTACGTATGGCGTGACATCACTAAAGAACACGATTAAGATAAGAATCACACATATGGGGCAGTTATTCTAAGGAATATCGCCAATATTCCAATTTTTTTTGGACTGTGCCACCATGAGTTTGATTTTCTAACGGTACGTAATTTGGAACGTGATGAAATTATCGACTCAAACAATCTAATGTTGCAACGATTAATGTGTGAAACTTGTTTGTAATGTTCTTGTGTATGTATCACAATAAAATATTGTGAATTGTTTAGATGACCCACTGGGCTTTCAAGCTCACCCCATTTTTTTATGCAGGTGCTTAGGAGAATAAAATCGCGAGTTCGTGACATAGTTCAGAGTAGTAGGGGTGGGTTAATTAATTAGTATTATGGGACTAAATATTTTTATTTAATTTTTAAAGGTTTATTATTTAAACGAATTGTATTGATAATTGAAATTCAATGAATATTATTACGGTCAGTAAAGACCCTGTGATTTATTTCACGTGTGAATGCCTTGGAATAGAATTCATTAATTCTATTTGATGATTGTATTTTAATATTGTGTCCATAATGGATGGACAAGGGTAAGTACCCTCATGAAGATAAAGATTGTATGAAGAATTAAATGTATTCGTTTATCTTAACTAGTAAGTTGATTGGAAGAATATAAACTCATAGTTTACAAATTTTATTATTTATAAAATGGTTATGGGTTAAGATAGACGGATACGAGTAACGTCTCGATTTTCAGTGATATTTTATATAAAAGTAAAATATTCATTAATTAAAAAAAAAAATAGTTTTGAAAATCGGGGTGTTACAGTTTGGTATCAGAGCTTTAGGCTTCAGATCATGGGAAGTGTTACAACAAATTTTGAGAAGCTTAGTATCAGTGAGTAGGTATCAAATCTTTATGAGATTAGGGTTCAACTTGAAGTAGATAAATATGTCAATTATAAACTTTATAACATGATATCGAGAATGAAAGTACAGTGGGTCTAACAAACCCAAAGCTTTTAGGACATCAGTTAGAGACGAGAACTTGTATGAAAACTGTTTGGTTAGAATCTGAGATCATGATGAATCTTTTATTCTTGGTTCCAAAGCGGTATGGGACGTGGAGGAATTTAAGGGTATTTGAGGAGTCTCGATCTTGGAGACTGGCAGGCCATGTTTGGTGAATGACTAACAACTCTGGACGAGCTTGTATCGCTACGTTCAGCTGGTATGGGACAGCTTGAACATAATGGATACCTGGGAAGCCTTAGTTGGTAGGACATTTGCGCATTGTTTGGGTGTATTGAAGTTTCTTTATGGAAGCTTATATCACCGGGCTAGAGTGGTATGGGACACTTGAATACGGAGGGTATAAGTGAATGTTTGGGAATTTTCTTTATACCATTGTTGTGTGGTATGTTGTTTGTTTGTTTGCTTGTCTTGTTTACATGTATCAAAACCAAATCATGTACCCTGTGACAATCATGGATTGTCAAAATTTTATGAAACCTAGAAACTGAATCAATAGGATCATTTTATTTTCGAGAACTTAGAATTCTGAATCTAGAGTCACCCTAACCGGAAACAATTATCTCCTGTAGTACTAAAGATGAGTTGAAATTTTATAGATGGCTGCACCTCGAAGAAGGAACACAAGGTTTGTGAGTGATCTCATAAGGGACACTGAACCTGCTGAGCAGACACAATCGACATCCGAATCTCAGCCGACGGAGCAAGAACATACAAATCAAACAGTGAATGTTGACTCTGCTGGAACAGAGAACGTCCAACCTACAACAGTTACAACCCCTGAAATTGTTTTGGGACCAGAGATGATGGCTGAATTTGTGAGGCAAGTCGTGGAACAGGTGACCAGACAGATGCCTCAACCTCAACAGAATCCAACTATTGTGGTGCAGAATGAAACAGGAACTCGAAACATCAGGAGACCTGAAGAAAAGGAATGGGCCGATCAATTGAAAGATTTCCAACGTATGCATCCGTCGAAATTTGAAGGTAAACCAGATCCAAGGGAAGCTGACAAGTGGTTCCAAGAGGTTCAGGAACACTTGGAAGTTCTGGGAGTAACTGGTCCAAGAATGGTGGCAATTGCGGCTCACCAATTCATAGGTGAGGCCAAACATTGGTGGAGAATGGTTAAAGAAAGTCCTACAGTGGACGTGAACACTATGACCTGGGCGACTTTTGAAGAAATATTTTATGATAAATTCTTTCCCAAAGCGAACAGAAAAGAACTACAATCTGAATTTGTGAGACTGATACAGAGGAACATGACAGTGGCAGAATATGAGGCGAAGTTTATCGAACTTTCCAGGTTTGCTTGTGAACTGGTCGCCAATGAACAGATGAAAGCTAGTAGATTTGCAGAAGGTCTCAAATTAGATATTAGAAAGGTGGTTGTTCCGATAAATCTGGAGACTTACAAAGAGGTAGTTGAACGAGCCCTGTTAGTAGAAAGAGAACTGAACCTACAAGAAACAATACGGAACAGGAACAAAAGGCCGCAAGGACAAAATTCTGATTACCAGAGCAATCACAACAAGAGGCAGAATCTGAATAATTTCGGTGGCAATGGTAATATGTGGAACAGAAACACGTTCAACAATGGGAACCAGTGGAACAGGGGACAGAATCCCAACAACGGATCAGGAGGGTCTAGGCATAATGGTGGACAACAGATGCAGCAAAATAATATTCGTGCACCCCAACAAAATAGAAATCAAGTAGTAGATACGAGACTTTGCTTCAAATGCAACCGACCGGGTCATTTGGCACGAAACTGCACTATGCAAGGAGTTCGACAAAATTTTCGTCCGGGCAACTGGCAGAACAACAACAATGTGCAAGGACGAAATCAAGCCAATCGTCCAAACTATAATCAAAATCAACTTCAAAATCAAAATCAAGGCAGAGTCTTTGCAATGACAGAAGGAAATCCTGAACAAGAAGTTGGTACAAACGAAGTGGTGGAAGGTACATTTATTTTATTTCATGTTACAGTTAAAGTCTTGTTTGATTCTGGAGCATCAAGGTCTTTTATTTCTGAAAACTTAGCCAGGAAACTACAACTTTCTAATGTACCTTTATCTGTCGTTATGAAGATTTCAACACTAGTAGGAGTAAACGTCCCAACAACTGAAAAATGTAGTTGTGACCTTAGAATTAATGATAAGCTGATTTCAGCTGAATTGATACTCTTACCCATTAATGATTATGATGTAATCTTGGGTATGGATTGGTTATCTGAATACCAAGCCCAGATCGATTGCCTTCGAAAGAAGATTACCTTACGATTACTTTCGGGAGAGTTGTTGAAAATCTATGGGGATAGAAACAAAATCCCGAGGAATATCATGTCCGCACTTCTCGAATTTGTGAATCAAAAAGAGGAATTCAAAACCTTAACAACAGTCGGGCCTCTAAAGACCATGAGGAATTTAGAAGAGTACTTGGTGGTTAGAGATTTTCCTGAAGTGTTTCCCGAAGAATTACCAGGATTACCTCCTAAGCGGGAAGTAGAGTTCAAGGTAGAACTGTACCCTGGAACAGCCCCCATAGCCATGTCACCCTACAGAATGGCCCCTGGCGAACTAATCGAACTAAGGACCCAACTTGATGATCTTAGTGCGAAAGAATTTATCCAGCCGAGCGAATCACCCTGGGGAGCATCGGTATTGTTTGCCAAAAAAAAAGATGGGTCGATGAGACTGTGAATCGACTATAGAAAATTAAATCAAGTCACAGTCAAGAACAAATACCCCCTACTGAGAATAGATGATTTGTTCGATCAGCTGAAGGGAGCAACTTGTTTTTCCAAGATCGACCTAAGGTCCGGTTACCACCAACTTCGAATCAAAGAGTCAGACATACCAAAGACAGCATTCAGGACTAGGTATGGACACTTTGAATTCAGAGTCATGCCATTTGGACTCACTAATGCACCAGCAGCATTTATGGATCTAATGAATAGGACGTTTAGGCCTCATCTAGACAAATTTGTAGTGGTATTTGTTGATGATATTTTGGTTTATTCGAAGACCAATAAGGAACATCAGGAACACCTTACAGTAGTTTTGGAAACATTGAAGTGAAATGAATTGTATGCCAAATTTGAAAAATGTGAATTTTGGATGAAGTCAGTCAAATTTTTGAGCCATGTAGTGTCATCAGAAGGGATATCCATAGATCCAACAAAAGTTTAAGCAGTAATGAACTGGGAAAAGCCAAAGTCAGTGACAAATATTAGAAGCTTTCTGGGACTAGCTGGTTACTATAGAAGATTTATTCTAAATTTTTCGAGACTAGCTGAGCCTATGACAAAGCTAACAAGGAAGGATGCCAAATTTAGTTGGGATGAGAAATGCGAGAATTCCTTTCAGGAGTTCAAGAAACGATTAACCACAGCCCCAATATTGATCACTCCTGCAAGCGGAGTCGGTTATGTTATTTACACTGATGCTTCTAAGAATGGTCTTGGCGCTGTTCTGATGCAGGAAGGTAAAGTGGGTTCTTATGCTTCTAGGCAACTGAAGACTCATGAACAGAATTATCCGACTCATGATTTAGAATTGGCTGCTATTGTATTTTCCTTGAAGATACGAAGACACTATCTTTATGGAGAGAAATTTGATATATACTCTGATCATAAGAGTTTGAAGTACATCTATACACAAAAAGAGTTAAATTTGAGGCAAAGGAGATGGATGGAATTGTTGAATGATTATGATTTTCAGCTGCATTATCACCCAGGGAAAGCCAACGTAGTAGCATATGCTTTAAGTCGAAAATCTTACAAGAACGATGCAGAAAAAACCCAGATGTACCAATTGATTGAAGATTATAATTTGGGCGTACAAAAAGGTGACAATCAAATTTTCTTATATAATATGAGCTGCAAGCCAGACCTACTACATCAAATTAAGGAAGGCCAAGCTCAGGATAGAAAACTTATAAAATGGGTGGCAGATGCAAGAGCCAATAATGGAAATAAAAATTTCAAGATCGATTCAGAGGGATTATTGAGATTCAGAAATCAAATTTGTATACCCAGAATTGAGGAAATTAAAAAGACCTTATTTGATGAAGCACATCAGACTAAATACACTTTACATCCTGGTGGGGATAAGATGTACCAAAATTTGAAGAAAAACTACTGGTGGAAAGGTATGAAAAGAGATGTGGCCAAATATGTGTCTAAATGCCTTACATGTCAGCAAGTTAAGGTCGAACATAAAAGACCGTATGGATTGTTACAACCTTTAGAAATCCCTGAATGGAAATGGGATAACATAGCAATGGATTTTGTCGGAGCTCTTCCTAGAAATCAGAAAGGTGAGGATAAGGTTTGGGTAATTGTCGATCGGCTTACTAAAGTGACACACTTCTTACCTATTAAATCCACAGATACGATTAGTAAACTGGGTGAGCCGTATGTGAAAGAGATTGTGAAGCTACACGGAGTACCCAAATCGATAGTGTCAGATAGAGATTCCTTATTCACATCTCAGTTCTGGCAGAGCTTACAGCGGGAATTGGGAACCAAATTAACCATGAGCACCGCCTATCATCCTCAGACAGATGGTCACTAGATTTTAGATCTTAGAAGACATGTTGAGAGCTTGTGCACTAGATTTCAAGGGAAATTGGAGTAAATACTTACACCTAGCAGAGTTTGCTTATAACAATAGTTACCAGGCAAGTATACAAATGGCTCCATATGAAGCTCTATATGGACGACCCTGTAGGTCACCACTATGTTGGGCCGATTGGGAAGATAAGGTACTTACAGGACCTGATATGATAATGGAAATGAACGAAAAAGTGAAGTTGATCAAGAAAAGGCTAGTTACTGCACAAAATAGGCAGAAGAGCTACACAGATAAGAGGCGCCGACCTCTAGAGTTCCAAAGAGGTGATAAGGTATTTCTGAGAATAAGCCCTCAAAAAGGCATCTTGAGGTTTGGTAAGAAAGGGAAGTTATCGCCGCGATTCATCGGTCTGTTCAAGATCAATGATAGAATTGGTGAGAATGCTTACAAACTAGAATTACCAACTAGTTTATCTGCCATCCACAATGTGTTCCACGTGTCGATGTTGTGAAAATATGAACCAGACCCTTCCCACACCATCGATTGGAAAGACGTGAAAGTACAAACTGATGCCACCTATGAAGAAGGACCCTTACAGATCGTAGATTGGAAAGTTCATAGCTTGAGGAACAAAGACATTCCATTAGTTAAAGTATTGTGGAAGCATCATGGAGTTGAAGAAGCCACTTGGGAACCTGAAAGTGAAATGAAGGCCAAATACGCCGACTTATTCCAAAGAACACTCTAGGTTTCGAGATACAACTGGTCAACAGTGGAAAGAGTTGAACATCATCAAGTAAGTAAGCTTATACTTTAATTTCGGGATGAAATTTCTTTTAAGACGGGAAGATTGTAATACCCAGAAAAAAAAAAACGTTAGTACCAGAGATCTACGGATCAATCAATTTCCATCTTAAATACCAGAGATCTATGAAATCATACTCAAAACACCTACTTCTTAAGAAATCAAATGATGAAACGAAACACCATAACCTCACAAATCACAAAATCTACAAAGAAATCCTAAAATCTGGAAATAAATTGTAATACCTAGAAAAAAAAAGATGTCAAACAAGATCCGGAAATCTCGCCGAGATCTCGCCGACATGTCGCCGGGAATCTCACCGAGATCTCGCCAACATGTCGCTTGGAATATCGCAGAAAATCCTTCGCGTCTCGCTCTCTCTAAAACCAAACGCGCGAGTCTCTTCCTCTCGAAACCCTCTCTTTCTCTCTCCCTTCCTTGCCGCTGCAACTCCGCCACCGATCTCATCTCGCCACCGCCCTCTCTTCTCTCATCCGCCGTGGATCTCGCCTCCGCCGCCTTCCTCTCCTCTTCTCCGCCACAGATCTCGCCTCTCTCTCTCTCTTCTCCGCCACAGATCTCGCCGCCCTTTCTCTCTCTCTTCTCCGCCATCCGCCATTTTCCCCTACTCTCGATCTCTCGCTCTCACTTCCGATCTCTCGCCTCGCCTCGCCTCGCCTCCGATCTCTCAGTCTCTGCCTTCTGCATCTCACCCTCACTCTCTTCTTCTTCTTCTTCTCCTTTTCCCCATTCTCTTTTCTTTCCTTTTTTTTTTCTCTCTCCCCTGCTTTCTCCCTTCATTCCGTCTTGCAACTCAAGCATATTTTAGTTTAGTTTATTTATTTTTTTCTTTTCTTTTAAGCAACCAACTCAAGCATATTTTAGTTTAGTTTATTTATTTATTTTTCTTTTCTTTTAAGCAACCAACAGTAATACATTTATATGTATCATACATAATTTTTACCAAGTGTTATTATTATTATTTTTTATTGCAACTCCAGTGTTATTATTTTTTAGCAATCAAGATATTATATAATATATTTATATGTATCATACATATTTTTTTACAAAGTGTTATTATTTTTTAAAACATTACAACTCAAGTGTTATTTTTTTTTTTTAGCAACCAAAATGTTATATAATATATTTATATATATATATATATCACATATTGTATTATATCATGTTATACCATACACATCATTATATCATATCACAAGGCACTATAATATGTTATTATATATATATATATATACATATACTTAGTTTAAACATCCAACCACTATATATATATATATATATATATATATATATATATATATATATATATATGTATATGTATATATCTCTACACTCATAATCGAGTAATTATATTAACAAACGTAATATACGTGTACAAGTTGATTACCACGCGTGACGAGGAATTTAAGTAATTTGGAATTTAGCGATTCAGGTGGGAATGATTCTAGGCCTTTATAATATTTTATTTGATATATAGATAGGAATGTTAAATTAATTAGGTCCATAGTATTATTAGATTGCTTATGCATGCCTATTGTACATGATTATATGTATGCAATGTTGTGATTGTTTAACCATGATGATATGTGTGTTAACATGATTTTTATTCTGATCAAATGATAATTGGATGCATGAAATTCATGTGGTAGTTGAATTCATTTAAAAATTATAATGCTTGATAATGAAATGTATGATTTGGAATATTGGCATAGTGAATGCGTGAACACTATTATAATTGACTTTGTAACATGATACCATGTGTAGTGGAGTTGAATATGTTTTATGAATGCGCTTAATATCGTGCTTGTACCGTACGTATGGCGTGACATCACTAAAGAACACGATTAAGATAAGAATCACACATATGGGGCAGTTATTCTAAGGAATATCGCCAATGTTCCAATTTTTTTTGGGTTGTGCCACCCTGAGTTTGATTTTCTAACGGTACGTGATTTGGAACATGATGAAATTATCGACTCAAACAATCTAATGTTGCAACGATTAATGTGTGAAACTTGTTTGTAATGTTCTTGTGTATGTATCACAATAAAATATTGTGAATTGTTTAAATGACCCACTGGGCTTTCAAGCTCACCCCATTTTTTTATGCAGGTGCTTAGGAGAATAAAATCACGAGTTCGTGATATAGTTCAGAGTAGTAGGGGTGGGTTAATTAATTAGTATTATGAGACTAAATATTTTTATTTAATTTTTAAAGGTTTATTATTTAAACGAATTGTATTGATAATTGAAATTCAATGAATATTATTACGGTCAGTAAAGACCCTGCGATTTATTTCACGTGTGAATGCCTTGGAATAGAATTCATTAATTCTATTTGATGATTGTATTTTAATGTTGTGTCCATAATGGATGGACAAGGGTAAGTACCCTCATGAAGATAAAGATTGTATGAAGAATTAAATGTATTCGTTTATCTTAACTAGTAAGTTGATTGGAAGAATATAAACTCATAGTTTACAAATTTTATTATTTATAAAATGGTTATGGGTTAAGATAGACGGATACGAGTAACGTCTCGATTTTCAGTGATATTTTATATAAAAGTAAAATATTCATTGTTTTAAAAAAAAAAGTTTTGAAAATCGGGGTGTTACAGATTGTGGAAGCCAGACATCTGCTGCCTGCTGGAAATAAGGTGTGCTGCCCCCTGGTTGCCATTTATGGAGAACATACCTGAGTTCTCAGCCTTTCCTATCCCTTCCAATGGTTTGAGTGGTGGCATCACTGTTATATGGAATACTGATAATGTTCATCTGCAAGTAACGTCTTCTTTTGATCATATTTTGTGTGCCACCGTGAATCAAACTAATGCTTTTCTTTGGACCCTTTCGGTTGTCTACGCAAATGCTAACTGGAGTATCAGAAGAATGCAATGGGAATCTTTAATAAAATACTCAAGTGGTCTTAATGGCCCTTGGATGTTGATAGGGGATTTCAATAACATCTCGATTAGCATGAAAAAATTCGGAGGTTCTTTTTCTCTTTACGGAAGCAGAAATCTCCTTGATTTGGGCTTCACGGGGCAGAAAATCACATGGATGAATTGTAGAACGGGCCATGGTCTTATCAAAGAGCGTCTTGATCGAGCTATGACCAATGTTGAATGGCTTAGTTTATTTCCATAAAGTAAAGTATGTCATCTCCTCCGCATGTACTCGGACCACTGTCCAATTTTGCTAGCTACTCATGTAATGCCCCGTACATTGGTCAAACGTAAATGTTGACTTATGCATATTGTACGACATATTTATTCGCGTATACGTATGCATATTGGCCTTAAAATAGTGAAAATACAAGTATGGTAGGATCATTGATACACTAGGATGTTAGTTGTGTCATAAAATGTTCCATACTTAGAGAAATTTCATACTAGACCGCAAAAAGCGCACTCCCTGTGAAGGAACGAGCTCTTGTGGTAAATTCCAGATAGCGTGATTTTTCAGTTTCTTTAAGGAACGCGCTCCTTCAAGGAGGAACACGCTCCTCAAAGGAAAACAGAACAAAAAAACCTTTTGGGCAGAGTAGGAACGCGCTCTTGCAAGGAAGGACGCGTTCCTTGAAGCCTGACAATGTTTTTTTTTTTTAAATGGTCGGTGAGGCGGTTAGTTGACTTTGAAAACAAAAACTCGCTCATTTTGGCAACAGAAAAGAGGAAAACGAAGGGAAAAAGGAAATCGGGGCTGGGGAATTCGATTCCAAGGTGAGTATTGATCCAATTTCATTAAAAATTGTGTAGATTTGTTCGTTGCAAAAAGTTATGCAACATATGTCATTTTTGTACGGTTTCAACAGTTGAATTTGTGGGTTTGTAAAACAAAAAATGAGCTGTGAAGTGTGGATTTTCGTGTGCAATTGATAGGTAAGTGTATTGTTAATGATTTGGAAGTTAATTGATGCGAAAATTAGGAAAAATTATGCAGTTTTAATGCAAAAACGCCCTACCTTCGTTGTTGTATTGGCTGAGGGTTTGGGAGCAGTTTTAATGGTGTTTTTGAGTGTGTTTGAACTGAGTGAGCAACTAGTGTATGTAGTTTGTGAGTATTTCTTGACTTTGGTTCATTGTATATGATATTGTATGATATAAATTGTGTTTCAAATCATGAATATGTATATGTATTACATTGTTTTAAATTCATGAAAATGTTCGATTTTGGAACATGTTTTGAACTTGCTAGAGCAAGTTAAAATATGAGATCATTTCAGAAGACAGTCTCGCATGAGGATTGAATAATCTCATGGTCCGAGTGATAGTTTCTGAATGGAACTGGGATTAAGTCCTAATTCGAAATGATTTATAGTAGAAAATTAGGTAATAAGAGGTTCGTTACGCAGACTCCTTATAAATGCATAATAAGGAGTGATTACCCGCTCTATTACTAGCTGGAGGGAGATTGTATGATTTTATTGTAATCCTGCATGTCTTTGGAATTATATTTATGCACATGTATGTATTGTGAAATGTTTCATATGTGTTTTGTATGAGATTTGAATGTGTTTAATTCACATGTTTCTTTAAAATGCATATATAATGCCATATTTAGGAGTATTCACTAAGCTGTGGTTGCTCACCCAATTCTCAAACATTTTAGGTTCGGACCCTAAAGGCAAGAGAAACACACGTGAAGGATAGAAAATCCTGCTTCTTTTGCAATGCATGTAAATTGTTTGAGAATGTTTAATACTATTTTGAGTAGTAGTCATGTAAATATCACTATCATAATATTTGCATCACATAGATGGGTATGGATAGGTTTACAGGGATGTAAATATATGGCAGTGTGAGGTATAGATGATGAATGAAATGTGAATGATCATATTTATATTGTAATGTGTTTGATTTTGAGAAAATCAGGTTGTGATATGACCAATAAATAAATGAGACTCTGTCAAAATTTTGAGGAAAATTGGGATGTGATTTTGGATAAGGCTGACAGGGTATTATATATGTCGTCACATGACGTATATCGTATCCTGGGCTGGTCGTGACGCCACTCATACTGAGTAGGTTGTGACAACTCATCCTCCTCATCAGACCAATCCTTCCCTCGGACCGTTCAGGTTCGAAGCTGCGTGGTTACACCATGACGACTTCAAGGAATTCCTTGCCTCACATTGGGATCGAATAATGGGTTCACTCCCTCACATCACAAAAAATTTCATAGATTCCATCAAAACCTGGAACAAGAAGGTTTTCGGTGATATTTTTAGAAGAAGAAGTTGATCAAAGCTAGGCTTGGCGACATCCAAATATACCTCAGTCACCATTTTTCTAGGTTCTTAACTGAACTAGAAACCACTCTCATGTCATATTATAATGAGATCCTGAGATAGGAGGAAGTGTTTTGGTAACAAAAATCAAGAGTTCAATGGCTATAAAAAGGTGATTTAAACACCAAGTTTTTCCACATCAGCACCTTGAACAAGATATCCAAAAATAAAATTATGGTTTTAAAGATTGACGAGTTTTGGTGTTTTGATCCTCAACTCTTGCAGGACCATTGTAATCCCCTGAAAAATTAAAAAAAAAAAACCTAAAATCTCTCACCTTCGATCCACTACCCTCAAATCTGGGAAATGTAGAAGTCCAAGTCTCCGTAGCTCGCGCGTTCTACGGGTTCCAAATTGCAATCGAGAACATCCCTTGTTCTTCGGAGCTCGCGATCTGTTTCCGTGCACACATCCCGGGCTCTCCTTCCTTATCAAGGAAACTAATCACCATGACTCCTTACTCTCTCGCCTGCAATCTCGCTCTGCAACTTCGCTCTCGCCATGACTCTCAACCCCAATCGCTGAAACCCAATCGCCTCAAAACCTCAATCGCACAAGTCCCTTTCTCTCAAAATCCTCTCTCTCGAAACCAATTGCACAAAAACCCAACTCTCTCTCTCGAAACCCAATCGCACAAAAGACCCAACTCTTTCTCTCGAAACCAATCGCACAAAAACCCAACTCTCCCTCTCGAAACCCAGCCGCACAAAAACCTAATCGCCTCTCTATTCTCTCTTGCGCGAAGCTCTCTCTCTCTGCTCATGATCAAGAAAGTATTGGCGAGACGAGGAAGAAGAATGACCCAAGACATTTTCGGATCGACGAGTTTCAGCCGGCGCTTGTGTGACGCCCCGAAAATTATTTCATCTAGCCCATAACCCAATTGCATTTTGCCCAAACTCTATGTGTTGCCTTGATATGTTTGGTGTTTGTTTGATGGTTGTTTAATGTTTGTATATTTGATGCTTGATAATGTATATAAATATGTGCATTATAAATTGTATATGGGTCATGTTAAATTAAAGTATAATGCATATGTTATTATTTATGCATGGACCCATTAAACCATGAATTGATATGGGTTAGGATTGATTGAATAAAAGGATAAATGAGAATACAAAATTTGGTGTATTAGATGGATTGGACATTTAAAATACATGGAAGCATGAGATTCGTTAAAGTACATGTGGTTGGTATGGGTAGTATGAGACCAACACATGCCAAGTTGGTGTATGAGAATGGACAAGTGTCCCATGCCCCATTTCTCTTCTCCAATACATGTCAAGTTGGTGCATGAAAATGAACCAGTGTCTCATGCCCCATTTCTCTTCTCCAACACATGTCAAGTTGGTGCATGAGACCAACATATGTCAAGTTGGTGCATGAGAATGGAGAAGTGTCCCATGCCCCATTTCTCTTCTCCAATACATGTCAAGTTGGTGCAGGAAAATGGACAAGTGTCCCATGCCCCATTTCTCCTCTCCAACACATGTCAAGGTTGGTGCATGAAAGTGGACAAGTGTCCCATGCCTTACTTCTCTTCCCCAAAGAAGTCCTAGAGGGTGAGATGAGTGGAGAGAAAGGAAAAAAGAAGAGAAAGGAAAGAAGAAGAGAAAGAAAGAGGGAGTTGCTTTGAGGAAAGTCTCATCAACGTTTTCATCAAAGAGCTGGATCTTCGTACTATATGGTCAGATTGAGCTCAACATTTGTCAGCAAGTTCGTAAAGTCTGGATTTCTCCCGCAGTTTAGATCAAACTAATAGATCTCCTAAATCTACCGTTGGATGGATATGATAGTTGATAAGGTGGTTCACAACGGATCGTTCTGCATTATAAACGGTTGAGATGTTGGTGGGTCAAGTAGTTTGTGTGATATAGTCACCTGAGTTTGAGTATTTGCAGCAGGAAAGGAGAAATTGTCTTATTAGAGACATGTTCATCAAAGAGGTTTATCCTTTTGGTCCACCGTTGGATTGAGCTAATTTTTGGACAGAAGGTTTGTCTCTTAACATACTTCAATCTGTACGGTTAATTTTGTGATTAACAATTTCTGTTGGCAGCTTGATACATCTGAACAGAATATTAAATGGAAAATTTGTAGGGTTGCTTGTATTAGACCTAAATTTAGGATATGAACTTAGAACTTTCCAAATAGCTTGCATGTCAACTATGTTGACCTAGTTGCCATTGTTGATGAACCCATGAATCAAAATCAGTGATATACGTGGCTGAACATCACCATCTAGTGTAAATCGGCAATATGGCCTAAGTATGAAAAATTTCATATTTTAGGGCTTTTGATGCTTTTGGCCTAATATCATTGAATTGATGCAACTTTTGTTTAATTAAGCATGATTAGGGTTGATTATGCTACTGATTTGGTGGTTGTGACCATATCATTGGTTATGCCTACTTGTGATCAAATGGCCCAATTTGAGCATGTTTATCCCTAAGGAATTGAAAATCAGTATTTTTGATTAATAGAATGGTTTATGAATGAGAACTATGCATTAGAGGCCTAAGTCATGTGATTTGAATTGAATGATGGGATTAGATGGGATTTAGGCGTATTGTCTATATGTGGGCTGATTTAGGGTTGATGTGTAATGTCTTTGTGATTGAGCATAAAAATTGATGTATGGTTGGATATTGATGAATATTTCAGGACCTTGATTGGGTTGATTCGGTTTGGTGTCCGTGTGTGGTTAGATACTCTCGCGAGGCTTGGTTGTGAGTAGACTTCATTTATGATTATATCTTTTATGTCATCATATCACTTATATATATTGTATGTTGAAAGCATGAATGTGTCCTAATGTTTTGAATGATGCATTGATTTGAGAAAATCTTATGACTTTGGTTGGGCCCATCTATCTGGCTAATAGGGGGACTTAACCTTGTCATAGGAGGGTTTTAAAAAAGAAAATATTTGGGGATGAGAACGGTACAGTGAAATAGACGTGCACTAGTAACCCCAATGCATGTGGAATGTGGATCCAAATTGATAAGCTTTTACTTGCATCGAACTTATTATAAATGCTTGATATCCATATGTTATGAGCTTTTAATCATGCTACACATTGACATGCAGACAAGATATTTATTGATGAGTATTGATAGCATATTTGAATTCTATTCACTGGGCACCGTTGGCTCACCCTCATTTTCCTCTTTCAGGTCCTTCTGTCCTGAATAAGGGTAAATGAGTAGTCATATCTTGAGGGCCTTGCCAGCGAGAGAATCCAAGGCCTCGATGTGAGTTGAGAGGCATTTTGATTGAATTGTGTTTTAAATTATGATGTATTATATTTTGGACTATGTAGTTATAACACTTACCACATTGTAGTATGGGTGAGTTGGGACTTGTTAGATAAACCATGTGGGCATATGACGGTTTTATTTATGGTTCATTTTTATGGATTATCTCTTGTCTTGGATGATTAATACAGTGGGTAGTTTTGTTTAGTACCTTTTGATATTATGTCGTTGTTTGAGATAAGGCTCGTAGGGTCTCAATCACCTTACGAGAGTTGAGGAGTGGTTGGAGATGCCTACGCCGGGCATCCCGCCTCGGCATTCTGCACGCCATTCCTTGCGGGGTTGGTGGTTCGGGGTGCGGGGTTGCCACAGTTGGTATCAGAGACCGATTTTACTAGGTTTAGTCTATGTATTGGACTTAGATGACTTTGACCTAGGAATTTAGTGAGAGCTTTAGGTGGTTAAAAAGCTTAAAAGAACTAACTTAAAAGCCTTACTATCTTATTTTCTGTGTGTATTATATGATATGGGTAGTTATGAGGCTTTGTTAATGTTTTAAATTTTCTAATGTGTGATGGTTGCTCGTATTTCTACTTCTCAGTGACATGAGGAGGAGTGGGAGATTGGGATAGCCACACACAAGGCCATCTAATGATGACGGGATGGGGGGATGGAGGAGATCATTCAGGCATAAGGCCGCTTGATGGCAGCCCAGACTGCACAGATACAGGCGTTGGTGCAGCAGGTCGAGGCTGTTACTCGACAGTCACCTCAGACAATACCTCAGGAGGCCAGCATTAGTGGGGCCGAGGCTAGTGGAGCTGCTGGGGCAGCAAGACCTCAAATGGCTGTACCTCAGCCTACGCCTACACCTGTTCCTACTGTTGTGGAGAGCCCCACTGATCGACTGATCAGATTGCTAGAGAAGTTCATGAAGCTGAAGCCTAAGGAATTCACTAGTGGGGTTAACTTGAAGAAGGCCAAAGATTGGCTGAAAAATGTCAAGAAGATCAGTCGCTCCTTAGAGCTCGATGAGGAGTCTCAAGTCTTATGTACTGCTCACACACTGGAGAGTGATGCAGAGGACTGGTGGCTTTCGAGTCTTAGAGTTTTTTAGAGTTTGATGCAATTCTAGGGATAGAGGCTCGCAACTTATCATGAAGTTGTCGATTGTTGCGCGAAGAGAGTCATTTTTCAGATCCCCGGACACCCAGTGTTTACATTACAGGGTAGAGCTTCAGACCAGACAGTCACAAGGGGTAGATTTGTGACTGATGGAGATAGGGAGATTTTGGCTGGGTTAGTGCTTGATGAGGAAGAGACTAGTGAGGTGATACTTGAGGATATTGCTATTGTTAGGGACTTTCCAGATGTGTTCCCTGCGGATCTTCCAGAATTACCACCGAAGCGAGAGATCGATTTCATCATTGAACTAGTCCCTGGCATGAAGCCTATCTCCATGGCACCGTATAGAATGGTGCCAGCCGAGTTGAGAGAGTTGCAGAAACAGCTCGAGGAGTTATTGGCTAAGGGCTTTATTTGCTCGAGCGTGTCACCCTGGGGAGTTCTAGTTCTTTTTGTGAAAAAGAAATATGGGAGCTTGCGGTTGTGCATCGACTATCGCCAATTAAACAAGGTGACCATCAAGAACAAGTATCCTCTCCCAAGGATTGATGACCTGTTTGATCAGTTGAGGGCAGCGAGGTATTTTTCGAAGATTGATTTGCGCTCCGGGTATCATCAGCTGAGGATCAGGGAGGAGGATGTGCCTAAGACAACATTCAGAACCCGCTATGGACATTATGAGTTCCTTGGGATGCCATTTGGTGTGACTAATGCACCGGCGATGTTCATGGACCTGATGTAGAGGGTCTTTAGGCAGTATCTGGATAAGTTTGTCATCGTCTTCATTGATGACATATTGGTGTATTCCAAGACTCGGGCTGAGCATGAGGAACACCTTAGAGTGACCTTGCAGACTTTGAGAGAGCATAGGCTATATGCAAAGCTAAGCAAGTGCAAGTTTTGGATCACCGAAGTGAAGTTCTTAGGTCATGTGGTGAGTTCTGAGGGATTTCAGTTGATCCGTCTAAGGTTGAAGCCATTATCAGTTGGCCTAGGCTTACCACAGTGACCGAGATCAGAAGCTTTCTTGGGTTAGCTGGTTACTATAGGAGATTCGTTCAGGGATTCTCCAAGATAGCTACGCCTATGACTAGGCTCACCCAGAAAGATGTGTCCTTTGTATGAACTGAGGAGTGTGAGAATGCCTTTTTAGAGCTGAAGAAAAGATTGACATTTACTCCAGTGTTGATTGTGGAAGAGCCTGATCAGGAGTTGGTTATCTATACTGATGACTCTCGTATCGGCTTTGGTTGCGTGTTGATGCAGAAGGATAGGGTTGTTGCTTATGCATCGAGGCAGTTGAAGGTGCATGAAAATAACTATCCTATTCATGACTTAGAACTGGCCACAGTGGTTTTTGCTTTGAATATTTGGAGGCATTATCTCTATGTTGAGAGATTCACTTTGTATTCTGACCATAAGAGTCTCAAGTACTTATTCTCTCAGAAGAAATTGAACATGAGGCAGAGAAGGTGGTTAGAGCTCCTCAAAGACTATGATTTTACATTATAATACCACCCAGGTAAAGCCAATGTAGTGGCTGATGCGTTGAGCAGGAAGCGGGTAGAGACAGTTATGGTAGCACGCCAGATGTCTCATGAGTGGAGACTACTTGAGGCGGCTACGGTTATGAGTATATGTGCTACCCCTTCAGATCAGATTGTGATATGTGCTCAGATGAGAGCTCAGCCTACACAAGTCCAGGAGGTGATTGACCAACAGAGACTTGACGTTGATTATGGGATGTACAAGTCTTGGGCTGAGAGCAGTGATTTTACTGATTGGCACTTGTCATCTGATGGTGCCTTGAGATTTAAGGGACGTTTATGGGTTCCCGCAGATCCACGACTCAGACAGAGTGTTCTCCAAGAGGCTCACAGATCTCATTATGCTATTCATCCTGGCGGAACCAAGATGTATCATGATATGAAAAGAATGTATTGGTGGCCCGACATGAAGAGAGAGATAGCTCAGTTCATTCAGAGGTGTGAGATCTGTCAGAGAGTCAAAGCTAAGCATCAGAGGCCTGGTGGGCAGATGCAACCTCTTGCCATTCCTGAGTGGAAGTGGGAGCATGTCACTATGGACTTTGTTGTGGGATTACCCAACACCCCGAGGAGACATAATGTTGTTTGGGTTATTATTGATAGCTTGGCTAAGTCCGCTCACTTTCTACCGGTGAACACTAGGGATTCTATGGACAAGCTGAGCAGACTCTATATGCGGGAGATAGTCAGATTACATGGAGTGCCAGTTTCGATTATGTCAGATAGGGATCCAAGGTTTACAAATGTATTCTGGCAGGGGTTGCAGAGGCAGCTCGGCACTAGACTAGATCTCAGTACCGCTTTTTACCCTCAGACGGATGGCCACTCTGAGAGGTTGATATCGATTTTGGAGGATATGCTTCGAGCTTGTGTCCTTGAGTCCAGTGGTAACTGGGAGAAGTACATACATCTATGTGAGTTCGTGTACAACAACAGCTATCAGTCCAGTATTGGCATGACTCCTTTTGAGGCATTGTATGGTTGACCCTGTAGATCTCCGGTCTGTTAGACGGAGGTAGGGGATCTTGCAGTGATGGGACTAGAGTTTGTACAAGAACACAGAGAAGATTAAGAGGATCAAACATAATATGAAGGTAGCCCAAGATAGGCAGAAGAGTTACGCTGATGCCAAGCGGAAGATCGTAGAGTTCGAGGTGGGTGACCAAGTTTTATTGAAAGTCTCACCTTAGGAGGGCCAGACGAGATTTGGGATAAAAGGAAAGCTCGCTCTGAGATTTATTGGGCCGTTCGAGGTTTTAGAACGAATTGGCCCCGTCGCTTACCGATTAGTTTTGCCACCTCAGTTAGCAGCAGACCACAATGTCTTTCATGTGTCAATGCTGAGAGTGTACAAGAGTGATTTCGATCACATCTTGGACTGGAGGAACATTGAACTGGGGCAGGATGGGACTTATGATGAGGAACCTATTCAGATACTTGATCAGAAGGTCCAGAGGTTACGTAACCGTGAGATTCCGATGGTTAAGGTGAGATGGCAGCTCCATGGCGAGGAGCAGGTTACTTGGGAGCGTGAGGACTACATGATGGAGCACTTTGCTGAGTTCATGGGCTTAGGTAATTTCTTAACCTTAAAACATCGAGGACGAAGTTCATTCTAAGGTGGGTGTGATGTGACGCCCCAAAAATTATTTCATCTAGCCCATAACCCAATTGCATTTTGCCCAAACTCTATGTGTTGCCTTGATATGTTTAGTGTTTGTTTGATGATTGTTTAATGTTTGTATATTTGATGCTTGATAATGTATATAAATATGTGCATTATAAATTGTATATGGGTCATGTTAAATTAAAGTATAATGCATATGTTATTATTTATGCATGGGCCCATTAAACCATGAATTGATATGGGTTAGGATTGATTGAATAAAAGGATAAATGAGAATAAAAAATTTGGTGTATTAGATGAATTGGACATTTAAAATACATGGAAGCATGAGATTGGTTAAAGTACATGTGGTTGGTATGGGTAGTATGAGACCAACACATGTCAAGTTGGTCCATGAGAATGGACAAGTGTCCCATGCCCCATTTCTCTTCTCCAATACATGTCAAGTTGGTGCATGAAAATGGACAAGTGTCCCATGCCCCATTTCTCCTCTCCAACACATGTCAAGGTTGGTGCATGAAAATGGACAAGTGTCCCATGCCCCATTTCTCCTCTCCAACACATGTCAAGGTTGGTGCATGAGAGTGGACAAGTGTCCCATGCCCTACTTCTCTTCCCCAAAGAAGTCCTAGAGAGTGAGATGAGTGGAGAGAAAGGAAAAAAGAAGAGAAAGGAAAGAAGAAGAGAAAGAAAGAGGGAGTTGCTTTGAGGAAAGTCTCATCAACATTTTCATCAAAGAGCTGGATCTTCGTACTATATGGTCAGATTGAGCTCAACATTTGTCAGCAAGTTCGTATCTTATGGGTAGTCATTCTGGTCGGTGGAGATCTTGATTAGAGTTCTCCCGCAGTTTAGATCAAACTTATAAATCTCCTAAATCTACCGTTGGATGGATATGATAGTTGATAAGATGGTTCACAATGAATCGTTCTGCATTATGAACAGTTGAGATGTTGGTGGGTCTAGTAGTTTGTGTGATATAGTCACCTGAGTTTGAGTATTTGCAGCAGGAAAGGAGAAATTGTCTGATTAGAGACTTGTTCATCAAAGAGGTTTATCCTTTTGGTCCACCGTTGGATTGAGCTGATTTTTGGACAGAAGGTTTGTCTCTTAACATACCTCAATCTGTACGGTTAATTTTGTGATTAACTATTTTTGTTGGCAGCTTGATACATCTGAACAGAATATTAAATGGAAAATTTGTAGGGTTGCTTGTATTAGACCTAAATTTAGGATATGAACTTAGAACTTTCTAAATAGCTTGCATGTCAACTATGTTGACCTAGTTGCCATTATTGATGAACCCATGAATCAAAATCAGTGATATACATGGCTGAACATCACCACCTAGTGTAAATCGGCAATATGGCCTAAGTATGAAAATTTTTATATTTTAGGGCTTTTGATGCTTTTGGTCTAATATCATTGAATTGATGCAACTTATGTTTAATTAAGCATGATTAGGGTTGAGTATGCTACTGATTTGGTGGTTGTGACCATAGCATGGGTTATGCCTACTTGTGATCAAATGGCCCAATTTGAGCATGTTTATCCCTAAGGAATTGAAAATCAGTATTTTTGATTAATAGAATGGTTTATGAATGAGAACTATGCATTAGAGGCCTAAGTCACGTGATTTGAATTGAATGATGGGATTAGATGAGATTTAGGCGTATTGTCTATATGTGGGCTGATTTAGGGTTGATGTGTAATGTCTTTGTGATTGAGCATAGAAATTGATGTATGGTTGGATATTGATGAATGTTTTAGGACCTTGATTGGGTTGATTCAGTTTGGTGTCCGTGTGTGGTTAGATACTCTCGCGAGGCTTGGTTGTGAGTAGACTTCATTTATGATTATATCTTTTATGTCATCATATCACTTATATATATTGTATGTTGAAAGCATGAATGCGTCATAATGTTTTGAATGATGCATTGATTTGAGAAAACCTTATGACTTTGGTTGGGCCCATCTATCTGGCTAATAGGGGGACTTAACCTTGTCATATAAGGGTTTTAAAAAAGGAAATATTTGGGGATGAGAACGGTATGGTGAAATAGACGTGCAATAGTAACCCCAAATAAACATGATTGGGGATGAGAACGGTACGGTGAAATAAACGTGCACTAGTATCCCCAATGCATGTGGAATGTGGATCCAAATTGATAAGCTTTTACTTGCATCGAACTTATTATAAATGCTTGATATCGATATGTTATGAGCTTTTAATCATGCTACACATTGACATGCATACATGATATTTATTGATGAGGATTGATAACATATTTGAATTCTATTCACTGGGCACCGTTAGCTCACCCTCATTTTCCTCTTTCAGGTCCTTCTGTCCTGAATAAGGGCAAAGGAGTAGTCATATCTTGAGGGCCTTGCCGGCGAGAGAATCGAAGGTCTCGATGTGAGTTGAGAGGCATTTTGATTGAATTATGATGTATTATATTTTGGACTATGTAATTATAACACTTACCACATTGTAGTATGGGTGAGTTGAGACTTGTTAGATAAACCATGTGGGCATATGACGATTTTATTTATTGTTCATTTTTATGGATTACCTCTTGTCTTGGATGATTAATACAGTGGGTAGTTTTGTTTAGTACCTTTTGATATTATGTCGTTGTTTGAGATAAGGCTCGTAGGGTCTCAACCACCTCACGGGAGTTGAGGGGTGGTTGGAGATGCCTACGTCGGGCGTCCTGCTCCGGCATTCCGCACGCCATTCCTTGCTGGGTTGGTGGTTCGGGGTGCGGCGTCGCCACTGCTTGTGATCAACTCCGAAGTTTGAAACCCCAATCGCCAAATCTCTCTTTGTCTCTGTTATTCTCCGGTATTTTTCTTCTTTCTTTCTCTTTTTTTTTTTCTTTCTCCGGCGCTTGTGATCCGTCCAACGTTGTTCTTCTTCAGATAGAGAAGAACGACGGTTTCTTCTTCTTCTTCTTCTTCTTCTTTAGAGTTGTTTTGTTCAACTTGGAGCTATTCTTGCCCAACTCATGGAGGACAACGCAGCCCATGGGCTTTGGTACAATGAAAGCTATTGAACGAAGCATTACAAGAACGACATCAAATTAAATTGTTATGTAAAGGCCTTCTTGTTTGGGAATCATGAGTCTTAATTCAGTCTTTTACATGATCTTTTTAGGTTGAGGACGTACGTTATGCACCAAGCAATTCGGACAAGAATAAATTGCGTGCGTTACAGGTGGGGATGATTCTATGCCTTCATAATACGTATGGCGTGACATCACTAAGGAACACGATTAAGATAAGAATCACACATATGGGGCAGTTATTCTAAGGAATATCGCCATTGATTATTATGGGGCAGTTATTCTAAGGGATATCGCCAATGTTATTATGGGACAGTTATTCATGATGAATATCGCCAACGAGTTTCTAATTTTTGGGTAGTGCCACCCTGAGCTTGATTTCCTAAAGGTACGTGATTTAGAACGTGATAAAATTGTCGACTCAAACAATCTAATGTTGCAACGATTAATGTGTGAAACTTGTTTGTAGTGTTCTTGTGTATGTATCATGATAAAATGTTGTGAATTGTTTAGATAACCCACTGGGCTTTCAATCTTACCCCTATTTTTCATATGTAGGTACTTAGAAAATAAAGTAGCAAGTTATGACGTGGTTCAGTGATAGGGGTAGGATGGTAATCTGGATAAGATTTTAATTAGTGAATGAGCTAATTACTTGTTTGACTTTGTGAACTTTTTATTTGATTTTTAAAAGTTTATTATTTAAATGGGTCGTATTGACAATCGAAATTTAATGAACATTATTACAGTTAGTAAAGACCCTGTGGTTTATTTCACGTGTGAATGCCTTGGACTTGAATTCATTAATTCTATTTGATGAATGTATTTAAATGTTGTGTCCATAATGGATGGACAAGGGCAAGTTCCCTCACAATAATTTGTATGGTGGAATTATGTGGTCCTTAGCATGAAGATAAAAGGGTGTTCGTTTATCTTAACCAGTAAGTGGGTTAGAAGAATACAAATTCATATTTTTACAAATTTTATTACTTATATAATGGTTATGGGTTAAGATAGACGGATACGATTAGCATCTCGATTTTCAGTGATTTTTCTCGATAAAATAAAATATTCATTATTTTACTTGAAATTTAAGTTTTTAAAATTGGGGTGTTACAAATTGGTATCAAAGCTTAGGCTTCAGATCATGGGAAATATTACACCAAATTTTAAGAAGCTTAGCATCAGACCGTAGGTATCAAATCTTTATGATATTAGTGTCCAACTTGAGCTAGATAAATATGCCAATGATAAACCTTATAACATAATATCGAGAATGAAAATACAGTGGTTCTAACAAATTCAAAGCTTTTAGGACATCGGTTAGAGATGAAAACTTGTATGGAAACTGTTTGGTTAGAATCTAAGATCCGGATGAATCTTTTATTCTTGGTTCCAAAGCGGTATGGGACGTGGAGGAATTTAAGGGTATTTGAGGAGTCTTGAAATTGGAGACTGACAGGTCATGTATGGTGAATGACTAACAACTTTGGACGAGCTTGTATCGCTACTTTCAACTGGTATGGGACAGCTTGGACATAGTGGGTACCTGGGAAGCCTTAGTTGGAAGGACATTTGCACATTGTTTGGGTGTATTGAAGTTCTTTATGGAAGCTTATATCACCGGGCTAGAGTGGTATGAGACACTTGAATACAGAGGGTATAAGTGAAAGTTTGGGAATTTTCTTTATACCATTATTGTGTGGTATGTTGTTTGTTTGTTTGCTTGTCTTGTTTACATGTATCAAAACCAAATCTTGTACCCTGTGACAATCATGGATTGCCAAAATCTTATAAAACCTAGAAACTGAACCAATAGGATCATTTTACTTTCGAGAACTTAGAATTTTGAATCTAGAGTCACCCTAAACGAAAATAATTATCTCATGTAGTACTAAAGATGAGTTAAAATTTTATAGATGGCTGCACCTCGAAGAAGAAACACAAGGTCTGTGAGTGATCTCATAAGGGACACTGAACCAGTTGTGCAGACACAACCGACATTCGAACCTCAGCCAACGGAGCAAGAACATGCAAATCTGACAGCGAATGTTGACTTTACTGGAGCAGAGAATGTCCGACCTACAGCAGTTCCAACCCCTGGAATTGTTTTGGGACCAAAGATGATGGCAGAATTTGTGAGACAAGTAGTGGAACAGGTGACCGGACAGATGCCTCAACCTCAACTGAATCCAACAATTGTAGTGCAGAATGAACCAGGAGCTCGAAACATCAGGAGACCTGAAAAAAAGGAATGGGCGGATCAATTGAGAGACTTCCAACGTATGCATCCTTCGAAATTTGAAGGAAAACCAGATCCAAGGGAAGCTGACAAGTGGTTCCAGGAGGTTAGGGAACACTTGGAAGTTCTTGGAGTGACTGGTCCAAGAATGGTGGCGATTGCGGCTCACCAATTCATAGGTGAGGCCAAACATTGGTGGAGAATGGTTAAAGAAAGTCCTATAGTAGACGTGAACACTATGACCTGGACAACTTTTGAGGAGATATTTTATGATAAATATTCGTGCACCCCAACAAAATAAAAATCAAGTAGTAGCTACGAGACTTTGCTTCAAATGCAACCGACCGAGTCATTTGGCACGAAACTGCACTATACAAGGAGTTCGACAAAATTTTCGTCCGGGCAATTGGCAGAACAACAACAATGTGCAAGGAAGAAATCAATCCAATAGTCCAAGCTATAATCAGAATCAAATCCAAAATTAAAATCAAGGCAGAGTCTTTCCAATGACAGAAGGAAATCCTGAGCTAGAAGTCGGTGCAAACGAAGTAGTGGAAGGTACTTTCATTTTATTTCATGTTACAGTTAAAATCTTGTTTGATTCTGGAGCATCAAGGTCTTTTATTTCTGAAAGCCTAGCCAGAAAACTACAACTTTCCACTGTACCCTTATCTGTTGTTATGAAAATTTCAACACCAGTAGGCGTAAACGTCCCAACAACTGAAAAATGTAGTTGTGACCTTAGAATTAATGATAAGCTGATTTCAGCTGACTTGATACTCCTACCCATTAATGATTATGATGTGATCTTGGGAATGGGTTGGTTATTTGAGTACCAAGCCCAGATCGATTGCCTTCGAAAGAAGATCACTTTGCGGTTACCTTCGGGAGAGTTGTTGAAAATCTATGGGGATAGAAACAAAATCCCGAGGAATATCATGTCCACACTTCTCGAATTTTTGAATCACAAAGAGGAACTCAAAACCCTAACAGAAGCTGAGCCTCTAAAGACCTTGAGGAACTTAGAAGAGTACTTGGTGGTTAGAGACTTCCCTAAAGTGTTTCCTGAATAATTACCAGGATTACCTCCTAAGCGGGAAGTAGAGTTCAAGATAAAACTATACCCTGGAACAGACCCCATAGCCATGTCACCCTACAGAATGGCCCCTGGCGAACTAATAGAACTAAGGACTCAGCTTGATGATCTTAGTGCGAAGAAATTTATCCAGCCGAGCGAATCACCCTGGGGAGCACCAGTATTGTTTGTCAAAAAGAAAGATGGGTCGATGAGACTGTGTATTGACTACAGAAACTTAAATCAAGTCACAGTCAAGAACAAGTACCCCCTACCCATAATAGATGATTTGTTCGATCAACTAAAGGGAGCAACTTGTTTTTCCAAGATCGACCTAAGGTCCAGTTATCACCAACTTAGAATCAAAGAGTCAGACATACCGAAGATAACATTCAGGACTAGGTATGAACACTTTGAATTCAGAGTCATGCCATTTGGACTCACTAATGCACCAGCAGCATTTATGGACCTCATGAATAGGACGTTTAGGCCTCATCTAAACAAATTTTGTAATGGTATTTGTTGATGATATTTTGGTTTATTCGAAGACTAATGAGGAACATTAGGAACACCTTACGGTAGTTTTGGAAACATTGAGGCGAAATCAATTTTATGCCAAATTTGAAAAATGTGAATTTTGGATGAAGTCAGTCAAATTTTTGGGCCATGTAGTATCATCAGAAGGGATATCCGTAGATCCAACAAAAGTTGAAGCAGTAATGAATTGGGAAAAGCCAAAATTAGTGACAAAAATTAGAAGCTTTTTGGGACTAGCTGGTTACTATAGAAAATTTATTCTAAATTTTTCGAGACTAGCTGAGCCTATGACAAAGCTAACAAGGAAGGATGCCGAATTTAGTTGGGATGAGAAATGTGAGAATTCCTTTCAAGAGTTGAAGAGACGATTGACCACAGCCCCAATATTGATCACTCCTGCAAGCGGAGTTAGATATGTTATTTACACTGATGCTTCTAAGAATGGTCTTGGCGCTGTTCTAATGCAGGAAGGTAAAGTGGTTGCTTATGCTTCTAGGCAACTGAAGACTCATGAACAGAACTACCCGACTCATGATTTAGAATTGGCTGCTATTGCATTCTCCTTGAAGATATGGAGACACTATCTTTATGGAGAGAAATATAATCTATACTTTGATCATAAGAGTTTGAAGTACATCTATACGCAAAAGGAGTTAAATTTGAGGCAAAGGAGGTGGATGGAATTGCTGAATGATTATGATTATCAGCTGCATTATCACCCAGGGAAAGCCAATGTAGTCACCAATGCTTTATGTCGAAAATCTTATAATAACGATGCAGAAAAAGCCCAGATGTACCAATTGATTGGAGATTATAATTTGGGCGTACAAAAAGGTGAAAATCAGATTTTCTTATATAATATGAGCTGCAAGCCAGACCTACTACATCAAATTAAGGAAGGTCAAGCTCAAGATAGAAAATTGATAAAATGGGTGGCAGGTGCAAGAGCCAATAATGGAAATGCAAATTTCAAGATCGATTCAGAGGGGTTATTGAGATTCAGAGACCGAATTTGTATACCAAGAATTGAGAAAATTAAAAAGATCTTATTTGATGAAGCACATCAGATTAAATACACTTTACATCCTGGTGGAGATAAGATGTACCAAGATTTGAAGAAAAACTACTGGTGGAAAGGTATGAAGAGAGATGTGGCCAAATATGTGTCTAAATTCCTTACATGTTAGCAAGTTAAGGCCGAACATAAAAGACCGTCTGGATTGTTACAACCTTTAAAAATCCCTGAATGGAAATGGGATAACATAGAAATGGATTTCGTCGGAGCTCTTCCTAGAAATCAGAAAGGTGAGGATAAGGTTTAGGTAATTGTGGATCGACTTACTAAAGTGGCACACTTCTTACCTATTAAATCCACAGATTCGGTTAGTAAACTGGGTGAGCTATATGTTAAGGAGATTTTGAAGTTACACGGAGTACCCAAATTGATAGTGTCAGATAGAGATTCCTTATTCACATCTCAGTTCTGGCAGAGCTTGCAACAGGAATTGGGAACCAAATTAACCATGAGCACCGCCTATCATCCTCAGACAGATGGTCAATCTGAAAGGGGTATTCAGTTATTGGAAGACATGTTGAGAGCTTGTGTACTAGATTTCAAGGGAAATTGGAGTAAATACTTACACTTAGCAGAGTTTGCTAATAACAATAGTTAGCAGGCAAGTATACAAATGGCTCCATATGAAGCCCTATATGGACGACCATGTAGGTCACCACTGTGTCGGGCCGATTGGGAAGATAAGGTACTTACAAGACCTGATATGATAATTAAGATGAACGAAAAAGTGAAGTTGATCCAGAAAAGGCTAGTTACTGCACAAAGTAGGCAGAAGAGCTACGCAGATAAGAGGCGCCGACCTCTAGAGTTCCAAAAAGGTGATAAAGTATTTCTGAAAATAAGCCCTCAAAAAGGAAAGGGAAATTATCGCCGCAATTCATCGGTCCATTCAAGATTAGTGATCGAATTGGCGAGAATGCTTACAAACTAGACTTGCCAACTAGTTTATCCGCCATCCACAACGTGTTCCATGTGTCGATGTTGCGAAAATATGAACCAGACCCTTCCCACACCATCGATTGGAAAGAAGTAAAAGTACAAGCTGATGCCACTTATGAAGAATGACCTTTAAAGATCCTAGATTGGAAAGTTCATAGTTTGAGAAACAAAAGCATTCCATTAGTTAAAGTATTGTTGAAGCATCATGGAGTTGAAGAAGCCACTTGGGAACCTGAAAGTGAAATGAAGGCCAAATATGCTGACTTATTCCAAAGAACGCTCTAGGTTTCGACATACCACTGGTCAAAGGTGGAAAAAGTTGAACATCATCAAGTAAGTAAGCTTAAACTTTAATTTCGGACAAAATTTCTTTTAAGGCGGGAAGAATGTAATCCCCTAAAAAGTTCAAAAAAAAACACCTAAAATCTCTCACCTTCGATCCACTACCCTCAAATCTGGGAAATGTAGAAGTCCAAGTCGCCGAAGCTCGCGCGTTCTACGGGTTCCAAATCGCAATCGAGAACATCCCTTGTTCTTCGGAGCTTGAGATATGTTTTCGTGCGCACATCCCGGGCTCTACTTCCTTATAAAGGAAACTAATCGCCATGACTCCTTACTCTCTCGCCCTACAATCTCGCTTGCAATCTCGCTCTGCAACTTCGCTCTCGACGTGACTCTCAACCCCAATCGCTGAAACCCAATCGCCTCAAAACCTCAATCGCACAAGCCCCTCTCTCTCGAAACCCTTTCTCTCGAAACCAATCACACAAAAACCCAACTCTCTCTCTCTAAACCCAATCGCACAAAAGACCCAACTCTCTTTCTCGAAACCAATAGCACAAAAACCCAACTCTCCTTCTCGAAACCCAGCCGCACAAAAACCCAATTGCCTTTCTCTTCTATCTTGCTCGAAGCTCTCTCTCTCTACTCACGATCAAGAAAGTATTGGCAAGAAGAGGAAGAAAAATGACCCAAGACATTTTCGGATCGACGAGTTTCAACCGGCGCTTGTGATCAACTCCGAAGTTTGAAACCCCAATCGCCAAATCTCTCTTTGTCTCTGTTATTCTCCGGTATTCTTCTTCTTTCTTTCTTTTTTTTTTCTTTCTCCAGTGCCTGTGATCCGTCTGACGTTGTTCTTCTTCAGACAGAGAAGAACGACGTCTTCTTATTCTTCTTCTTCTTCTTCTTCTTCTTCTTTAGAGTTGTTTTGTTCAACTTGGAGCTATTCTTACCCAACTCATGGATGACAACGCAACCCATGGGCTTTGGTACAATGAAAGCTATTGAACGAAGCATTAAAAGAAGGACAACAAATTAAATTGTTCTATAAAGGCCTTATTGTTTGGGAATCATGAGTCTTAATTCAGTTTTTTACATGATCTTTTTAGGTTGAGGACGTACGTTACGCACCAAGGAATTCAGACAAGAATAAATTGCGTGCGTTACAGGTGGGGATGATTCTATGCCTTCATAATATTTTATTTTGATATATAGATAGGAATGTTAAATTAATTAGGTCTATAGTATTATTAGATTGCTTATGCATGCCTATTGTACATGATTTTATATATACCATGTCGTGATTGTTAGCCATGATGATATGTGTGTCAACATGACTTCTTGTTTTGATTAGACAATAATTGGATGCATGCAATTCATGTGATATTTGAGACTCATTTATAAATTATAATGCCTGATAATGAAACGTATGACTTGGAATATTGGCATAGTAAAGTTCATGCGTGAATACTATTATAATTGACTTTGTGACATGATACCATGTGTAGTGAAGTTTGAATATGTTTTATGAATGCACTTAATATCGTACTTATATCGTACGTATGGCGTGACATCACTAAGGAACACGATTAAGATAAAAATCACACATATGGGGCAGTTATTCTAAGGAATATCTCCATTGATTATTATGGGGCAGTTATTCTAAGGGACATCGCCAATGTTATTATGGGATAGTTATTCATGATGAGTATCGCCAACGAGTTTCTAATTTTTGGGTAGTGCCACCCTGAGCTTGATTTCCTAAAGGTACGTGGTTTAGAACGTGATAAAATTGTCGACTCAAACAATCTAATGTTGCAACGATTAATGTGTGAAACTTGTTTGTAATGTTCTTGTGTATGTATCATGATAAAATGTTGTGAATTGTTTAGATGACCTACTGGGCTTTCAATCTTACCCCTATTTTTTACATGTAGGTACTTAGAAAATAAAGTAGCAAGTTGTGACGTGGTTCAGTGATAGGGGTAGGATGGTAATCTGGATAAGATTTTAAGTAGTGAATGAGCTAATTACTTGTTTGACTTTGTGAACTTTTTATTTGATTTTTAAAAGTTTATTATTTAAACGGGTCGTATTGACAATCGAAATTTAATAAACATTATTACAGTTAGTAAAGACCCTGTGGTTTATTTCACGTGTGAATGCCTTGGACTTGAATTCATTAATTCTATTTGATGAATGTATTTAAATGATGTGTCCATAATGGATGGACAAAGGCAAGTACCATCACAATAATTTGCATAGTAGAATTATGTGGTCCTTAGCATGAAGATAAAAGGGTGTTCATTTATCTTAACCAGTAAGTTGGTTAAAAGAATACAAATTCATATTTTTACAAATTTTATTACCTATATAATGGTTATGGGTTAAGATAGACGGATACGATTAGCATCTCGATTTTCAGTGATTTTTCTCGATAAAATTAAAATATTCATTATTTTACTTGAAATTTAAGTTTTGAAAATCGGGGTGTTACAACCATGCTATGGATTTCCATAAAATCCTTTTCTCTATGGACTACTCGCCTAATGCCACGACTAGTAAAGTCATGAGTGTCACCTTACTGTCTGACAATGAGATTCGTTCCTTTTCAGCCCCAGTTCACCCCTTAAAGATAACCTCAGTTCTGAAATCTATGAAGCCTATGAAGGCACGTGGCCCAGACGGCTTCCCTGCATGTTTATATTAGCGTAATTAGGACACAGTTGGCAGCACGATCACTAGCATGATTGAGGATGCTTGGAGGATTGGAATTTTTGATGAAAAGATTAATGAAACCTATATTGCTTTCATCCCAAAAGTTGATTCTACTATTTCTATGTCTCAAATGCGCCCTATTAGCTTATGTAATGTCAATTACAAGTTGATAATTAAAACCATTGTCGGGTGGATTCGCCCTATGCTTTGCAAGATTATTGGTGATACTCAGCATAGTTTTATCCTTGGTCGCAATACCGTGGATAGTGTGATCATTGCTCAAGAAGTTATCCATGTCATGAGGAAGAAGAAAGGTAGAAGTGGTATTATGTCTAGAGAAGGCCTATGATCGGGTGTGTTGGAACTTTCTTCACCAAACGCTCAGGTATTTTTAGTTCCCTGGGAACCTTATCAGGCTGATTATATGGTGTGTTACTTCTGTGCAGTTTTCAGTGCTTTGGAATGGTGAAATTACCCCCAGCTTTAAACCAAAGAGGGGTTTCCGCCAGGTTGATCCTTTGTCCCCTTATCTTTTTGCGTTTTACAGGGAAAGACTATCTCATCGCATTCTTGAAGTAACATATTCTGGTGATTGGTAAACAATAAAAGTCTCTAAGGGAGGGTTAGGCATCTCCCACATTTTCTTCGCAGATGATCTCATCTTCTTCGCTAAAGCTACTCCAAGGCAAACGCGTACCAAGATAAAATCTTAAATGATTTTTTTGTCGATTCTAGTGAGAAGATTAACTTCAGCAAGTCTTAGCTCTCCATTTCTCCTAACTTGGGTAGGAGTCGTGCTCGGGAAATCAGAAAAATATGCAACTTTGATTTAACTAATAATCTGACCAAATATTTGGGCTTCCCTCTTATTCATTCAAGGGTTAATCGAAAAACTTTCCAGCCAATTATAGACAAGCTAGAACAAAGGCTCTCAGGTTGGAAATCCAAACTTCTTTATCGAACTGGAAGGGCCACTCTAGTTCAGTCTGTAACTTCAACGACACCAGTGTATACCATGCAATGTTTCAAGGTGCCTACATCAGTGTGCAAGAGATGGATCAGCTTAATCGTAGTTTTATATGGAACAACTCTCCTGAGAGCACGAAAGTGCACCTTGTCAACTGGGACCAAGTGTGCAATCCTAAAGAAAATGGAGGTCTAGGGGTGAGAAAAATGAGGGAATCTAATGTTGCGATCCTAGCTAAGCTTGCCCAGAGTTCTTACTGAGAATAATGCTTTATGGATCCGTGTCTTAAAGAAGAAATATGTTAAACATGGCTCATTCCTCCAGCAGTGTCCTAATTAGGGGTGAAATCGGGTCGGGTTTTGGCCCAAAACCTATCCGACCTCCCCTTTTTTGGGGGCCCGGTCAGATCGACTTAAGGTCGGGTCGTGTCGGGCCGAGCGGGTAGGTCGGGTTGGGCCCCCCATTTTAACCCAAAATTCTTTTTAAAAAAATAAAAGAAAAAAAACTTGAAAAAAACATTGTATCACAAAAATGAAATCATAGCAAATCACAAAACATTAAAAAAAATATAATAATAAAGTAAATCAAAGAAAAATCTTAATGTAATTAAACAAAATAAAAAAGTGAAAAGAATTCTAAAGAACATAAACTAAACAAATAAAAAAAAAGAATATACCATATACATATGTAAATATGCACACTCACCCACATATACATACATACATATATATATATATATATATAATTTATTTTTATGGGGCGTCCTTGCCAAAGCACAGAGGCCCCAATTGCCCAAAGGGCTTGAGTGAAAGTGAGGTGGGAGGGAAGGGGATTTTATAGGGAAGAGCTCACCCCATCTCCCAAAAGTTTCAATGTGAAACTAAAAAAAGGGAGAGGGCCTCCCCATATTGGAACTTTTGGAAAAGGAGGTGAACTTTCCCCATATAAAACTCCCTCCCCTCCTATATCCTTCATTTCCTCGTCCAACCCACTCCTCCCCTACAAAATTCCATTTTCTTTCACCTTACTCAATCGCTCAAAGGCATTAATTCATATTATAAAAAGTTTCCTCCCTTCCAAGTCATATTCCATACTTATTGATATATATTATATAGAGCTATTTAAATTATTTAATAAGTTTTAAAGTGACTACAAAAATAATTATCTATTTTGCATCTTCATAAGTGTGGGTGATATTAATATAATTAAAGTTGGGTGTAACATTTGTGTTAAAATTAGTCTTTCTTTTTTTTCTTTTGAAAAGAAAATTAGTACCTATTCTTATAAAATATGAGTCTCTACTTGCATTTATATAATCTTTTAAATGACCACCACGACATTGATTAGTTTTTACTCATATCACCACTTGCATTTATATAATATAATTATAAGATAAGTAGTAGTTGTTGGGTTGGGGAATCCCCCCTTCCCCAAAACTTTCAACTAACCATCTCCCCAAAACCTTTATAATTATGTTTATTCTCTCTTTAAATTGGTGCAACTTGTAATGGGTTGGGGAGATTTTTGTTTCCTCTTTTCTAAGTCAATAAGTCATGGTCCAGCTCCCATGATTATTGGATAAAGTTATTCAAATTATTTGACAATTGTATTGTGACCAAAAAAATAATTAAAGTTGGGTATAACATTTGGGTTAAAAATATTCTATTCTTATAAAATATTAATCTATAATTGCATTTATATAATATTCCCAAGTTAGTACTATGACAATTTTTGCAAGGTCAATACTCATGACATTGATTAGTTTTGAATCATGTCACAATAATATAATTAAAGTTGGGAATAATATGTGTTAAAATTAGTTTATTCTTATCAATAATTAGTCTATACTTAATACTTGCATTCACATAATATAATATAAGGTGGGTATAATATATGTTAAAATTAGTTTATTCTTATAAAAATGAGTCTATACTTGCATTCACATAATATAATAAAATTTGGGTATAATATGTGTTAAAATTAGCTTATTTTCATAAAAAAAATAGTCTATACAAATTAGACTTCATACTAGTATGATCTAATAATAATAACAATAATAATTTCAAATTTATAATTTCTAATGTTATAATAATTAAGATATGAAAAATAAAAGAATTTATAAGTAATAAGTTTTCATCACCAATTATAGGATATATTCTCATGTTTAAACTTGAATCCTTAAAAATTTCTTTACACACACACACACATATATATATGCTAGGATGATATAATTATAAAGATATAACTGGAGATGATATAATAATTTCAATGTTTTATTTTTATTATCAACATTTAATAATCTTCTTCCATATGAAAAAACAATTAATCCACTCAATCGAATGAGTTGTATGAGATTTGTTAAATATCTTTTACTTTTATAGTCAACTATAAGGTCAAATTATTATTATTATTAGAATAAGGGTCAAGTTAACTAATGAACATTTTAATTTGGTAAATTAATTTTTAAATGACAATATATACTCAGCCCATTTTAATTATAATATGGTTTAATTGCAGCAAATAATTTATTCATTTCAAAAGTAAACGAAACTTTTAATCAGTCAATTTGATACAGTTAAGTGTTCAGTATTCATAACCCAATGGTCCAGTAAATGATTGTCAAAGTAACTAATACATTTTTTAGAAAAAAAATTAAACTAATACTACTTATCTTATAATTAGATGCACCTCTTGCAACAATTTTATGATTTCTCAAATGATATCAAATTATCAACGTTGGATTTACATATAATTGGAAATCAAAGTTTACCCAAAAAATAAATAAATAAATAAATCAACTATATATGATATGGCCTATGCATATAATAGATTATAAATGATCAATTAAGATTCTTGAAGATATATTTAGCACATAACATTTAGGCCTTTTTGACTTATTAAAAATTGCACTCATGTACTTAGAATCAACCCAAAAACTTGAATGGATATACCATATATTTAGGTTAATTTTTGCTAAGGTTATGTCCATAAATCATAATCACCTTTGTTTTCTATGTCATGTCCATGTGTAATGTATATAGAACCCCCTTCTTCCCCCTTTTAGTCCCACAACATTTGTGCGTATATAGGTGTATGGAGATCTCTATTAATTAGACAGAAGTTTTGTTCTCTTTCTTTTTTTTTTAGTCTCACATTGCTTTTGAAAGGAGAGATATTGAACTCTCCTCCTATAAAAAGGGTTCCCCACCCCATTATTTACACAATCAACATTCGCTTTTACGCTCCAATTTTGGAGCATGAATGTTGGGAGTCCTCAATGAGGAAACCTATATTAAAATAATTTATTTGCTAGATTAAGATTAGGTTATAAAATTAAAATATAATTTAGTTAGAAGTTTGTTGTATTTAGAATTATACAATAAATTTTAGCATGTAGGTTAAACTTGATACTTTGTTTATATAGATTAGGATTTTTGGATTGTTTATATGTATATATATATATATATATACATTGGGTCGGGTCACTCGACTGGGGTTTTAATTAAACTCGAGACCCGACCCGACTAGGTCGGGTATTCTAAAAAAGCCACTCGACCCCACTTGACCTGAAATGGTCGGATTTGGTCGGGTCGGGTTAGTCGGATTGCTTTCACCCTTATTTCTAATGGCCAGGATTCTTTCATTTGGAAGAGTTTGCTATATGGGCTCAAGTATTTAAAGCCCGATTTAAAATGGAGGGTCAGTAATGGAGCTTTTATTTTCCCGTGGGATGATTTTTGGTATGGAAATGCTATCCTTTGTCAGCTAGTAACATCCATCCTCAAGACACCACCATGTGCGCCAGCAATATTATCAACACAGATAGGAGATAGTGTTTGGACCATATTCAGACTCCGCTCCTAGCTGTCATTAAGAATATCATTTGAGGTGCCCCAATTCCATGGGCACCTGGTGAAGATAAACTTGTAAGGAGTTTGACACATAACGACAATTTCACTGGACGGTCAGCTTACCGTCTCATCCATTGCACTGAAGCTATTGTTACCCAGGATGATTGGAAGTGGATTTGGAAGTTAAAGTACCATTAGAAGATGAAGTGCTTCATTTGGCTTGCATTACATGAGAGACTACTTACTGAATCTGTGCGGTGTCATAGGGGTATAACAACAGATTCTTTATGCAAACCCTATTTACAAAGTGAGGAAGATACACTCCATGTCCTACGTGATTGCCACACTCCTTTTGGCCTAAGTGGTCTCTCACTTAGCACTCTCAGACGTATTTTGATGCTAACAAACAATATACCATTTGGTGATAATGTTTGAACTATGCATGTTTCAGCACCACAAGCAAAAAGAAGAAGGAAGACGGATTACAAGTACAAAATGGACTTAAAGCTCAATTCAAGATCAAAGGCTCTTCTAATGATGGACATCATGAACAAATATTGAAGACTTCAAGATGAGTAGAATTGAGATTAAGAGAGATATGTGTAAGTCTAGAATTAGCATGTACTTTCTTTATTCCTTATCCCTCAATCTTTTCAAATCATACATGCATAAGGCTTTTGCAAAATCATCTATTTAGAGAAAATATTTATGATTGATTTGATTCAAAAGTTTTTCGAATGAATTTCAAACTATTTACATGTTTTTCTGAATGCTTGATTTGATCCGAAAAACATCCATTTTTTATTTGATTTGATTGAGTTTTTGAAAATCAAGAATCTGAAAAATAAAAGTTAGTGTCTTTCAGGACGGTGATGGTCGATCAGGATGTTAATGTAGTGGCTAGTCACTTAATATCAAGCTAATATTGCAGGACGATGATGGTTTCTGGGTTCGAATGTTTATCGTTCACGTCTGGACGTCGATCGAGCGCTCATTGAATGAACTTGAAAATCAATAGTTACGCGTCAGGATGTTAATGGGGTATTAGCGCCCTCCCTGAAATTCCGGGTTTATGGAAATCAAGCTCGTAAGAACGCTTATGCGATATTAGCACCCTCCCTGAGCAAGTTCATGAAAATCTGATTTTTCAGAACAATTTATTTCAGGACGCTACCATGACTTCAGGACGTTAATGTGACCTGTCAGAAAATTCTGAAAAGACTGTCTAAACTGTGCTTCGTTCTGACCATTTCTATTTTCAGTTATGCACAAAGATTTTAGAAATTCTTCAACGTTATTGTTAACTCCATTTTCGTGAAAGTCTTTGATCGTTTGATTTGAATTTTGAATTTCTAAAAACTCCAACAACCATATTTCAGAGTGTAATGGCCAGTGACTGTTCTCCATCTATTTATACACTTGTTCAAGCCATCTTACACAAGAGAAAGAGCTTATGCATAGATTCAAACACATTCTCTAGTTTTCTAAGGTTTCCAAATTTCCGTTAAGTTTTCAAATGAGAAAATGAGCTTCATATTTAAACTACTTCTCTCATTTTTGAAGATCTTGGAATTGGTGTTTGATCAGTAAAAAGATTTTCAAAGTGCCTTGTTCAACCATTTTCAAAGATCATCATTCAAGATTTCTAAAGTTCGCATTTGAGCAATATTGGATCTTGGAAAGGTAAAAGGGTTGTAAATGTCTACTCTCTCTCTACAACTCGAGCTTAATGTTTAATATCTTGTGATTGATGTATATGTGTTGTATTGTAAGTGTTCTACTTGTTTAGGACCATCTTAATCATTATAATCCCGTAACTTAAGTTTGGTGTGTTTCATAATTGAAACAACCAAGTCAAGTGAACTTAATTCACTTGAAGATTTCAAGGTTAATGGAATCATAAGAAGGTTAACCCTCTACCTTGAAGTAGGGTCAAGTGACTCTTCCTTAGCCCACTAAAAGGATCTCGGTTCTTCCTTATCTCACAAAAGGAACAAGTGGTTCTTCCTTATCCCGCAAAAGGAAGTTGTAGATATCCTTACCCTACAAAAGGACAAGTTTACCTTGAACTTGTAAAAGGGCATTTGTAACGGTTTGGTCCTCACCCGTAAAAGGATTCATTAATTAGTGAAGTTTGAAAATCTTAATTGGGAGATTAGGTAGTGAGCGTAGGCGCGACCGAATCACTATAAATGCTAGTGTACTTTACTTTATGCACCTTAGATTAATTTGAGTATTCAATCCAACTTTGTCAAGGAGTTTCATTAAGGAATTAGAAAAGTTAAAAAACGACCATTACACCCAATTCACCTCCCTCTTAGGTGTCCAACAAATGGTATTAGAGAGGGTGCTCACATTTTTGGGTCTAACCACCTAGAAACAAATCCAAGCGTATTTGGTAGAGATTCCCAGCATCACTTCCCCAACAAGATTTCTTCTCCTCTCCCTTGAAGGACTGGTTTCAAGACAAATTGCCAGACTCTAGACACGACATAGGATAACTTTAACTAGGCTTATAGATTCCTAACAATCCTTTGGATCATTTGGAAGTTTAGGAATAGTGAGGTAATCCAAGGTACAATTGCTTCAAATAATGAAATCTAGAGGCACTGGAATCTGTTGCTCTCAGATATGATGGTATCCTTCTTACCTTCACAGTCCAATAGTCGTTAGAGAACACAACATTGGATTGCCTGGACTCCTCCCAAAACTGGCTGGGTGAAGATCAACACTGATGGAGTAGTGAAGGGCAATCCAGGACTTGCCAGCTTTGGAAGTTTACTTCGGAATGACAAAGGTGAATGGGTAACTGGCTACATGGGGTTCATTGGCCATGTTACTAATTTGGTACCTGAGCTATGGAGCATTAGAGAGGGACTTAAGCTTGCTTGGGATCTTCATCTCAATCAAGTTATCTTGGAATCTGACTCATTGAGGTCTAAGCAGTTGGATAATCATCCCCTGGCAGGTATAATAGGGGATTGTCAAGCTCTCATTAATTGTCCATGGACCGTCAATCTCCAACATGTGTTACGAGAAGGGAACCAATGTGCAGACTATCTTGCCAACCTAGGTGTCCACTCTAGCAGTCCGCTCACTACTCTTCATGTTTCTCTTCCGGGCATTTTCCCGTTTTTACTAGCTGACACTTGTAATGTTTGTTTCTTGCGGCTGTAGTGGTTGATTCAATCTTAAAAAAAAAAAACAAACAAGATTGATGGTATATGTGCAATTTAATGAGTTCTCAAAAGTGTTTCAAAAGGTGTGCAAGTTTAATATATCTTAACATAATATATGAGACTTGGATATGGAAGTCTATTTACAAAGATTAAATATAGAAAGTAGATGAAAACAAGAATCATGCACCTAGACATGAATCATGATATGAGGCGATTGTGTGATGTATTTAATGTTTTTGTGTATGTTAGTTATAAATATCAGTGTGACGCTACTCTAATAAAATAGTATTAAAAACAATGTTCTTTACTATTGATTAAAAGTGAACTTGTTAAGAAGGAGCATTATATGAAAATAAAAAATATATATAATTTTAAGATAGAAAATATTTTTTGTTTAAATTTTACGGGCTCTATGCACTTTTATGACTTTATAATATCTAAAAGATTAGTAAAACAATTAATTCAAAGGATGTTTTCAGAAGAATAAGCAATTGCTATTATATATAATTGGCTAAAAAATCTGAATAAAGGTTGTGAGAGACGTACAGTGTACCATATGATCTCACCATTATCTCGATTGAGAGCCCATGCAACACCACTTTTTTGCACTGCCACTGCAATATCCATCCTTGTTCCATTGGCCATATCAATGCTAAGCATCATGGGAGCCTCTCCAAAATCAGCATCTACGTTAGGCCCAGGTGGGCACCTAGGGTTCGACTTATTGGCACAATCACCAAAATACACATCATACCCACCAAGCTGCCTAAACCATATGATCCTCCCATCATCCAAATCAAAGGCTAAGACCGAGTTTCCATGGTTAACTGTTTCAATGCACTGATCCGATGATGAACTAGGGTTTGTTTGGTTGTTTAGTCTTTCTTGGCAATCAAGAACGTGTTTTGGAGCAGAGTATAAGTTGCCGGTGGCGACGAAGACGAGTTTCCTTGTAGTGTCGATGGAAGGGCTACTTCCCCATATGGCTGCTCCTGCATAGCCTCCTTGTTTTCTGTTGTTATCAGGGAGAACATAGGTTTGCCACAAGATGGCTCCAGAGCTAACGTTAAGCTTGGCCAAGCTACCACGGAAGATGCAACAGTTATCTATGCTGGCTCCTTCTTCAAATGAAGATGTTCCGACATAGAATCCCCTAATACAAAAGATTTAAAATTATTACAAGTGGAATTAAAGTTGATCTTAAAATGCTACAATTAATAACACTAACAAGGCTAGCTACAATTTGAGATTTAAATTATCGGTAAGGAAAATGTTGAAATGACATTTTTAGTAGAAATTGATATAAACATTTTCATCAATTTATCATTGGTTTGTATTAAAGGCATGATTCGAGGCAATTTAATATATAATGTATTGAAAGTGATGTTTGTAATAATGCTAACTAGAAATGTTAATGTAAGTAGCACTACTCATGAGTAATGATTTAGAGACTCGAAAAAAATATATTCAGAAAAGATATATTCGGAAAGTGTTCTTAGGTGTCGAGTCGTTGTAGATGGCTTCATGTTAATCCAAGGGATCGACTAAGGGACTCAAATGCGTACACTTCTCAACTATGTTCTTAAGTTTCTCAGTTAATAAGATTATTTATGAACCACACATAATTTTCTCACGTAATCAAACATGCCTTATTAGTTTAATTAAATTATCTCTAGTAAATGTTTGTAATCTGATAAGTAAATTTTTTAGGTATGTTTTATGTTAGTTTATGTCATAGTTTTATGTTATTTTATGTCAGTTTTGGTTTAGTATATTTCAGTTTTACTTTTATATATTATTTTAGGTGAAAGTTTTGAGAGTTCTTGCACTTAGTTCATGTTTGATTTTGTAGGTCTTAAAGTGGTCTTGAAGTGATTTAAAAGTGATGAACAAGTGACCAAGCATTGGAAGAAAAAAATAAGTGTAAAACAAGGCAAAAAAGTATGAAAACTGACTAGAAAAGAGTAGAAAAAAAACCACCAAACCCGAGATTGGGGGCTGGCGTCCACATTTGAAGCCCCAACACTAGAGTGGTGGTGGTGATGTGTTAAAAAACTAGCAAGTGGAGGCCGGGGCACCCAAAATGGAGGCCGCGGCCCCCACACGCGAACCAAAATCCTACTTGGAGTAGGATTTGTATTCCAAGTCTGAATCTTCTCCAATCTTTTTCTACTTTCTCCCACATATAAATACATAATAAAGGAAGGCTTTTGAAGCATAATAGAAAGGAGAACAAGTTGATACGGAGCGGATCTAAGGACACGGAGATTGCATAGTTGGAGACAAGGGAGTGGTCTTTACATTTAGCGATTGGGTTTTTGGTTTCTTCTTGTTTATTTTCATGATGTTAATCAATACTTTTGTGTTTTTCTATATTTCAATGATGAATTAAGTTATTTTTCTAAGGGATAGATGGATCCTAAACTTTGACATTATGTCGTAGATTAATTTTTTATTATTATTAATAGACTTTTATAGTTTATTTATATTTTTCAATTCTTAATGTTTTTGATATACTAGCCATAAATTAAATATTTTTAGATCTTGGGTTCGACACTCGAGAGAGGGAACTTAGGATTGGGTTGGAAAAAATATAACCTAGAAATATTATAGAATCAAGAGATTTATAATTTTCTTTGAAGTTGTGGAAAAAATCACAAAGCGTAATGAGTTTACAGGATTTTGATTTTTATCAAGAGGTAGAAATTAATTTATGTAAATATGTTCTAACTTGGCACTCGAGAGAGAAAGCTAGAGATTTAAGGAATTTTAACTTATAAACTAGGAGAATAAATTAATAATAAATATATATATAAAAGATATAGTTGAAAGTTAGGTGGAGTTGAACCTCTAGAATATCTCTCTATTGATTTTTCTTGATTTTGATTACTTGCGATTTCTTAATTTTTGCTTGCTTTATTATTTTTAATTTAGTTTGTTTTTTAAATTTAATTATCTAGATAAAATTAGAGTTATTAATTACGGTAATTAGTGAGAGTTTAAATTAATTCTTGAGGACGATAACCTGATATTCATCGGTATATTATAACTTGACACCTTGAGTCATAATCTCAAATGAATATTTTTTATATATATCTTCCTCTTATTTATTACATAATTCTATTCATTAGAATATTGGGTGATGATCTAATTCATATTGATCTTAATTAAATAATTAAAGTCAATCAAGTAGACAAGTTCATTCTATGAAGGTCATTATCACTATATTTTTAATTTTGTTCTAAGTTTTTTTATTAGCAAAGTCAATAAGAGAGTTCCTGACCAACCACCTAACTAATTGGCTTTTGTCAAAAAGCCAAAAAAGTATCAACTATTTCTAACTTTGTAATTAAGTTTTTAAAGAAGACCTAGTCAAATAGCTCCATAGTAATATTATTACTTGAAAAGCCTTAGTTGATTACTTCAAAAAGTTAGAATTACCTCCCTGTTTCAGATCATGAGTTTCTTTAATTTAAAATATAGTTGTGTTATTTTTTTTTTCTTCTTTTACTAAGATTTATGATAAAATTTTTGTTGTATGTGATTCCCTTTTACATATATATGTATGTATGTAATGTATTAAAAATGCATGAATCACCCCTAATTTCCAATTCCCAACAAAAATAACTAGATTATTAAAAAAAAAAATCCTAATTCGATTATTAATTAATTAGTTATGAGCCTTTTTTTTTTTTTTTTTTTTGAGAAATTAGTTATGAGCATCGTTTAATGCACTCACCCATTGTAAGCAGTTCCAGACATAGTAACCAAAGCCGCGGGATGATCATCTATCCGAGTCATCCACACCAGCTTCCCTGACTTTCTTTCCAACGCAACCACCACCGCCGGACCATAAACCCCAACGATCAACAAATCACCAGCCACGGTGGGCGTGGCCCGAGCCACACTCGCGTTCACATTTAATATGAACCCAGTCGCTTTGAGCCCAGTTAGCTCCCCCAGGCTCCTCTCCCACACCACGGACCCATCTGCTGCTCTAACTGCGTACACCTTCCCGTTCCAGCACGGAAAATAAAGGGTCCCTTCGAATATTGCCGGTGTTGCAGTTATGTCTTTTCCTGTGAAAAATTTCCACTTCAATTGTAGCTTTGAAACGACGCTTGATGCAGTTATCTTTGCTTCTCCTTCTGCGTATCTCCTGTTCGTCAAGGCTCCTCCATGGTTTATCCACTGTTGTTTTTTTTTTTTAATTTCATAGCCAATTAATTAAATCATAATTAACAATCATGCTTATATATATATATATATATATATATAAATAAGGAGAATATTAATCTAACTATAAAAAGTATAACTTCAAGTGCAACTATACATTCACAATTATTGGATGAATCTATATTTATATATTTCAAAGTGTGTAATAAATGATCTAATGATTATGCATGTAAATATAATACGAATATTTGAAAAAATTCTAAAATTACTCTTTTAAACTTATATTTATCATTTATTGTTTAAATAGTTATAGAGCCAAAATTAATGTAATTTAGGTAGTTATATAACTGTCAATATTCCCCTCTACGGCTCCTATTTTACACAGTTTTTCTGTTTCGATAAATTTATATATAAAGAGAGATATGACTTACTTGTGATCCTGCATGAGCTGTGATTGTGGTGAGAAGAAGTACTGCGCAAAAAGAAGGCAGGCTTGGAGGAAGTTTGTTGCTGGGTGTTGCTGTGGGTGCCATTGAAGTTGCTAAGTGGAGTTCTCTTTTCACGATGAGCGTTGTGAAATGGTTCAAAACTAGTGTTTACTGGTCAAACATTAGAATTGGTCTTTTAAACATGACTCAAGCCTCAAGGATGGGATTATATCCTGAATACACGTGGAACAAGATCAGTGGGAGTGAACACGATGACTTTAGTACATTTACGCCGGTTCCTTACTTAGATGACTAATTCAATTTTTGAGGTTGCTAAATCTTTAGAGGAGAATAAAAAGAAAGTGATTGACGACAATATAAAGAGAAGAATGAAATATTATTATATTTGATTTTTTTGAAAATATTATATTATTGTATTTAATAGTGTAATAAAATAATTCTTATTATAATAAATAAATAATTATTAAACATATTAGTATTTTTATTAAAAATAATAAAGTATTTTTATTAAAAATAATAAAGTATTTTTATTAAAAATAATAAATTTGTTTTTTTATTAAAAATAATAAATTTGTTTTTTTATTAAAAATAATAAAATTCGTTGGGATGAAAAAATAATAATAAAATTATTTTTAAAAAATAATTAAATGAATATTTCATAAAAATTTAAAATTTCTATTATTAATATAAAGTTAGAATAAAAAATAATTTTTAAATAATAAAGTATTTTTTATTAAAATAATAAACTTATTTCTATTAAAAACAGTAAAATTGGTTTCTTACAAATAATAAAATTAATTGTGATGAAGAATAATAATAAAATTATTTTTTAAAAAATAACAAAATGAATATTTCATAAAAAAATATAAATTATTATTATTAATATTAAGTTAATAAAATCAATATATTTTAATAAAAATATCCTATTTAATAAAAGTAATATTAAACATAGGTGAAATAAATAATAATCACATAACATAATAAATTTAATTTATTATTTTATTTACACTAAATTAAACTTATTATAAACATGTCACACAATAATTCATAAAAATATTTATTAAAATATCTAACAAGATCATATTGGAACTCAAAAAAAAAGATCAAAAACCAAAAAGAAGATCATATTGATTAAGAGTCATGCACTTACTTTTTAACTCCTAAGAAATGCCTAAAGGCTTCCTAATACATACATGTCTTAAAAAGTCTTATCTAACTTATTCTAATAAGTCCAAAAGATCACATCCTCCAAAGTAAAGAAGCAATCGGTGTTAGCTTGATTTTGAACAAGTTGTCCAACTCTTATGCATTGTGTATTTGCAAACCATCAACTTTTTTAACTTCATTGTACACCTTCATTTTTTTGATTAGCACTATGAGCCACATGTTGAAAGCACTGGGCTATTTTGCTAATGTTCTCACCAGTTGCAGCTAACATGATGTAAAATTGTTTGACAGTCTCAGTCAAAGCATCAACCATTTTATCTCTTCCTATATTTTTTTTTTGGTTGATTGAGTTTGATTTGATTGTCGAGGTGTTTGATTAACTTCAATATCTTCAAAAGGATCCATAAAAGACTCTAGATCAATCACTTCCTCAATCTCTTGTTCTTTATCAATCTCATTAACCATGTCAAACAACTTCATCGCACCTTATTCATTAGCACAATCTTTTTTAAATACAATACCCAACTCATTATAATGAGGAAAAGATTTGTTTCTTAAGCCTTTTGTAGCTGGGTAACTCTGCAATAAATATGACATAAGATAAATTAAAAATAAAGTTAAGATAAATTTAAACATTTAATAAAGAAAAAAAAATGTACAAAGAACTAACCTTTACCCATTCATCAAACACATTTTGTTAAGCACCAATGCATTTTGCATTTTCATTCTAATCGAATCCACTTGCAGATGGCCATAGTATTTCAACAGCTGCATGGTACTGTTCTTTTAACGTTTTAGCACGAGAATCAATATGTGGTTGTGTTTTAAGTCGACATATTGGAAATTTTTTTCAAATATCATTTTTCTCTATTTGTTGTAAAATGTCAGGCTTGAAGGGTCTTACTTTTCACTTTCCAGTATTAGAAATTTTCATCAAGCATTCTACCAATTGTGCATCTTCCAATGTTGTCCACTATGCTTTCTAGCATTAGTTGACATTGATTGATTGGTAACATCCATTCTATATATCATTCACCAAATAAGTTTCAAAAAAATAAATAATATGAAGTTTTAGTAGACTTAATCATGAACATAAAGATTAAACAAATAACCAATGAGTTTGAAATACAAAGAATGTATTGAATAAATTGTCTTAAATAATAATAAAGAATACATCATATAATAATAAATGCAACTATGCATGTCAACTTTCTTGCCATTACTCAAACATTTCATGGGCCAAGTTGTCCCTCCACGCATTTAATGTTTCAATATGTATATAGTGATCACCTCCTAAACTACTTAAATCTTCTTTTTCATATTCATTACCGTTGTTACTATCATTTAATTGTTGTTCTAATGAGTTTGCAGACATTTTCCTTCTAATTAAGTTGTGAAAAAGGTAGAATGTTGCAATAATTCGATATTGTACTTTGACGGGGTAAAATGAACGACCTCTTAGAATTGCCCAACATCATTTCAATAGACACATGCGCCCTCTCCATTACATTACTTGCCGAAAAATGTCTCATGTTGAAAAACTCTTCAGCAATAGTAGGTGGGTTACTCCAATCATTTAGATGATATCGTTGTCCTTTATATGGTGCTAAGAAGTCTTCACCGTTAGGATATCCCGCATTACAATGATAATAATATCCTACAAAACATTTTATAAAATATTATAATATAATAAAATGCATACTTTGTTAGAGTAAAATAAGTGTTTGAACAGGAATTTAGTCCTACAAAAGAATAAAATAGAAATGATAACATATAAGAAAGAACAAGTCTTAAAGGCTTTAAGAAAGAACTAAAGAAGTGGCAAGGCTTAGGCTTAGGCTACAAATAAATTAATTAATAAATCAAAAATTGGGCCTTCTTTTTGTTATGAAACTATATATTAGTTATAGTACAGTTTTTAGTTAAAACTCAATTTACAACTAAATTTAAAATATGTCTGTAAAGTTACAACTTTCCAAACATGTCCATTAAATTCAAAAGATATGTCCTTTTGAATAGACATCATGTTTCTATAAATATGATAATCTAAATTAGATTCAACATCTGAAATATATTTTTTTGATTTTTGTTTTTCTTGAATAAAAATATATCTTGTGAAGAACAAAATTTCAATTTGTCAGAATTCATATTCAAGTGCTATGAAGATAAACACCTATTGATCTTCAAAAGCACCGAGAAGGGGTGAATTTTTTTTTAGGACATTACTATTGCAAGCTTTGGTCAAAACGGCTTCATTTCTTGCTAACTTTTTCTTTTTAATTTTATTTATTTTAGTTTAATTTTTCTAATATAAATATCAGTTCGTGTTGAATTGATACAAATTTTTTCCAGCAATCTAAGACAAAAATTATATATATATATTTCGTTTTGAGTTGTTTTTATTATTACATTTGTTTGATAGAACCTGTGAACATGGCAACAAAATTAAACAATGACAATAATACCTCTAATTCAAAAGATGAGAGGCCTGAAAAATTCAAAGGGTCTAGATTTCAAGAGATGGCAACAGAAAATGATCTTCTAGTTGACAACCATGAATTTGACTCATATAATAAAAAAAGAAGTTCTAAAAACTGAAGAAAATCCAGTGACCAAAGAGACATTGATGACAACTGAGGCCTATAAGCAATCTGATTTCTTATGTAGAAATTACATTATGAAAAAATCAGATGATACACTTTATGATGTGTACTTAGGATGTAAAATTGCAAAAGATGTGTGAGACTTGCTTGAGAAAAAATACAAGACAGAATATGCAAAAGCAAATAAATTCGTTATTGGCAAATTTCTCAAGTACGTGATTGTTGATTCAAAATTAGTGATCAATAAGTGGAAGAACTCCAAATGTTGATTCATGAATTACATACAGAGGGATGTTTAGTGAATGAACACTTTCAATTAGGTGCTATTATATAAAAAAAAACTGCCACCATCTTGGAAAGACTTCAAGGTCTATCTAAAACACAAATGCAGAGAGATGTCTGAAGACTTGATCTTGAGGCTTTGGGGTTGAAGAAGATCGTAGGAAAGGAGACAAGGTTGAAGCTCCTATAATTGAGGCCAAAGCAAACATGATTGAAAGACAAACAAGTAGGCTAAAAATCTAGAAAAAGAAAAGCAAGAAAGATGCAAAAAAAAACCACAAACCAGTATGCACCAAAAGGAAAAAACTTCAAAAGAATTAAAAGAAGTTGTGGGGTTTGTAGAAAGCTAAGGCATAGGGCTCAAGACTGTCACCACTGGAAAGATCAAAATTCAGCAAATTCAAGTCAAAACAATCAGGCTAACGTTTCTGATATGGATGAAAATTTAATTGCTATTGCCCCTGAAATCAACATGATTTCTTACTTAAAGGGCTGGTGGATTGATACAAGTGCTACAAGACATATTTTCAATGACAAAAATTTATTTTCTGGATACAATCCAATTTTTGGTGGAGAAACCTTATTATGGGGAACTACTCTTCTTCTTTAAGGGTGGAAGGAAAAAAAAACTATTATGCTTAAATTTACTTCTAGAAAAGTTATAACTTTAGTTGATGTGTTACATATACCCAAAATAAGAAAGAATTTAGTTTTTAGCCCTTTACTTAGTAAGAAATGTGTCACGACCCATTATCTGTGACGTCATGACAGACACGGAACCCTGAGTATATCCTTCCTCGATACACCCGACATCCCGTCAGCCTTCTAATAACAAACCATAATCCCCAAACTTATATCAAGACATATGGACATAATCAAATCATTAATGTAAAAACATACACAAATGACAACCATAATTTTTTTTTTCTTTCTAAGTCCACAATGTCAAATATACAAAATAATACTTAATCATGATTACAACTCATCTAAGTGTTAACTATAAGTATTAGGTGTTACATAGTACAATTTATCAAAATAAATGCGAAAAAGTATTAACACCTACGTCACAAAATATCGGGAAATGCCTCGTAGCTAAGCCTTTTCCTTCCCCTTCCTATCCGAACCTGAAAGGATAAGAGTGAAGGGTGAGCTACAACAAGCTCAACGAATGTTCTCTACAAGTGGCAACATATATATGCATTTAAGTAAAACAATTCAAGATTATTAAAACACTTTAAATATCATGGATATAATTAAGGTTACATACATGCTCAATATAATGCATCATGTCTTATCAAGACAGTGCATATCATTTATGACATGCTCAGGCAATCCTAAACACCTCCTAGGTAAGAATCAATACGAGGGCCTGAGTGTGCGACACCCATCGCCTAATCGACCTCTTACACGTATTCTATTAGAATTTCTAGGATTGTATGAACCATAAGGTTCGCCCACCAAGACAAATACTATGCCTAGGTGAATCCTAACATACACAACCTATAAAAATCCTCTGCCAGGTCCACAATTAGGGATCACCACTAGACTCACGAGATTCCCTGAAGAAAATCCCAGCTAAGAGACTCAACCTAATTGCAACCCTATTACACTATGCTCAAATACATTTCATGGAACATTTAAGTCATAGATACTATATTAGGTAAGCATTTAAAATCATTCTATACTACAATGTCACATATAAAAGACAACAAGTAAGGAAACACTCACTCTTGATTGGCTAGACCTAGCCAATCCAATCTGATCCAATAAAGCACTAGGATGACCACAATCACCTCAAGCACTTCAAATCACCAATTGGCCTACTTGGGTTACTCAAATCAATTCAAGTCCCTACATGAAACATGATTTATACACATTATTGAAATTCAGTCCATAAGTGTACTAAACAATCATGTTTAAACCCAATTTCATAGCCAATTAAGTTCCTAAAATGATTATACCCATGAGTCAATTTCCATATTGCCCAATTCAATCATTTAATACCGATTTAAACTATACATAACCCAAATTGAATGCAATAGGTTGATTCCCCTTGATCCAAACACTATAGTACATGACATTCAATTATATTAAGGGTCAATTTGACTAACTATCAAGTCAATTTCATCAATTGACTAAGTCCAAGTCAAAATTCTCAATTTGGGCAAAATCCCCAAATTACATGAAAATCACCAAATCACATGAAAATTGCCAAATTACATGGCTTAGGCCAAAATTACTCCACAATAGGGTTTCCATTAATCAAAATCAGTAAATTAGAGTGTCATACCACCACATTTACCCATGCATTCCATACAAATAACATGTAATTTGAAATAGGAAACCCTAGGTCATCAAAATCTTAGTTTAGGTCAAATTCATGAAACCCCACCAGTTTCTTGTTAGAAATTGGGGGTTTTACCATTTACAGACTCCCAACACACTCTAGATTAACATATCTAAATTCCAAGACCTAAGTCCAACATTAGTTTTCCACCACCCTCCTTAAATTTTGGGATTTATGGGTGAAAAACACTCATTGGGTGTTGATTGAGGTTAGGGAAGGTCATTAGCATAAAAACACAAGCATAAAATGGCCTAAACAAGTAAACCCTAAATCAAGGACCCTTAAAATCCGAGATTCATAGAAACCCTAGGTCAAAATTCAGTTTGCATGCATGAAATAAAGTGATAGAAGGAAGAAAAATGAGAAAGAATAAGGGTGATTTGATTACCTTGGGTGATTTTTGGGCAAAAATCACAAAAAAAAACCCTAACTTCTCTCTATTTTCTCCTTTCCCCTTCTTTTTCTCCTCTCCAAGCTCCTTAAACTCTTTTCTAAGTGAAAATGAGCAAGTGAGCTAAAAAAAAAACGAGTTGGTTGTTTTTATAGAAAAAAATTTGGGCCCACATGAAAAAATACACTTAAATAAAAGGAACAGTTTTTCCTGTTGCAATTACTTGCACTTAGATAATTAATTTCTTGTAAATGACTCACTAATTTAACATTTTAACCGAACAAAAGTTTTATGAGTCAGTTACCAACATTTTGGTAAAATGTCAGCTCAATCCAACAGTAAAATTGCGAGATTCAACCGTTTGATCAAAACTGCGCAAGAAAATTCGTAAATCCGTGAAACAATGTTTGGAGTCTTATATCTCACAGTAGACAACTCCGATCAAGATCTTCACAGTTCTTAATGAATATCTATCAGAGAAGAATAAGCTGAAACAATTTTAGCTCAATTGGACCACGGATCCAGGAGATCAAACCATTCATGTAATCAGTGACAAAAATTTCTTTCTCCATGGAGCGAGCTCCACTTATCCAAAACACCATTTTCGACATGTTTTGAAGTCGAATGGGTCTCTGATCATTCCAAAAATTTACGCACACATTAAACAACTTAAAAGCATTCAAAGACACTCGAACCAACACCCGTCGAGCATCAAATACGTATATGCATATGTATACAGGTACTCTACTGGTCAAAATGACGTCATCCTAAGGTATGGGCATTACAAAATGATTCAAACTTGTATTTGAGTGAGATAAATTTGTGCTGACCAAGGGTGGCATGTATGTGGAAAAAGGGTATTTAGCTGATGGTTTGTTCAAACTAAATGTAATAGTTGTTGGTGTTGATAATAAGAATAAGGCTTATGTTTATATTGTTGATTCTTTTGATCTATGGCAAGCTAGGTTAGGACATATAAATTTTAGGTCTATACATAAAATGATTAATTTAGAATTATTACCAAAATTTGATGTTAATATAAGGCATAAATGTGAGATATGTACAAAATCTAAGTTTGCTAGGCAAAGGTTTAAATCTATTCAAGAAAGGTCAAATGAATTACTTGGTTTGATTCTTAGTGGCTTATGTGATTTTAAGTCCATACCAACAAAGGGTGGAAAGAATTATTTCATAACATTCATTGATTATTGCAGTAAGTATTGTTATGTCTATTTGATTAAAAACAAGGATGAGGCCTTAGAAATGTTTAAAATATATAAGGCAGAAGTTTTTTTTTTTTCGAAAGAAAAATAGCTTCATTTAGGAAGAATCAAGGAGGTACAAAATCTAAATGGACTACTTATGAAAGCCACTGGGGGACCTCTTCTATCCAAACTATTTTATCATCAATAGATAATCCATACTTGGCAATTGAGTGTGCGACATTGTTGCATGATCTTGGAATATGTGAAAAAGCCTCTTCCAGGGTGATTGGAGGATATATTTCTGACATCTTGGATTAAGGAATCTATCTCCGATCGGGGTGACACTTTCAAATTGAGTAGATTTATCGTTGTAAGGGAGTCCGATTCTACCCAAATAGGAAAACACCAAGTTTCCACCTCCAATAACAGACCTTCCTTCAGTGCAATGCTCTCAGCCATATCAGCATATACCCGTAAAGTCAACTTTTTTGTAGTAACAACAAGAATCTCGCCATCTTCCTCTTTGATCACCATACCTATCCCAATAGATCGATTTTTCTCATCAAGTGTTGCATCCATATTCAGCTTAAAGGAACCACTAAGAGGGGCACGCCATACATGTGGAGAGGAACGACCTACAGAGGGGTTTGGGGGGCATTGTATGACTCGCAATGTTGTAGCCTTTTGGTAGGAAGATAAATATTGAGAAGACCAATCTGCAAGTTGTGAACCTGTTCTACCAGGAGAACCATGAAACATATAATTCCTATTATTCCAAAGAGACCAAGGGAGAACAATGAATCAATTTATTTCTAGAAGCATTTTCGGATCATTGACTAATAATCCGTTCATAGCATAGAGCGTGCCGGAACTGGAGAGAGAGACACTGTCAAAAAAGCCAGCAGCTCACGCATCCTTAGCTATCTTGCACCTGAAAAAAGTGTGATCAATGCTGTCTGAACCCTTTCTACAGATCGGGCACGAACCAACTACCGAAATATGGTGTCGAGCAAGATTATCACCAGATGCTAAACATTGGTTCTGAGCTTTCTAAAAGAAGAGTTTAATTTTACTTGGTATCTTCAAACCCCATAACACGTTCCACCATTTGGCCTCTTGCTCAGGATTAGAGGAGGAACACACTCTGCATCTGGAGAGGGCTAAATGGTATCCACTTTTCATTGTGTACTCACCATGTTTGTCATAATGCCATACAAGTTGATCATCGGGGCGGAAAAAACTAAGAGGAAGAGCCATTATGGCGTTGGCATCCTCATGGAGAAAGTGTAATTTAATCAACTCAGAATTTCATTATCCTGAATTTGATATCAGAGCCGCGACTTTCTCGTTACACAGAGTTGGGGAGTAGGAGTAGGGTTTAAATGTAGATTCACAAGGGAGCCATAGATCGTGAAAAATCTTGATAGATTCACTATTTCCTACACGCCATCTTAGCCCATGATTAAGAAGATCTCGACCCTATAGTATACTTCTCCACATATAAAAAGGGCAAGTTTTGAGTTTTGCATCAAGAAATGTGTAATTGGGGTAATACTTCGCCTTAAGGGCTTGGTACGCCAAAACACTAGGTGTAGTAAGTAGGTGCCATCCCTGTTTGGCTACTAAAGCTTGATTGAATAATTCCATATCTCAAATCCCAGATCGTCTAGAACTTGGACTAACAAAGATAATCTCATTTCTTCCAATGTGTTTTCTTGCCCGTAGAAGTGTTCCCCTACCAGAACTTAACCATAGCCTATTCGATCTGTCTCCATATTCCACTAGGTAACAAAAATCAACCCATTAGATACGTGAGCATAGCTTGAATGACAGCCTTCGGTAAAACTTATTTTCCACTATTAGAGAAAACATTGGACCGCCAACCATTTAGTTTCTTCCATATAAAGTCTACTATAGAACAAAACGTTCATATCTTATTTCTAAAGATCATAAAGGGAGGCCCCAAAATATTGAGAGTGGCATTCGATAACCGGGATGTTAAGAATCTGTTTGATCTTGTTCTGCACTTCCAAAGACACATTAATGCTAAAAGAAAGAGCATATTTATTGAAATTGATTTCTTGACCTGACGCAATAGAGTAAGTGGATAGGATTTGACAAGAGGAACTAAAGATTGTAAAGAAGTAAAGAAGATCAAGAGATTCAAGAGGAACAGAGAGCCATGATGATAGAAGAAGTAAAGAAGTTTCTCAATGATCAGAGAGTAACTGATACTGAAGAAATCAAGAGGTGCACTGATGGTTTGATTCAAGTTTCTGATAAGCTTAGTGGTATGGAAACCAATATTGAAAAGTAATTTGAGATTTTGAAAAACAAGTCTGTCATATATTAGTTCATTGTCCCATCAATCGACTACTCCTGCTATTGCCTTGGACACAAGTGTTTTTCATTCAATCTTTGAGGACATTTCAAGCATGAAGATGATGATCACAACCTTAACCTCTACCCCAGCATCAATCTTAGTTAATCCAAACTCCCTTCAGCCTATACTTGATGCAATTTCGAGTCCGAAATATGCCTCATCTCCACAAGTCAACATTGAACTAGTATTGGAAGCCATATCAAGTTTGAAAACAACAGTTTTTTCAAATGCTTCTGGTCCAATCAATGTTGATGGAAGAAAGCTAGACAATCTTCTTACTTTAATTGCCCAAGTATCCGAGAAGATGAAAAGTATAGAAACCAAGGTTCCATTCTTATTCTCTACCATCCTGGATCTCTTTTACACTGCTATAAGAGTAGCTGATCGAATTGAAGGAGTTGTAGCCTTCATAGAAGAAACATTCAAGCTTATTTTGAGAAGACTTCACTTTTTAGTATGGTTTGTAACATGAAGAGATTTAGTCTGTTGTATGAGTTGTTGAAGAAGAAGGGCGTACATGTTCCAAGAGCTCCTTTGGCGCCAAAGTTCACAAGGCCTAGACTGCCTAGAGAACAACCTGACATGCCTGAAGGGTGTAAAACTTTCTTCAACCTTTGCCACTGGTCTTGTTGCAAGATATCACCAATCTTTTCACGGAACTGATCCCAATAATCCTTTTGACTCGGATTCTAACTTCGAGTTTTTCTTTGCCAATTTTGTAAGGAATTACAGAACAACTAAGAAAGGCAAGGACAAAAGAGAACCAAGCAAGCCAAAAGGGAAAGGGAATAAGAAGTAGTTTGTTCTTATCCCACCTTTTTGATGTTTTCAAAAGGGGGAGAAGAGATATCTTAGATTAAAAGGAAGAAGAATAGGAAACAATCAATGTTTGTAATGTTTGTATTGTATTTGCCTTGTACTTAGGGGGTGAACAAGAAATTTGTAAATTTGTACTCATGATTGTGTTTTGAATGCTATGTTTTGAATGACATAATATGGTGTGCTCTGTTTTGAAAATCCTAACAAATATGAATCATGAATCATGACCTTTTTTGATCAATCAATGAATATGTTTTTTGACAAGATTATGATTGTGTACATGAGCTTCTTTCTATGACTTTTCTGATTTATTTATTGAAAGGTTTAATGAGTATTTGAAATCATCAAATAGAGGGAGATTGTTATATCAAGAGGAACCCCATAAAAGAATGTTTTGATGATTCCAAATCACTCAATCTTATGATCTAATGATGCTGTTGAAGTGTTTCAGCAAATCAATTTGAAAAAAGTCAAGTTTCAATCAATCAAGTTCATGCCAAATCAAGCTATCAAGATCAAGGTCAAAAAGAGTTAAATATTAAATTGTAGAACCTTATTCGAAACCTTTTTCTCTGAAAATATATATATACAAGTCCTTTTCAAAAGTCTTTTCAATTTCGAAGAAAATCAATTTTTACCAATTTGATTCAAAGGCTTTTCAATTTTTTTAAACCATTTGAACAATTTTCTGAACGTTTGATTTGATCCAAAAAACTTAAGTATTGATTTGATTAATCATGTTTTTGGAAAATCAAATTTCAAGAAAAAATTGTTTTCAGTGTCTTTCAGGATACTAATGGTCAATCAAGATGCTAATACAGTGGCTAGTAACTTAATATTGAGCCTACACTGCAGGACGATGATAAACCATCAGGGCGCTGATGGTTTCTGGGTTCAAAAGTTTATCATTCATGTCAGGACGGTGATCGAGTATGAGCTCCCTCATTGAATGAAACAGAAAACCAGCAATTGCACGTCAGGACGCTAATAGTGCATTAGCACTCTCGTCTGAAAAATTGAAGTTTTTGGTATTAAGCTCATCAGGATGCTAACAAGGCATTAGCACCCTCCTAGATCAAGTCAGTGAAAACTGAATTTTCAGAGCAATTTATTTCAGGACGCTGACGCTCTATCAGGACGTTGATGGAACACTGTCAGAAAACTGAAAAAGAAATTGTCACCTGACCACTGACATTTCAGTCGCATGATCAGAGAATCTCTGACTATTTCTATTCTTATGCAAACTGAATTCAACCAGAACACTTTCACCAAAACAGATCTTACCATTTTTATGAAAAATCAAGATCGTTTTGTCTCAAAGTTTCAAATTCATTTTGAATTTGAACACAAGAGTCTTGGCGCACAATCTACTCTATAAAGAAGAGAATTTTAGATTTGAAGAAGAGAACTTTTGATTTAAGCAAAACGTTTTGAATGTTAGTCGATCTTTCAATTTCAAATTTTGTTAGTTTGTGAAATTTAATTTTCTTTACAAAGAAGTTTTTTATCTAGTGCTTATCTTATACATCTTATTTTTGTAAAACTTAGTGAAAGAAAAAAACATTTTTACTCAACCTTTTCAGCTGATTCAAACTTATATTTTTCACTTATGAAAGAAATGTTTATGGAATAAAAGGTTCATAGGATTCAGTGTACTTAATTGTATATCATTTATCTGAATCGAGCTGTAATTGTAATTGTGAAAGTTGCAGAAAGTTATCCTTATAAGTTAAGAAGCTAGTGGTTTTCTCACAGCTGTGAAGTTGAGAGTATAGGTAGTCTTGCACCTGCAAAGTCAAGAGCATAGGTAAATCTCAAGCCTGTAAGTTAAGTATAACGGTGTGTAGCGCCAGTACCTTAGGATGACGTCATTTTTACCCTTAGAGTACCTGTATACGTGTACGTATACATATATGATGCTCGATGCGCGTTGGTTTGAGTGTCTTTGCATAAAGTTTCGGAATGATCGGAGACTCGTTCGACATCGAAACGTGTCAAAAACGGTGTTTTCGATCAGTGGAGTTCGCTTCATGGAGGAAGAAATTTCTGTCACAGATTACATCAATGGCTTGATCTCCTAAATCCGTCGTTTGATTGAGCTGAAATTTTGTCAACTTATTCTTCTCTAATAGGTTTTCATTATGAACGGTGAAGATCTTGATCGAAGCTGTTTAGTGTGCGTTATAAGGCTCCAAATACTGTTTCATGGATTTACGAATTTTCTTGCACAGCTTTGATCAAATGGTTCAATCTCCAAATTCCACCGTTGGATTGAGCTACAATTTTACCAGAATGTTGGTAACTGATTCATAAAGCTTTTGAACAGTTAAGATGTTAAATTGACGAGTCATTTGCATGAAATTGAGTATCTATGTGAAAGTAATTTCAGCAGAAAACTGTTCCTTCTATTTAATAAGTGTATTTTTAAGTGCGGGCCCAAATTTTTTCTATACTAGCAACTACCACGATTTTTGGACTCACTTGTTCATTTTTTTTCACTTTCAAAGAGTCTTAGAGAGTTTGAAGAACGAGGAGAGGAGAAAAGGGAGGAGAAAGGAGGGGTTTTGGTGATTTGTGCTCAAGAATCACCTAATGTAACCATTTTACTCCATTTCTTTCTCATTTTTTTCCTTCCATCACTTTCCCACATGCATGAAAACTGATTTTTCAACCTAGGATTTCTATGAATCCCAAAATTTTAGGGTTATTGGTCTAGGGTTTTCACGTATGGCTTGATTTATGCATGTTTTTCCATACTAATGACCTACCCTAACCTCAACCAACATATAATGAGTGTTTTCCACTCTTGGATCCCGAAATTTAAGGGAGAGGTAAGAAATCTAATGTTGGACTTAGGTTTTGAGATTAGGATATGTTAATCTAGAAGGCATTGGGAGTCTAAAAATGGTGAAACCCCCGATTTCTAACAAGAAATTGGAGGGGTTTCATAGACTTGATCTAAACTAGAATTTTGACCTAGGGTTCCCTATTCAAATTTCTTGTGATTTAGATGAAATTGATGAATAATTATGGATGTATGACACTCTAATTTACTGATCTTGAGTAGAGGAAACCCTATTGTAGAGTAATTTTGGCTTAGGACATGTAAATTAAATATTTTCATGTAATTTGGGGATTTCCATGAAATTGGGGCTTTTGACCTAAATCAAGTCAATTAAGAAAACTGACTTGGGGATTGTTTAATTGAACCCAAATTTGATAGAATTATGGGTTTAGAATGTTTGGACTTGTGTTAAAATTGAAAGACTTAGTTTAATTTCACTTTCGGCTACGTATTGCTCAAATTTGGGATTTTGACCAAGACTTAGTCAATTGGTGAATTTGACTTAATGAATAGTCAAATTAACCCCTAATATGATTGAATGCTATGTATTATAGTGTTTGAGATCAAGGGGATCAACCTATGACATTCAATTTGGGTTATGTATAGTTTAATTTGATGTTAATGGGTTAAATTGGACAATAGAGATTTGGTTCATGGGTTAACCATTCTAGAATCATTAGTTGACTTTGATATTGGGTTTAAACATGGTTATTGGCATACTTTGGCTGATTATAGTATTGTATGAACCATGTGTATTATGTAGGAATTCTAATTGATTTGAGTAACCCAAGTGGGCTAGTTGGAAGTCGAGGTACATGAGGTGATTTGTGATCTTACTAGTACTCGCTTGCAAATTGAAAATTGGATTGACTAGACTTAGCCAATCGAGTGTGAGTGTTCTCTTTACTTGTTGATTTTCATATACGTGGCATTGTATTATATAACTTGTTTCAAATTGATATATATGGATATGGCATATGCATGTTTTAATTGATTTATGAAATGAATTTGAGCATATTCCATTGGGTTAGCAATTTGGTTGGGTCTTCTAGTTTTGATTTTCTTAGGGAAGTCTTGTAAGTCTAGAGAGATCCCAAGTTGTGGACCTGACAAAGGGTTTTAAGGGTAGGTGCAACCGTGGTTCACCTAGACCTGAAATAGGGTTTAGAAAGAATTGTAAATCGGTAACGTGCCCTTTGAATTCCTATTAGAATACGGGTAAGAGGTCGTTTGGGCATGGGTTTCGCACACCCGTGTTCTCAAACTGATTCTTACCTAGGAGGTGTTAGGATTGCATTGCATGTTATTTAAATGGTATGCATTGTCTTGTTATGACATGATGCGTTATATTAGCATGTATGTAATCTTGTTTCATCACCATGTTATCTCATGTTATTTCAAACACTTTAATGATCTTGACATGTTTTACATAAATACACATATATGCAGCCACATGTAGAAGACATTCACTGAGCTTGTTGTAGCTCACACCTCATCCTTATCCTTTTAGGTTCTGATAGGAAGGGGAAGGGAAGGCTTGACTGCGGAGCATTCCTTTCAGTATTTTGTTGATATAGGTGTTGTACACTTTTGTATTTTGATATTATGTACATGATATCATCTAACATATGTATAATTAACACATAGATGGGATGTGTATGGTTTTATATTATTTGAACGTTTGGAATTTTATACTTGGTATTTTTGGAGATGTAATATTTATTGTTGTTGATCATGTTCGGATGGATGTTATATAAGATCATTTGTATTTGGGATTTGTGTTTAAGTTAGGCTGACTGGACGCCGGGTGTATCGCCTGAGGGTATACCTGTGGGTTCCGTGCCGGTCATCACGTCACGTACAGTGGGTCGTGACAGTTATGGTATCAGAGCCAATGTTTTAGGTTTAAAATCCTTAAAAAGAATAAAAGACTTATATGATATTATGATTGCCTTTATGGGTATGGTTATAGATAGTTATCTTAGGGGTAACTTTTCTTGGATTGTGATCCTGATTGAGCTTTTCCTTATTGTAAATTTCAGATATTTACAAGAGAGGAAAAAATAGGATCAACCATGGACCCAGAGGAACGCCTTAGGCGTATTGAGGCAATCTTAGAGGCCACTCAGCAGCAGTAGGCCCAGATCCTCGAGTTGCTAGGCCGTACGCAGGGTGTTAGGCCACCACCGCAGGGTGATGCAGCAGCGACTACAGAGCACAGTCGTGTAGCAGCAGTAGGAGGTCAGGCAGATCAAGCAGATCGAGTAGATCAGGTAGATCAGACAGGACCAGCTGGGGTCCAACATGCTGTAGTTGGAGAGACTGAGGTTGAGAGGGTAGAGAAAGACTGTTATGAGAAGGTTATGAAAGCCTTCAAGTATCGAAATCCGGTTGAGTTTTTGGGTGGTCTTGACTTAGAGCTTGCTGAGGGATGGTTGACTCGGATGGAGACCATTTTCAGTGATATGAGGGCTCTTGAGCACGATAAGGTCAAGCTTGCCAGATTTAAGCTGATTGACAAGGCTAATAAGTGGTGGGAACGAATGGAGCGTCTCGAGGGCGAGATCCAGACTTGGGCCAAATTTAAGGAGTTATTCTTTGAGGAGTTTTATCCACGGGCCGAGAGAGATCAACGTCGGATCCAGTTCCTACATCTGACCCAGGGCAACATGTCTGTGAGAGAGTACGAGCAAGAGTTCAATAAGTCGGCACACTTTACTCCAGAGATGGTATCTACAGATGAGCTGAGGATGCAGAGGATACTAGATGGCTTCTGAGATCGTATTCATCAGGGTTTGGCACTGGCTGGCGTGCAATCCTATGCACAGGCTATGAGGTAGGTCGTATATTTTGAGGCCGCAGAGACCAATTCTCGGATGAGGCTATTTGCTACAGTCCAGACACCCACAACACCTATAGTTCAGACTCAACGGGCAGGGTCAGAGAGTCAGTATTTTAGGGACAGGAGTGGCCGACGTAATAAGAGGTCGAGGTACAACGACAGTGGATATGAGGCATCTGTAGCCTCCGCTCCAGTCCCAGTAGCACCACCAGTAATTGGGCAAAGTGTTCAGACTCCAGGCAGGCCCCAGTAGCAGAGTTCTACGAGATATGGTGGGCAGCCGACAGTTGGGGCAGAATCGCAAGCCGCATCTTCAGCACCCAGAGCGTCGAGGCTGATAGTTTGCTATGGTTGTGTAGCTCTGGGGCAGAAGAGGAATCAATGTCCATAGAGGGCATCGTTTGGCCAGTTTAGTCCTACGCTAGTACCTATCAGAGAGCAGGCCAGAGCCGTTACGCAGGCAGATCCTAAGGCTACAAGAAGTTAATTGAAGATACAATCAGCATTTGTGATTTTATGATGCATGTTTTAATTGATGTTGGTTCTACTCTGTCATTTATTTCTGGTAGTGTGGTAGATAGATTGAGATTATCGCCTGTTAGGACTAGTACGCCGTTGATTTTGAGTACGGCAGCCAGTGAGAGAATTTACCCTAATATGGTATGTGTGGGTTGTATAGTGAGATTTGAGGACCATCAGATGTCTGTTGACCTTAGAGTCTTAGAGTTCCTCGAGTTCAATGTCATTTTGGGTATGGATTGGCTGGCAGCGTATCACTCTCACATTGATTGCTTCGGCAAGAGGGTTGTCTTCCAGATACCTAGACGACCAGTCTTCACTTTTCGAGGAAGGACTGCATTGAGACCACCTACCCAGGGTAGATTAGCCACAGATGATGAGGTTGCTACTATGGCGAGTTTGATGCTAGTGGGTGATGTGGGACAGGGTGTACAGTTAGCAGACATTCCTGTAGTCTGCGAGTACCCAGAGGTTTTTTCGGATGAGTTACCTGGCTTGCCGCCTAAGCGAGAGGTAGACTTTATCATTGACCTGATGCTCGGGACAAAACCTATTTTCATTCCACCGTATCGTATGGCACCAAAAGAGTTGAATGAACTCAGAGCCAAGCTTGATGAGCTAATGGGCAAGGGATTCATTTCTCCTGGTATGTCGCCTTGGGGAGCACCTGTGTTGTTCGTCAGGAAGAAGGACGGAAGTCTTCGTCTATGCATAGACTACCATCAACTGAATAAGGTGACAGTGAAGAACAAGTATCCTCTTCCACATATTGATGATCTATTTGACCAACTGATTGGGGCCAAGTTCTTTTCGAAGATTGACTTGAGGTCTGGGTACCATCAGTTGAGGATTAGAGATGAGGATGTTCCGAAGACTGCTTTCCGGACGAGGTATGGACATTATGAGTTTCTGGTGATGCCTTTCGAGTTGACTAATGCACCAGCTATGTTCATGGATCTGATGCAGAGAGTGTTCAGACTGTACCTTGACCAGTTTATTATAGTCTTCATTGATGATATCCTAGTCTATTTTAAGTCTAAGGAGGATCATGAACGTCATCTCAAAGTTACTTTGCAGACATTATTGGAGCATAGGTCGTCTACCAAGTTGAGCAAGTGTGAGTTCTGGATGACTGAGGTGAAAGTTTTGGGTCATGTAGTTAGTGCAGAGGGTATTTCAGTTGATTCTGCTAAGGTTGAGGCGATTATCGGTTGGCCGAGACCTACCACAGTGACAGAGATTCGTAGCTTTCTGGGCTTGGGTGGCTATTGCAAGAAGTTCGTGAGGGACTTTTCCATGATAGCCACACCATTGACTAAGCTAACTCAGAAGAATGTGACCTTCCCTGGTCGGATGCCTGTGAGAGAGCCTTCGGTGAGTTGAAACAGAGATTGACTATAGTTCCAGTGTTGATTCTTCGTGAGCCTAGGAAAGAGTTGGTGATTTATACGAATGCATCGCTCTTGGGCCTGGAATGTGTACTGATGCAGGAGGGTCGAGTGGTTGCATATGAATCTAGACAGCTTAAGATGCATGAGCGCAACTACCCCGTGCATGATTTGAAGCTGGCAGCCATTATGTTTGCACTGAAGCTATGGAGACATTACCTTTATGGTAAGAGGTTCACTTTGTTTTCTGATCATAAGAGTTTGAGATATCTTTTTGATCAGAAGGAGTTGAATATGCGGTAGAGGAGATGGCTCGAGTTATTGAAGGATTATGATTTCTCTTTGGAGTATCATCCTGGCAAAGCCAATGTTGTGGCTGAAGCTTTGAGCCGTAAGCAAGCAGAGACTCGGGTGGTTGCTTTTCATATGGCCCAGAAGTGGCAGTTGCTTGAAAGAGTGACGATGATGAGTATACTCTCGGACGCACCACGCAGTGAGATATGTGCTCAGATGCACGTACAACTTGTCGATGCCCATATTCAGAAGGTTAGAGATCTGCAGGAGTATTGTCCGAATTATGACATGTACTGTAGATTCGCAAACAGTGCTGATCGAGCTGATTGATAGAGAGGGTCAGATGATGTTTTGCGTTATAGAGGGAGACTGTGGATCCCATATGATGCTGAGTTGTGTGCTGAGATACTTCGAGAGGAGCACATGTCTCAGTATACTATTCATCCAGGGGCTACCAAGATGTACCATGACATGAAGAAATCTATTTCGTGGCATGGGATGAAGAAGAGTATCGTTGAGTACGTGCAGAGATGTGAGGTGTACCAGTAGGTTAAGGCTAAAACACCAGAAGCTTGGAGGTCAGATGCAGTCGTTGCCCATACCTAAGTGGAAATGGGAGCACATCACGATGGATTTCATCATGGGATTACCGAGGTCTCAGGGCAGATTTGGTGCCATTTGGGTTGTGGTCGATAGATTGACCAAGAGTGCACACTTCCTTCCTATGAGCGCCAGAGACTCTGTGGATAGACTGAGCTGATTACATGTGAAAGAGATCGTGAAACTTCATGGAGTGCCATTGTCTATGGTGTCAGATCGTGATCCACAATTTACATCGAGGTTTTGGCAAGCTTTGCAAACTTGATTTGGGACTCGTCTTCGACTCAATACAGCGTTTCACCCTCAGAAGGATGGTCAGTCCGAGAGAGTGATTCAGATGCTGGAGGATATGCTCAGGTCTTGCATTTTAGAGTTCGGTGGTGGTTGGGGTGAGCATTTGCCCTTGTGTGAGTTTGCTTACAACAACAGTTATCAGGCGAGCATCGGTATGGCACCATATGAGGCTTTGCATGGAAGACCCTGTAGATCACCAGCTTGTTGGTTTGAGGTGGGAGATACGCAGTTATGGGGCCCAGATGCAATTTTTTAGCAGACCGAGAAAGTCAAGCTGATTCGGCAGATGCTGAAGTCAGCTCAGGACAGGCAAAAAAGTTATTATGATAACCGACATAGGCCATTGGAGTTTACAGTGGGACATCTAGTTTTGCTTAAGGTCTTGCCAAGGAAGGGTCAAATGAGGTTCGGCGTAAGAGGGAAGCTTGCCCCTAGGTTCATTAGGCCATTCCAGATTATTGAGAGGATTGGACCGACAGCGTACAGGTTGGCTCTACTTTCTCAGCTTACGGATGTTCATGACGTGTTCCATGTATCGATGCTGAGGAAGTTTAATGAGGATCCATTGAATGAGTCTTATCCTGATCCAACTCATGTGCTTGATGTGAGTCATCTGCAAGTTGGGGACGGTACGACTTATTCATAGTTGCCTATTCAGATTGTGGTTCATCTGGTTCAGAAACTGAGGAATAAAGAGATCCTGCTTGTGCGAGTCAAATGGCAATTCCACGATAATGAAGAGCAAACCTGCGAGCGCGAGGACCAGATGAGAGAGCAATTCCCCGATCTTTTTACCGACTGAGGTTACTTCTCTTACTTTTATTTTGAGGACAAAATCTCTTAAATTGGGGAGAATTGTAATGCATGTGCCTTAGGATAACGTCATTTTGACCCTTAGAGTACTCGTATACGTGTACGTATACATATATGACGCTCGATGAGCGTTGGTTCGAGTGTATTTGCATGAAGTTTTGGAATGATCGGAGACCCATTCGACGTCGAAACGTGTAGAAAACAGTGTTTTGGATCAGTGGAGCTCACTCCATGGAAGAAGAAATTTCTGTCACCGATTACATTAATGGCGTGATCTCATAGATCAGTGGTCTGATTGGGCTGAGATTTTGTCAGCTTATTCTTCTCTGATATGTCTTGATTATGTACGGTGCAGATCTTGATCGGATTTGTCTACTGTGAGTTATAAGGCTCCAAATATTGTTTCACGGATTTACTAATTTTCTTGCGCAGGTTTGATCAAATGATTGGATATCAAAATCTCACCGTTGGATTAAGCTACAATTTTACCAGAATGTTGGTAACGGAATCATAAATTGTTAGAACGGTTAAGATGTTAAATTGAGGAGTCATTTGGAATAAATTGAGTATTTAAGTGAAAGTAATTTCAGCTGAAAATTGTTCCTTCTATTTATTAAGTATATTTTTAAGTGTGGGCCCAAATTTTTTCTATAAAAGCAACTACCAAGATTTTTGGACTCACTTGTTCATTTTTTTCACTTTCAAAGAGTCTTAGAGTGTTTGAAGAAGGAGAGGAGAAAAAGGAGGAAAAAGGAGGGGTTTTGGTGATTTGTGCTATTCTTCCCCATTTCTTTCTCATTTTCTTCCTTCCATCATTTTCCCACATGCAGGAAAACTGATTTTTCAACCTAGGGTTTCTATGAATCACGAAATTCTAGGGTTATTGGTCTAGGTTTTCATGTATGGGTTTTTCACACTAATGACCTTCCTAACCTCAACCAACATATAATGAGTGTTTTCCACTCTTAGACCGCAGAATTTAAGGGAGAGGTAAGAATCCAATGTTGGACTTAGGCTTTGAGATTATGATATGTTAATCTAGAAGGCATTGGGAGTCTAAAAATGGTGAAACCCCCAATTTCTAACAAGAAATTGGAGGGGTTTCATAGACTTGATCTAAACTAGAATTTTGAGCTAGGGTTCCCTATTTAAAATTCTTGTGATTTAGATGTAATTTATGAATAAATATGGATTTATGACACTTTAATTTACTGATCTTGAGTAGAGGAAACCCTATTATAGAGTAACTTTGGCTTAGGCCATGTAAATTGACAATTTCCATGTGATTTGGGGATTTCCATCAAATTAGGGCTTTTGACCTAAATCAAGTCAATTGATAAAACTGACTTGAGGATTGTTTAATTAAACCCAAATTGGATAGAATTATGGGTTTAGAATGTTTGGACTTGTGTTAAAATTGAAAGACTCAGTTTAATTTGACCTTAGGCTATGTATTGCGCAAATTGGGGATTTTGACTTGATGAATAGTCAAATTAACCCCCCCTAATATGATTGAATGCTTTGTATTATAGTATTTGAGATCAAGGGGATCAACCTATGGCATTCAATCATTCAATTTGGGTTATGTATAGTTTAATTTGATGTTAATGGGTTAAATTGGACAATAGAAATTTGGCTCATGGGTTAACTATTCTAGAATCATTAGTTGACTTTGATATTGGGTTTAAACATGGTTATTAGCATACTTTGGCTGATTATAGTATTGTATGAACCATGTGTATTATGTAGGAATTCTAATTGATTTGAGTAACCCAAGTGGGCTAGTTGGAAGTCGAGGTACATGAGGTGATTTGTGATCTTACTAGTACTCGCTTGCAGATTGAAAATTGGATTGATTAGACTTAGCCAATCGAGTGTGAGTGTTCTCTTTACTTGTTCGTTTTCATATACGTGGCATTGTATTATATAACTTGTTTCAAATTGATATATATGGATATGGCATATGCATGTTTTAATTGATTTATGAAATGAATTTGAGCATATTCCATTGGGTTAGCAATTTGGTTGGGTCTTCTAGTTTTGATTTTCTTAGGGAAGTCTTGTAAGTCTAGAGAGATCCCCAGTTGTGGACCTGACAAAGGGTTTTAAGGGTAGGTGCAACCGTGGTTCACCTAGACCTGAAATAGGGTTTGGAAAGAATTGTAAATCGGTGACGTGCCCTTTGAATTCCTATTAATACGGGTAAGAGGTCGTTTGGGCATGGGTTTTGCACACTCGTGTTCTCAAACTGATTCTTACCTAGGAGGTGTTAGGATTGCATTGCATGTTATTTAAATGGTATGCATTGTCTTGTCATGACATGATGCGTTATATTAGCATGTATGTAATCTTGTTTCATCACCGTGTTATCTCATGTTATTTCAAACACTTTAATGATCTTGACATGTTTTACATAAATACACATATATGTAGCCACTTGTAGAAGATATTCACAGAGCTTATTGTAGCTCACACCTCATCCTTATCCTTTTAGGTTCTGATAGGAAGGGAAAAGGGAAGGCTTGACTGCGGAGCATTCCTTTCAGTATTTTGTTGATATAAGTGTTGTACACTTTTATATTTTGATATTATGTACATGATAACACCTAACATATGTATAATTAACACATAGATGGGATGTGTATGGTTTTATATTATTTGAACTTTTGGAATTTTATACTTGGTATTTTTGGAGATGTAATATTTATTGTTGTTGATCATGTTTGGATGGATGTTATATAAGATTATTTGTATTTGAGATTTGTGTTTAAGTTATGCTGACGTGACGCTGGGTGTATCACCAGAGGGTATACCAGGGGGTTTCGTGCCGGTCATGACGTCACGTACAGTGGGTCATGACACGGTGGTTTACAAGCCCGTGAAATTGAGAAAGTGTTACGATTTGGTCTTCACCAGTAAGAAAATCCGTTAGTGAGGTTTAAAATCCTAACTGAGGAAGTTAGGCAGTGGATGTAGGCATATCGCTGAACCACTATAAATTATTTGTGTAATCTATTTATTTTCCGTACTGTCTATTTGTTATTTTTTTGTAAGCTTTTGTTAAAGTTTTTAACTGACTATAGTGTCTAATTCACCCCCCTCGTAGACATCCTGGGCCAACAATATGCTCTGTCAAGTGCTCTTAAACAGTTCTTAAACCATTTTCATGGTTCATCCGTTGAACTTTGAGGGATAGGCTCTGGCTTTTTCAACAACAATCCATAGAGACGTAACAAAGCTCTTAAAACAATATTGCATTCTTTGCTAATTGTTTCACCTGAACATGCAAATTGGCGTTTTATAACTCTATTATTACTATCATGAGCTATAATATGTAAAAATATATCTCGTTTTTGTTGTTGTTTATGGGCAGGTTGCTAAAAATGAAATCTTTCTTTTAATGACTAGTTAATGTAACACCATCATTAACTAAATATTTATTTTTTGGTAAAGAACAAAAGAGATGACAAATATGAAAAAAATGCAAAAATGGTCATGTGGCGAAACATTCTAAGAAGATTTAAATATTAAATATTAAAATATATACATATACCCACGCAAACATGCACAGTTGAGCGGTTACGTGCACACATACATTTGTTGATTATTATTATTTTTAAATATAGTATAATTTTATTAATAAAATTATACTATAAGTAATTCTAAATCTACCCACCAAAAATATTTAATGTATCCACATGTTTTACAAACTTTCAACAATGACACATAACAAATGGGTACCCTTATTGTTTTTGGTGAATTTATTTAAAATTACTCTTATATTATTTAATATAATAGATAAATATTAAAGTAAAACTCATTTTGTACATCTAAAGTATACATCATTATTAATGCTCCATTAAACTGTCTCGAATCATGTATTAACCCATAATTCGAGATAATTTAATGGTGTAAAAAAGTGATATATTGTAACACCCCGCAATTTTAATTACATATATATACGTTAAATTACACGTATATCAAGATGTATAATACACATATTTTATACGTATGAGCTACATATACACGTGATCATATGATACGTATGAGCTAAATATGCGTGTGTATGATTAGTAGTAAATAAATAAACTTATACAATGCAAATGATACATATGAATTAAATTGATTAATTTATGAGGTTGGTTAATGAATATGTGGATTGGAGTATGATTTAAGGACTTAATGCATAGTATGATGTAATGCATGTGTGTAAATGAATACATGTGAAATAAGTGAATTATTAAATGGTGTAGAATGAAATTGAATTATTAAATGACTTATATGAATGAGATGAGTTGAATTGAATGGAATTTGATGGAGAAGTTGGTTATTAAGGGGAGCCTAGGTGTATTGGATCATTTTTATATAAAATATTTTTTCTCTCTTTTCTAAGCTCTCTCCACGTGTAAAAGAGGAAGGATAAAAAAATAAAAAAAATAAAAATAAAATAGAAATCAAAAGAAGAAGCAAAGGAAGTTGCAGAACGAGAAAAAAAAGAACCGAAACGAGAGAAAGGAAGAACGGAAGGGAGAAACGGGGGATTCGCGTCAAATCCGGCCTCGTGGTAAGTGATTTTCACTCTCTTTCTTCGTAAAATTAGTATCTAAGCTATTCTAGCGGAGAAATGTTGACTGTGGGAGCCGTTTTGCGCGTTTTGACAGATTGGGGTTTTGACCCAACGCGAATGAAAAATCTGCTATGAAGGTAGAAAAACACTCTCTGGACTGTTGGGACCCCGAATATGTGGTTAGATTTCATTTCATGATTTTTGGAGACCGTTTGACAATTTTAATACAATTTACATCTTTCGGATGAATAGTAAAGAGTGAATAGTGAATAGTATTATGAATAGTAATAGTACTATGAACAGTGATGTGAACAATGATTTGAAATCATAGATTCGTAGAGAACTGAATTCCGGACGTTTCAATACTAAGATCGTGATTTTTGGATATGATTTGATATTTTTAGTAGCTAACGATATGATAAATGATGCGTCTCATGATAATCTATAGTAATTTCAGTGTTTAAATTGAGTGCTTAAGGGCATGGATAAACGCTCTTGAGGAAGCAATATTGTTGCTCGATTTTAGAGGTTGGCTTAGAAAACCCGTGTAACCACTGTGAGTATAGTTTCCTTGATTTGGTTCTTGTATGCCATTGTACGCATATAAAATGTTTGATTGTATGCATGTTATATTGATATATAATGCATTGAGTTTTATGGATCATGCAAACTGATTTTAGCACTTGGAGTTTGTAATGATGAAGTTTTGCGAATCCTCATTGTTATTTCGTTAGGAATTAGATCCGGATGAGGTTTTGCGAGTCCTCATTGTCAGTAGGTCTGTCCTAACAAGGGTTACGATCCTTGAAATGACTGTGAATTGGGTGATGAGAGGCTGTGTCTACCTTGTACGACCATACAAGGGTTAGACCCGCTCTCTTGCCTTGCGGAGGAGGGAGATTGTGCATTGTGTTATTGAAAACTCATGCAATTTATGTTGTTGACATGTATGATATATTTGTTGAATGATGCATGTGTTGAATAAGTGTTTGAAATGATTTTAAATGTCATATTTCTCTAAATGTATATAATTGTCATCTCAAGAACTATATTCACTGAGCTGTTGTTTGCTCACCTTATTTCTTCCAATATATCAGGTATTGACTCGAAGGGAAAAGGAACTTGTCTGGTATGTGTATGTATGCTTGGAGGAAATAGATTATATTTTTGTTATTTTGATATGTATACTTATCACACTTTATATATATATATATGTATTATCATCTAGATGGGATGTGTGGGCATAGATAGCTTAATATATTGGATGATGAAATGAAAATGTGATGTGTGAATGAATGAACTATATTGGATTTGATTTGTGGTATAGAAAAAAAAAATTCTGTAAGTTTGGGATGGATTGTGAGAGTACGTGAAGACTGACAGTGTATTATATATTGTATATGGGTATGTACAGTGTATAGTACGTTGTGCCGGTCATGACGTCAGCCTACGTCAGGGGCGTCGTGACAATATTGGTATCAGGGCCTAAGTTTAAAATTCGTAAAAAGATAAAAGCTTTATGATATTATGATTGTTTGTATGGGTATACATATGGGTAGTACTATTATGTTGAGCCTAAGCCAATATGTTATCTTGACTGAGAATCACCTGTGTCGGTGAATTTCAGATTTAGAAACAAATAGTCAAGATTAACAATAGAAATTGTTGATCACGAAAGGATCAGAAGGCTGAAAGAAAAAGAACTGGATGGAATCCAATGATAATAAATTTTATAGGTTATCTATGGCTAGTAACTACCCAACAACAACGAGATGCACAGCTTATGAGCTTGTGGCAAAGTTGTAATGTGAGAAAGACAGAGGCTTGAACCAGTGATAGCTCCAAATGTGGATGCTAATGGTGTGAGTACTTAAAAACATATATAGTTGAGACTGAAGTCAAAATAAAATAAATAGACGGTCTCAATGATAAGCCAGATGGAAAAAGATATGTGAAAGTTATGAAAACTTTCAGGAGATGAGATTTAACTAGCAGTCTGATAGTAGACATAGTAACGAAGTTGCGACTCTGAGTAGAGACCATCTTCGAGAATGATTAAGTCTCTGAAAATGAAAAAAAAAAAACAAGTTAGCTAAGTTTAAGCTAACTGATGATAAGAGATGATGGAAAATTGGGTTAAGAACTCTGAGCTGATTTAGGCATGAAATTAATTAAAGAAGCTATTGTATAAGGGCTTATATCATCACGCTGACCTTGATCTAAGGCATGAAAAAGTTTATCTTGTTAAAATGTAGTGACATGCCTAACCATAAAGACAAACATGAATTAAATAGACTGGTATAGTTTATTTTTGGAATGATCACGATGGATACTCTGAGAATGATAAGTATCTAGAATGAATTTTAGGATCGTATATGGCAGGTTTGAAAATTGTTGGGTTATAAATATATGCGTAGGTTATGAGGCAACCTCTAAATGTTGGGTTAGCCAAAGCTGTGGTGAAATTGTTAACCCAAGCAATATTAGTGATATAGCTTGTACCGCCGTTAGAAGCCGAGTCATCAACACCAGTGTTAGGTAAAAAGAGAAATAAGTAATGTAAGGAAATGTTGGGGCAAGAATATGAAATTCAAGATAAGCGAAACATTGAGTAAGGTTGAGATTTTGGCAGTATTAGTGACTCTAATTTTGTTAGTACCTGACCCAATAAAAATGGGAAAAAGAAAAGTGATGTTAACGAATTATGAAAACCAGAATTGGTTTCCATTGCCTGAGTAGGAGTCACAAACTGCGTACATTGTATCTCGACCTATGATTGTCGATTATCAATCTGAAAAAAAAAAAGACACGAGATGTGTTAATCTCCAATTAGTTGATGTGGAATGCTCCAGTAAATTTTATCAATGTGACTCCACCAGATTTTAGAGAATAAATTAAAGTAAATACAAGACCATATCCAAAGATGAGTAAGACGTTGATAACATGTATGGTCAATATTTGGTTATGGTGTATATTCTGATGTGTTGTTGGATCTACCTGGTCCTTTATCTCTGGTGATATGGTAGACAGATTGTATTATCTTCTGTTAAAAGAATGCATCATTGATTGTGGGTATGCCTACAGGAGAAAGAATCTATCATGATATGGTTAGCAAAGATTATGTGTAATAACTATGAGAGTCATCAAGTAATTATGGGCTCTAGAATCTGAAATTTTTGGAATTGGATGCTTTGTGGGTATGATTGGCTGGTCACCTCTCATGCTAGGTGGAGCGTCTCTCCGAAAAGAAGTAATATGCGGCATAAGTGGAAAATTCTCATTTTGAATCTCGAGAAATTTATACCCTCAAAATCTTCTATCTAAGATAAGATAATTATTGACGAGGACATGAAGCATATGGCTAGTACAAAGCCATGTAGAGTAAGGTAAGAAGGCATGCAGTTGATTAAAATTCCTGTGGTGAGCTGATATATTGGAGTATTCTCTGATGAATTATTAAAATTGCCACCTGGACAGGAGATTGATAGCATAGAACACTGATGTCAGTCTAATATGCATCTTCATTCCTTCATATAAAGAGTACCTGAGGAATTGTGAGGATTGAAGGTAAGTACATGTGTTAATGGAAAAAAAAAAAAGATTGATTATCTTTGATATGGCACCTTGGAGAGCATTTGTGATAATATGGAAAGAAGGTATAGTGAAATATGTTTAAGTATGAATTACTGTTAACTGGGCATGATAACAAGAAAGAATGAATACCTTTACTAGGGATAGATGGTTGAATTCGATTAACTAAATGAAGCCAAATTTTCTTTAAGATCATTTTGAGCTCTAGGCACCATCAGTTAAGAATTCGAGAAAAGGATGTAATGCAGACTGTTGTAAGACAAGATAAGGGTAGTATGAAATGTTGGTAACCTTAATTAATGTGTCAATCACGTTATAGGATTGATGCAGTGGGTATATGAACCATATCTTGAATACATAGTCTTGGATGATGATATATGAAATTGTCCCAAGAAAAATGAGAGGAGCATGAATAGCACCTCGGCATCATCTTGTAGTCACTGAGAGAGCACTGATTGAGTGCCAAGCTCGGTGAATATGAGTTTTGACTATAATTAAGATGAGAAATTTTTGATCACGTGACTAGTTTAAATAGTATCTTCAAGGATGCTGGGAAGGTCAAAGTGATCATAGTACTGTGACAATTGATTTTAATGATGGAAATCAGAAGTTTTCTGGTATTAGTTGTATACTATAGAAAGTGCATGGAAAGATCCTTGAAGCTATCTGTTCCACTCACAAAACTAAACCAGAGGAATACTATATAATGTGTGGACCGTTGTGCATGGAAAAGCTCTCACAGTATTAAATGTTATTATTATTTTCAGAGCCTTGAAGTAATTGTGATTGATGAATATCACGTCCAGTTCTAGATTTTGCATCAACACAAAAGGATAGATAATAACTATCCTGAGAGTGAATAAAAATTTAGTTCGTAGTTATTTTGAATTGATGAGAGCATTGCCTGTAATACCCTGTATTTCACAAAAAAAAAAAAAAAAAAAAAATACTATTTGAAATTTTTACTATTTGGGCAACGCCCGAACGTTCAGGCGCGTGCCAGAACGTTCAGGCGCGTGACAGAACGTTCAGGCGCGTGCCAGAACGTTCAGGCGCGTGCCAGAACGTTCAGGCATGCCAGAACGTTCAGGCGCCTGCCAGAACGTTCAGGCGCAATGTGTAATACGTTGCCCTAACGTTCAGGGCCTACCAGAACGTTCAGGCGCGAGCCAGAACGTTCCGACGCGTGACAGAACGTTCAGGCGCATGCCAGAACGTTCAGGCGCATGCCAGAACGTTCAGGCGCATGCCAGAACGTTCAGGCTATTTCACAAAAAAAAAAAAAAAAAAAAAAAACTATTTGAAATTTTTACTATTTGGGCAACGCCCGAACGTTCAGGCGCGTGCCAGAACGTTCAGGCGCGTGACAGAACGTTCAGGCGCAATGCCAGAACGTTCAGGCGCATGCCAGAACGTTCAGGCGCAATGCCAGAACGTTCAGGCGCATGCCAGAACGTTCAGGCGCAATGCCAGAACGTTCGGGCGCATGCCAGAACGTTCAGGAGCATGCCAGAACGTTCGGGCGCATGCCAGAACGTTCGGGCGCAATGCCAGAACGTTCGGGCGCAATGCCAGAACGTTCGGGCGCATGCCAGAACGTTGAGGCGCATGCCAGAACGTTCAGGCGCAAAAATCTCTATATAAGAAACCTCATCATTTCTCATTCCTCACACCAAATCACCTTCTCTTGTGATTTTTCTTCTCCTTTCCACGCATTTTAAGTTTTTAGTCTTTGAGACTCCCGGTGCGGTGCAACAAAGTTCTGTCCGGAGGAAAGCGCCAGATCTGAAAGCGGTGCAACGAAGTTCTGTCCGGAGAAAAGCACCAGATCTGAAGGTGGGGAACGAAACATAGGTTTGCGTGTTTCATAACTTTTATTAAAGTTTACATTCAATTATTATTATGTCTACTATTCATTTACACTGCATTATGTCAATAATGTTTATGACCTAAATGTCCTAACTTTGCACGTCGTGATACCGACCCTGATAAGGATCACTAGACGTTGACAAAGTCAGTATAAATGTCAAGAAAAGACCAGACTAGTAGACTAAACTAGTTCATGCATTGGCATCATACATATCACCACCTAGGGACGTATATGGTTTATGACTCATAGAATAGTTAGAAGCATTGCTCACTATTCATATTATTTCTCTGGAGAGGGACGTACATGAGAACTCGGCTACGCCGGGGAGGAACATCAGTACGTGAATTCAGAGCATCGTTCCTGAGGAGGGACGTACAGTGAGAACCTGGCTACGCCCGGGGAAGGACACCTGTACGTGAACTCAGGCGATGTACGCTCATCAAACCATTAATACGTGACGGTGTCATGCATACATACATATTGATTGATTATGATGCTTACATGTGTATTTAAGATATTTGATATTGAAGTATGCTTTATTAATTGTTATACTCATGCACTATTTACCCACTGAGCGCGATAAGCTCACTCCAATATTATCAAATCTTTCACAGGAAATTAGGGTAGACTGGGTGCAGGTTATGGGGCCCACATTTTGTACCCTTTGTATGAATCATTGGGGATTTTGGGAGTATGTTCCCTTGACCATTTTATGTACAAAAGTATTCTGAATTATATGAAATCAGATTTGTACTGTATATTGTATTTCCGCTGCGCACTCTGTTATTACCATTGTGATTGTTCCAAATGCGCGCCCCGTCCGAGAGTGTACCGCCGGTTTAAGGCGCGTCCGGGTGGGGTGTGACATTGCCTCTATAATTAAAGGTCACACTATCTTCAGCTGTTAAGAGTCTGAAGTAATTATTTGAACGAAAAATATGAGGTAATAAATGTGGCAAGAATTCCCAAAGGATTTGATTTTATATGGAATTATTATCCTGGGAAAGGCCAAGATGTTGCTGAGGCATTGAGCAGGAAACAGGCTGAAACTGGAGTAGTACCTATCAGTGAGGCCATAAATGGAGATTGTTTGTGAATGAGAGTTACAGTTATGAGTGTACTCTCTATTACTCCATGTGTTGATATTTGTGCTCGGATGCATGTTCAGCCAATTGATACTCATATTCAGATAGTAAAATTTATAATGCGACGAGTATGATATCAGTATGAAAGGTTATGAAATTGATAATATGGATTGTATTAAATGAATATGGGATTCAAATGGTATCTTATTGGTTATGGGTAGAAATTATACCATTTGGATAACCATTAATGGACTGGTAAGTCTATATATTCTTCCAATGAACACCAGAATTCTATTGATAGACTGAGCAGATTGTATATGTGTGAGATAGGGAGATTTGATGGGAGTACTCAGATATTTTTCATGTCGGATTAAGATCCGAAGATTGTGTCGAGATCTGATATATGATACAGACTCGTTTTGGTACTAATCTCCTTCTCAGTGTGATATGTACTCTCAGACTGGTTGACAGACTGAGAGAGTGACTTTGATGCTTGCGAGCATACTCGGGTCTGGTATACTTGAATTTTGGTGAACGTTGGAAGGAATACTTTATGTGTGTCAACTTATGTGTATAAGCAACTATGATAATAGCATAATGATGGCACTTGATAATAAGCCTTATAGATCTCCAACTTGTTGATTTGAAAGTATGGAGTTATTGTTCTTGGTGCCACAGGATATTATTAAATACACAAGGTTGTTATATAGGCCTTGAAATTTATTGTGGCTGACTCAGTTTTGCTAAGGGTCTTACCAAAGAAAGGCCAAATGAGATTTGGAATGAAAAGAAAGCTCGCATTTGTTAGACCATGAGAGATCCTTGAGAGGATAGGTCCATTGGCTTACCGATTTGCTCTACTGTCACAGTTGATAGGTGTCCATAATAGTTTCTATATATTGATGTTGAGGAAATGTCATTCGGATTTCATATATGTTATGGATATAACTCAACGCTAAGTTGGGGAGGATACCACGTATCAAGAAGAGCAAACATGGAAGCGAAAATATAAAATGCGGGAGCAGTTTTCTGGAATTAAGTATCACTTTAGGAATAGTCTTTGATTCTAAATTTCGAGGACGAAATTCCTTAAGTTGGGGAGATTGTAACACCCCGCAATTTTAATTACATATATATACGTTAAATTACACGTATATCAAGATGTATAATACACATATTTTATACGTATGAGCTACATATACACGTGATCATATGATACGTATGAGCTAAATATGCGTATGTATGATTAGTAGTAAATAAATAAACTTATACAATGCAGATGATACATATGAATTAAATTGATTAATTTATGAGGTTGGTTAATGAAATATGTGGATTGGAGTATGATTTAAGGACTTAATGCATAGTATGATGTAATGCGTGTTTGTAAATGAATACATATGAAATAAGTGAATTATTAAATGGTGTAGATTGAAATTGAATTATTAAATGACTTATATGAATGAGATGAGTTGAATTGAATGGAATTTGATGGAGAAGTTGGTTATTAAGGGGAGCCTAGGTGTATTGGATCATTTTTATATAAAATATTTTCTCTCTTTTCTAAGCTCTCTCCACGTGTAAAAGAGGAAGGATAAAAAAATAAAAAAAATAAAAATAAAATAGAAATCAAAAGAAGAAGGAAAGGAAGTTGCAGAACGAGAAGAAAAAGAACCGAAACGAGAGAAAGGAAGAACGAAAGGGAGAAACGCGGGATTCGCGTCAAATTCGGCCTCGCGGTAAGTGATTTTCACTCACTTTCTTCGTGAAATTAATATCTAAGCTATTCTAGCGGAGAAATTTTGACTGTGGGAGTCGTTTTGCAGCGTTTTGACAAATTGGGGTTTTGACCCAACGCGAATGAAAAATCCGCTCTGAAGGTAGAAAAACTCTCTGGACTGTTGGGACCCCGAATATGTGGTTAGATTTAATTTAATGATTTTTGGAGACCGTTTGACAATTTTAATACAATTTACATCTTTCAGATGAATAGTGAATAGTGAATAGTATATAATACTATGAATAGTGAATAGTACAGTGAACAGTGATGAAAACGTCGCAGAGATCTTCCTTCTGCAACTCTCTCTTTCTTTTTCTTCTTCTTTCCTTTCTCTTCTTTTATTTTATTTTATTTTTCCTTTCTCTCCACTCACCTCTCTTTCTAGCACTTCCTTGATTCCCTCCTCCACTCACCTCACTTTCTAGCACATTCTTGGATTAGAGAAGTGGGCATGGGACACTTGTCCACTTTCATGCACCAACCTTCACATGTGTTCGTCTCATACTACCCATACCAACCACATGTACTTTAACCAATCTCATGCTTCCATGTATTTTAAATGTTCAATCCATTTAATACACCAAATTTTCATTCTCATTTATCTTTTTATTCAATCAATCCTAACCCATATCAATTCATGGTTTAATGGGCCCATGCATAAATAATAACATATGCATTATAATTTAATTTAACACGACCCATATACAATTTATGATACACATATTTATATACATTATCAAGCATCAACTATACAAACATTAAACAACCATCAAACAAACACCAAACATATCAAGGCAACACATAGAGTTTGGGCAAAATGCAATTGGGTTATGGGCTAGATGAAATAATTTTCGGGGCGTCACATCACACCCACCTTAGACTGAACTTCGTCCTCGAAGTTTTAAGGTTAAGAAATTACCTAAGCCCATGAACTCGGCAAAGTGCTCCATCATGTAGTCCTCACGCTCCCAAGTAACCTGCTCCTCGCCATGGAACTGCCATCTCACCTTAACCATCGAAATCTCGCGGTTACGTAACCTCTGGACCTTCCGGTCAAGTATCTGAATAGGTTCCTCATCATAAGTCCCATCCTGCCTCAGTTCAATGTTCCTCCAGTCCAAGACGTGATCAAAATCACTCTTGTACACTCTCAACATTGACACATGAAAGACATTGTGGACTGCTGCTAACTGAGGTGGCAAGGCTAATCGGTAAGCGACGGGGCCAATTCGTTCTAAAACCTCGAACGGCCCAATAAATCTCGGAGCGAGTTTGCCTTTTATCCCAAATCTAGTTTGGCCCTTCTGAGGTGAGACCTTCAATAAAACTTGGTCACCCACCTCGAACTCTACGGTCTTTCGCTTGGCATCAGTGTAACTCTTCTGCCTGTCTTGGGCTACTTTCATATTATGCTTGATCCTCTTAATCTTCTCTGTGTGTTCTTGTACAAACTCTGGTCCCATCACCGCAACATCCCTACCTCTGTCCAACAGATCGGAGATCTACAGGGTCGACCATACAATGCCTCAAAAGGAGCCATGCCAATACTGGACTGATAGCTGTTGTTGTACGCGAACTCACACAGATGTATGTACTCCTCCCAGTTACCACTGGACTCGAGGACACAAGCTCGAAGCATATCCTCTAAAATAAATATCAACCTCTCAGACTGGCCATCCGTCTGGGGGTGAAAAGTGGTACTGAGATCTAGTCTAGTGCCGAGCTGCCTCTGCAACCCCTGCCAGAATACCGATGTAAACCTCGGATCCCTATCTGACACAATCAAAACTGGCACTCCATGTAATCTGACTATCTCCCGCATATAAAGTCTGCTCAGCTTGTCCATAGAATCCCTAGTGTTCACCGGTAGAAAGTGAGCGGACTTGGTCAAGCGATCAATAATAACCCAAACAACATTATGTCTCCTCGGGGTATTGGGTAATCCCACAACAAAGTCCATAGTGACGTGCTCCCATTTCCACTCAGGAATGGCAAGCGGTTGCATCTGCCCTCCAGGCCTCTGATGCTCAGCTTTGACTCTTTGACAGATCTCACACCTCTGAATGAACTGCGCTATCTCTCTCTTCATGTCGGGCCACCAATACATTCTTTTCATATCATGATACATCTTGGTTCCGCTAGGGTGAATAGCATAATGAGATCTGTGAGCCTCTTGGAGAACACTCTGTCTAAGTCGTGGATCTGCAGGAACCCATAAACGTCCCCTAAATCTCAAGGCACCATCAGATGACAAGTGCCAATCAGTAAAATCACGGCTCTCAGCCCAACACTTGTACATCCCATAATCAACGTCAAGTCTCTGTTGGTCAATTACCTCCTGGACTTGTGTAGGCTGAGCTCTCATTTGAGCACATATCACAATCTGATCTGAAAGGGTAGCACATATACTCATAACCGTAGCCGCCTCAAGTAGTCTCCACTCATGAGACATCTGGCGTGCTACCATAACTGTCTCTACCCACTTCCTGCTCAATGCATCAGCCACTACATTGGCTTTACCTGGGTGGTATTCCAATGTAAAATCATAGTCTTTAAGGAGCTCTAACCACCTTCTAAGAGAACAAGTACTTGAGGCTTTTATGGTCAGAATACAAAGTGAATCTCTCACCATAGAGATAATGCCTCCAAATCTTCAAAGCAAAAACCACCGCAGCCAGTTCTAAGTCATGAACAGGGTAGTTCTTTTCATGCACCTTCAACTGCCTCGATGCATAAGCAATGACCCTATCCTTCTGCATCAACACGCAACCCAAGCCGATACGAGAGGCATCAGTATAAATAACCAACTCCTGATTAGGCTCTGGCAAAATCAACACTGGCGTAGATGTCAATATTTTCTTCAGCTCTAAAAAGGCATTCTCACACTCCTCGGTCCATGCAAATGACACATCTTTCTGGGTGAGCCTAGTCATAGGCGTAGCTATCTTGGAGAGTCCCTGAACGAATCTCCTATAGTAACCAGCTAACCCAAGAAAGCTTCTGATCTCGGTCACTCTGGTAGGCCTAGGCCAACTGATAATGGCTTCAACCTTAGACGGATCAACTGAAATCCCCTCAGAACTCACCACATGACCTAAGAACTTCACTTCGGTGATCCAAAACTCGCACTTGCTCAGCTTTGCATATAGCCTATGCTCTCTCAGAGTTTGCAAGGTCACTCTAAGGTGTTCCTCATGCTCAGCCCGAGTCTTGGAATACACCAATATGTCATCAATGAAGACGATGACAAACTTATCCAGATACTGCCTAAAGACCCTCTGCATCAGGTCCATGAACATCGCCGGTGCATTAGTCACACCAAATGGCATCACAAGGAACTCATAATGTCCATAGCGGGTTCTGAATGCTGTCTTAGGCACATCCTCCTCCCTGACCTGAGCTGATGATACCCGGAGCGCAAATCAATCTTCGAAAAATACCTCGTTCCCCTCAACTGATCAAACAAGTCATCAATCCTTGGGAGAGGATATTTGTTCTTGATGGTCACCGTGTTCAATTGGCGATAGTCGATGCACAACCGCAAGCTCCTATCTTTCTTTTTCACAAAAAGAACTGGAGCTCCCCAGGGTGACACGCTCAGGCAAATAAAGCCCTTAGCCAATAACTCCTCGAGCTGTTTCTGCAGTTCTCTCAACTCTGCTGGCGCCATTCTATATGGTGCCATGGAGATAGGCTTCGTGCCAGGGACTAGTTCAATAATGAAATCGATCTCTCGCTTCGGTGGTAATCCTGGAAGATCCGCAGGGAACACATCTGGAAAGTCCCTAACAATGGCAATATCCTCAAGTATCGCCTCACTAGTCTCTTCTTCATCAGGCACTAACCCAGCCAAAATCTCCCTATCTCCATCAGTCACAAATCTACCCCTTGTGACTGTCTGGTCTGAAGCTCTACCCTGTAGTGTAAACACTGGGTGTCCGGGGATCTGAAAAATGATTCTCTTCGCAAAACAGTCGACAACTGCATGATAAGCCGCGAGCCAATCCATCCCTAGAATTGCATCAAACTTTAAAAACTCTAGGACTCGAAAGTCAATAGGCATCTCAACATCACCAATCTGAACCACACACTGGCTACAGATCATGTTCGGGTAGATCCTTTCCCCAGCTACAGTACTCACCACTAACCATGTACTAGCCCTAATGGGAGTCAAATGCAAACTATCTACCATACGTCCAGATATGAATGATAATGTAGACCCAGCATCAAATAATACATGCATAGAAGTACCACAAATAATAAGAGTACCTTCCACCAAGGTCTTGGATGCTGTCGGGTCTGGCTCAGTAGCTGCCTTCGCTGTCTCTCTGGCACTGGACTGCTGCACAAATCCCTGAGCTCTCTGAAAATTCGGACACTCGGACTTCCTATGCCCAGCCTGCCCACATTGAAAACATAAGAACGGAGCCCTGAGCGCAGATGATCCATTCTGAGATGTCGTCACATAGCTTCCTCGGCCTCTACCTCTGCTTCGGCCAGCAGTCTATGGGAATGGGGGTCTCGGTGCACTCGGTGCCTGAATAGGAATCGGGACAGGAGAGGAAACCACTGGTGAGGCCATCATACCAGTCTGAACCTGTGATGCCTTACTCTGAGCACCATCAGACTGTGTTCTTCCATAAAACTTTCTCTTCCTTTCCCATCTTCCCTTCTTCCACGGAGTCTGGAACTGTCCCCCAAACTCTGCTTGTGAAGTCTGTTCACCTAGAGCTGCCCGTGTAGACATACCATCAACCCGCTCAGCCAACTCATACTGTTTGGCCCTCTGGACCACTGTGGTAAAATCAGTCATCTTCGTCACAGACAAGGCCTGTCGGATTGCAGGCCTTAGGTTCAAAGAAAACCTCATAATCTTGTCACTCGGCGTCTGAACTAACCCAGGGGCATAAACTGCGAGTTTCCTAAACCTGAGCTCGTACTCCCTGACTGACATGGTGCCCTGTGCAAGGTTCAAAAACTCGAATTGTTTAGCCTGTCTCTCAGTCTCTGGAACGTAAGCCTGTAAGAACAACCGTTTGAAGGTGTCCCAGCTCTTCACTGCCCCCTGTGTATCGAACACTGAAAGCCACCAGTCCTCTGCATCACTCTCCAGTGTGTGAGCAGCACATAGGACCTGAGACTCCTCATCAAGCTCTAAGGAGCGACTGATCTTCTCGACATTCTTCAGCCAATCTTCGGCCTTCTTCAAGTCAACCCCACTAGTGAATTCCTTAGGCTTTAGCTTCATGAACTTCTCTAGTAGTCTAATCCGCCGATCAGTGGGGTTCTCCACAACAATAGGAGCAGGTGTAGGCATAGGCTGAGGTACAGCCATTTGAGGTCCTATTGCCCCTGCAGCTCCACTAGCCTCGGCCCTACTAGTGCCCGCCTCCTGAGGTATTGTTTGAGGTGACTGTCTAGCAATAGCCTCAACCTACTGCACTAACGCCTGTATCTGTGAAGTCTGCGTTGCTATCAAGCGGCCCTGTGTCTGAATGATCTCCTCCATCCTCCCCATCCGGTCATCATCGGATGGCCCTGTGTGTGGCTGTCCCAATCTCTCGCTCCTCCTCATGACACTGAGAAGTAGAAATACGAGCAACCATCACACATTAAAGAATTTAAAACATTAACAAAGCCTCATAACTACCCATATCATATAATACACACAGAAAATATGATAGTAAGGCTTTTAAGTTAGTTCCTTTAAGCTTCTTAATCACCTAAATCTCTCACCCAATTCCTAGGTCAAAGTCATCTAAGTCCAATACATAGACCAAACCTAGTAAAATCAGGCTCTGATACCAACTGTGGCGACCTCGGGCCCTGGACCACCAACCCCTCAGGGAATGGCGTGCGGAATGCCGGGACGGGACTCCCGGCGTAGGCATCTCCGACCACTCCTCAACTCCCGTGAGGTGGTTGAGACCCTACGAGCCTTATCTCAAACAACGACATAATATCAAAAGGTACTAAACAAAACTACCCACCGTATTAATCCTCAAAGACAAGAGATAGTCAGATTACATGGAGTGCCAGTTTTGATTGTGTCAGATAGGGATCCGAGGTTTACATCGGTATTCTGGCAGGGGTTGCAGAGGCAGCTCGGCACTAGACTAGATCTCAGTACCGCTTTTCAACCCCAGACGGATGGCCAGTCAGAGAGGTTGATATCTATTTTAGAGGATATGCTTCGAGCTTGTGTCCTCGAGTCCAGTGGTAACTGGGAGGAGTACATACATCTGTGTGAGTTCGCGTACAACAACAGCTATCAGTCCAGTATTGGCATGGCTCCTTTTGAGGCATTGTATGGTCGACCCTGTACATCTCCGATCTGTTGGACAGAGGTAGGGGATGTTGCGGTGATGGGACCAGAGTTTGTACAAGAACACACAGAGAAGATTAAGAGGATCAAGCATAATATGAAAGTAGTCCAAGACAGGCAGAAAAGTTACACTGATGCCAAGCGAAAGACCGTAGAGTTCGAGGTGGGTGACCAAGTTTTATTGAAGGTCTCACCTCAGAAGGGCCAAACTAGATTTGGGATAAAAGGCAAACTCGCTGTGCAACCCAAGGCGCGTGCCCCCTACCCAGGTGTGGGCGCACCCCCTCGGGGCGAACGCCTAGCCATTATGGATCCATAATATTGTCATATCACCATGTAGCAACCCAACCGCAGCTGGTCTACATCGAAACGATTATTTGTCTGCCACTATTCATGAATAGTGCAGGGCCTCCCTAGGAATCGAACTCGAGACCTCCCTTAAGGAGTCTAATTTCGCATTCCTAGTAGCCACCTGGGTAGCCACTGAATTATTGGCTCAGTGGTTACTAGGAATGCAAAATTAGACTCCTTAAGGGAGGTCTTGAGTTCGATTCCTAGGGAGGCCCTGCACTATTCATGAATAGTAGCAGACAAATAATCGTTTCGATGTAGACCAGCTGCGGTTAGGTTGCTACATGGCGATATGACAATATTATGTGGTACTATGGCTGGCGTTCGCCCCGAGGGGGTGCGCTCACACATGGGTGGGGGGCACGCTGTGCAACCCAGGGTGTGACAAAAAGGCCTTATGTATACATTTTTGTCACACCCTGGGTTGCACAGCGTGCCCCCTACCCAGGTGTGGGCGCACCCCCTCGGGGCGAGCGCCTAGCCATTATGGATCCATAATATTGTCTTATCGCCATGTAGTAACCCAACCGCAGCTGGTCTACATCGAAACGATTATTTGTCTCTACTATTCACTCATGAATAGTAAAGGGCCTCTCCCAGAATCGAACTCGAGACCTCCCTTAAGGAGTCTAATTTCGCATTCTGAGTAACCACTGAGCCAATGGTTCATTACTAGTGCACGTCTATTTCACCGTACCGTTGATCCCAATCATGTTTATTTTGGGTTACTAGTGCACGTCTATTTCACCGTACCGTTGACCCCAATCTCTTCCTTTCCTAAAACCCTCCTATGACAAGGTTAAGTCCCCTATTAGCCAGATAAATGGGCCCAACCAAAGTCATAAGGTTTTCTCAAATCAATGCATCATTCAAAACATTAGAACACATTCATGCTTTCAACATACAATATATAAGTGATATGATGACATAAAAGATATAATCATAAATGAAGTCTACTCACAACCAAGCCTCGCGAGAGTATTTAACCACACACGACCACCAAACCGAATCAACCCAATCATGATCCTGAAACATACATCAATATCCTACCATACATCAATTTCTATGCTCAATCACATAGACATTACACATCAACCCTAAATCAGCCCACATATAAACAATAGGCCTAAATCCCATCTAATCCCATCATTCAACTCAAATCACATGACTTAGGCCTCTAATGCATAGTTCTCATACATAAACCATTCTATTAATCAAAAATACTGATTTTCAATTCCTTTAGGCATAAACATGCCCAAATTGGGTCACTTGATCACAAGTAGGCCTAACCCATGATATGGTCACAACCACCAAATCAGTAGCATAATCAACCCTAATCATGCTTAATTAAACATAAGTTGCATCAATTCAATGATTCTAGGCCAAAAGCATCAAAAGCCCTAAAATATGAAATTTTCCATACTTAGGCCATATTGTCGATTTACACTTGTATATCACTGATTTTGCATCATGGGTTCATCAACAATGACAACTAGGTCAACATAGTTGACATGCAAGCTATTTGGAAAGGTCTAAGTTCATATTCTAAATTTAGGTCTAATACAAGCAACCCGACCAATTCTTCATTTACTATTCTGTTCAGATGTATCAATATACCAACAGAAATATGTAATTACAAAATCAACCGTACAGATTGAAGTATATGAAGAAACAAACCTTCTGTCCAAATATCAGCCCAATCGAACGGTGGACCGAAAAGATAAGTATATTTGATGAACAAGTCTCTAATTAGACAATTTCTCCTTTCCTGCTGCAAATACTCAAACTCAGATGACTATATCACACAAAATACTAAATGCATAAACATCTCCACTGTTCAGAATACATAAGTATCAGTTATAAACTACATACCCAAATTTGTTATCCATCCACGGTAGATTGAGGAGATCTATAAGTTTGACCGAAACGGCACGAGAAATTCAGACTTTCCGACCAGCTTTGTTTCAGAGGTTAGATTTCTCAGACAAAACCTCTAATCAAGATCTTCACCGTTCAGAATACAGAAATATCTATTGTAGATGACATATCCAAATTTTATATCCATCCAACGGTAGATTGAGGAGATCTATAAGTTTGAGCGAAACGGCGCGAGAAATCTAGACTTTACGACCAGCTTTGTTTGAGAGGTTAGATCTCTTAGACGAAACCTCTGATCAAGATCTCCACCGACCAGAATGAATAACCATAAGCTACGAACTTGCTGACAGATTTTGAGCTCAATCTGACCATATATCTCAAAGATTCAGCTCTTTGATGAAAACGTCGCAGAGATCTTCCTTCTGCAACTCCCTCTTTCTTTCTCTTCTTCTTTCCTTTCTCTTCTTTTATTTTATTTTTTTTTCCTTTCTCTCCACTCACCTCTCTTTCTAGCACTTCCTTGATTCCCTCCTCCACTCACCTCACTTTCTAGCACATTCTTGGATTAGAGAAGTGGGCATGGGACACTTGTCCACTTTCATGCACCAACCTTCACATGTGTTCGTCTCATACTACCCATACCAACCACATGTACTTTAACCAATCTCATGTTTCCATGTATTTTAAATGTTCAATCCATTTAATACACCAAATTTTCATTCTCATTTATCTTTTTATTCAATCAATCCTAACCCATATCAATTCATGGTTTAATGGGCTCATGCATAAATAATAACATATGCATTATAATTTAATTTAACACGACCCATATACAATTTATGATACACATATTTATATACATTATCAAGCATCAACTATACAAACATTAAACAACCATCAAACAAACACCAAACATATCAAGGCAACACATAGAGTTTGGGCAAAATGCAATTGGGTTATGGGCTAGATGTAATAATTTTCGGGGCGTCACATAAATGCTCTTGAGGAAGCAATATTGTTGCTCGATTTTAGAGGTTGACTTAGAAAACCCGTGTAACCACTGTGAGTATAGTTTCCTTGATTTGGTTCTTGTATGGCATTGTACGCATATTAAATGTTTGATTGTATGCATGTTATATTGATATATAATGCATTGAGTTTTATGGATCATGCAAATTGATTTTAGCACTTGGAGTTTGTAATGATGAAGGTTTGCGAATCCTCATTGTTATTTCGTTAGGAATTAGATCCGGATGAGGTTTTGCGAGTCCTCATTGTCAGTAGGTCTGTCCTAACAAGGGTTGCGATCCTTGAAATGACTGTGAATTGGGTGATGAGAGGCTGTGTCTACCTTGTACGGCCATACAAGGGTTAGACCCGCTCTCTTGCCTTGCGGAGGAGGGAGATTGTGCATTGTGTTATTGAAAACTCGTGCAATTTATGTTGTTGACGCGTATGATATATTTGTTGAATGATGCATGTGTTGAATAAGTGTTTGAAATGATTTTAAATGTCATATTTCTCTAAATGTATATAATTGTCATCTCAAGAACTATATTCACTGAGCTGTTGTTTGCTTACCTTATTTCTTCCAATATTTCAGGTATTGACTCGAAGCGAAAAAGAACTTGTCTGGTATGTATATGTATGCTTGGAGGAAATAGATTATATTTTTGTTATTTTGATATGTATACTTATCACACATTATATATATATGTATTATTATCTAGATGGGATGTGTGGGCATAGATAACTTAATATATTGGATGATGAAATGAAAATGTGATGTGTGAATGAATGAACTATATTGGATTTGATTTGTGGTATAGAAAAAAAAATCTGTAAGTTTGGGATGGATTGTGAGAGTACGTGAAGGTTGACAGTGTATTATATATTGTATATGGGTATGTACAGTGTATAGTATATTGTGCCGGTCATGACGTCAGCCTACGTTAGGGGCGTCGTGACATATATACACTTTAAATGTACAAAAAGGTATCAATCTAGCATTACTCTTATTTTAATGGTTAGTTTTTCAAATATAAGTTATATATTTAATAATGATGAGGTGGCAATTAGTACTATAAAAAAACCGGTATTATAAATTAACAAGCTTAATTGCAGCCCTGCATATGTGCATGACATGAGTTAATATTTTTAAATTTTGATGATATATTAGAATATATATGCTTGACATATATAATGTGCAATTAGTTAATTATCTGTTTCATAACCAAAGTTGTCAATTTATACACACAAAAAAGAAAACATATAATAAAGCTAAGGTTCCCTTCTCAAAGAATTACATTTTAGACTTTCATCTTCTTTTTTTTCATCAAAGTGCTCGGGTCCATAGCTAAATGGTAGAGCATTTATCTGCAGATCAAGAGGTCACCGGTTTAAACACGGTTGGGCCCTTCTTTCAGCACTTCATTAAGTTTTTGTTTTTTGGTGTGTGTGTGTGTGTGAAAACAACCACTTCATTTTCTTTGTCTTGTTTGCTAAATATGGTGATATTTTCAACTCCGTAGCCACTCTATTATTTAGCTTTCGATTTGATTTACTTCTACTTTTATTCTTCAATCCTTTTCGTTTGTTTATGATTTACTTACATTTTCACTTTTATCATTTTTGCCTGTTTATGATATATATATATATATATGGCTATATTGTTTAGCTTTTTATTTGATTTACTTCTACTTTTATTCTTCAATCCTTTTCGTTTGTTTATGATTTACTTAAGTTTTCACTTTTATCCTTTTAGCCTGTTTATGATATATATATACTAATTCATAAGCACGTGCATTGTACATGACTTTATTTTTAGGTACCTGCATTCTTTTTAACCAAAATTAAATTTACTTAAAAATATAACAAAATTAAGACAAATATAAACAAAATTATCATTAGGAATTATCCAAACCCACAAATGCAAATGGAAGGAAACATCATTTTTTTCTACAAAACAGGATATTTGAAAAACAAAAAAAAAATGTTGCCCACCAAACTCATTTCTCTGCAAAGCTGAGAGAGTAGAGAAAAGAAAAGGTTCATGTTACTGAGCTATCTTCATACTATTTATAAAGCCAAAATTTTTTATTGACGGTGTGCCATTTTTGCTAAAAATATCAAAACTATCTATTATTTATTAATATTCAACTAAAAATTACATTTAACTTTAAAAAAAAAGAAATAAGGACATTTGTATAAAAAAAATCATATCAAATTTCAAGCTTCATTAAAAGATGGCCACGTTCTAACCGACATTTTCAAATTTAAACAAAAAATAATTTAAAAGGTTGTTCATGTGCCCAATTTTCCCTCAAAATGGAAGAAAATAAAGAAAAATGAAATGGAAAATAGCGGAGGGAGAAGGGTTTGAAAAATACAAAGAGATTAAGATTCGAAATTGAATAAGAAAAAGGGCGAGTGTCACACCTCCCCCGAATGCGCCTAAATCAGCGGAATACTTACAGGCAGGGCACAAATGTATTATAACAATAACCGAGTGCGCAAGAACACAATTGAGTACAAATTCGATTATATTAATTTCAAAATGTATTTTTGTACAGAATATGATTGAGACAACATCCTCCTAAAATTTTCCTTTAATTAACAAGGGTTACAAAATGTGGGCTCAAAAACCTCCACCCAGTCCACCCTAAACTCCTGTGAAAAATTGGATAACAACAGAGTGATTATTGCCCAGTGGATAAAATTGTTCGTGAATATAACAATTAATAAATGAAACTTCATAATCAAATATCACATAAACACAACAAGCATCATAAACAGTACAACATGTATGTATGAATGACACCGTCTCGTAATCGTTCCATGATTGTACGACACCTTGAGTTCACGTACAGATGTCCATCCTCAGGTAAACCCGGGTTCTCATTGTGCGCCCCTCCTCAAGGTTGTCGCCCTAGATTCACGTACAAATGTCCATCCCTAGGTAAACCCGGGTTCTCATTATACGTCCCTCTCCAAGAAAAATATGAAGAATAGTGAGCATTGCTTCTAACTATTTTGTAGGTACCTAGGTGGTGCTTATGTATGATGCCAATGCATGAGCAGGTTCGGTCTTTACTAATATTAGATAGGATTTGGCAGCGTTTGGTGATTCTTATCAGGTCAGTATCACCACATGCAAAGTTAGAATGTTCAGTATCACTTGTACAAGCTAATAACTTTCAAATAAGACCAACCATATCAATTTCCAGTTGAGAGGTAGGACACGAGGTATACTTATATACCAATCGTTTAGAGTAGCATGCTGCCTCCCGTTCACTATTTAAAGTTATTGAGGACAAGACAATGTCTGGTTGAGTCAGATTGACCACTAATACGACATAATAACAATGTAATACATGAACTTCAAATATACAGGCATAAGTATAACAGATATGAACATTATACGCAATAATGCAGTATAAATGAATAGTAGACATAATGATAAATGAATGTAAACTTTAATAAAAGTTATAAGACACGCAAACCTATATTTCGTTTCTCACCTTCAGATAAAAACTCTTTCTTCAATTAGCGTTTTCTCCCGAGCTGAATCGCTTTGCACCACGAATAGAGTCACTTAGAGATAGTCTCAAAAAAAGAAGAGAGAAATCACAAAGAGAGCAAGAGAGAAGAGAGTGATTTGGTGTAAAAATAACAAAGGGGGGAGGGGGGCTCCTTATATAGGAAAAGGAACGCCCGAAGTTCTTTTTTTTTTTTCACACCACTTTACCTCCCCCTTAAAGGAATTTTTCCCCCGAAGTTTAATTTGTGTAGTGATGATTTCTATCTGCGTGGGATTCACTGCCGTCATCATCACTCGCAAGATCAGAGTAGTGCCTATAAGGCCCCTGAATAACACTGTGGCCGGTGGAATCTTCAATATCATCAAATAATGGAAAGCAAATGAAGTCGAATTCATCCTCAAAAGGTTCCGACATTTGTCTCACAGATGATGGCATAGGGTATTGTAAATTGCAGCTTTTCAGGAGAGGTAGGTTGAGTGACGGAATGCTTTTTTGTGCAGTTGCTCGAATCCGCCCCCCAGGCAACTTTGGTAGGAGATCTTGTCAGGATGAGGGAACAGGTTTGTTTCGGGCCATATTGTTACGGTAAAGCCATACGCGCTCTGGCAATAAGGATCGCTGTTGTAGAGGTGAGGGAGTTGGTGATGCAAAGAAGTTGTAGTTTTCATCAGAGTCAGAAGGAGTCTCCACTGGTTGCCGGGCAAGCCATGAAGTGCATGACTCATTACTTTTGTCTGTGTTGTTTTCAAACATCTACATAGTTAATTAAATGAAACAATATATTAAGATATTGTAAACAAAGTTCCACAATTTCATTGATAAGTGAAATAGTACAATCTATCACATCATCATTTATTACTAGAAAACAATTCAGGGTATTTCAGTTTAATTGTTTCTTCTAGTTCCCAAGATGTTTCCTCTACTCCGTGGTGATCCCAGAGCACATTCGCAAGTGGTATGCTACGTCGCCTTAGTTCTTGAGTTTTTCTATCCAAAATTTTTATCGCTCTCTCCTGATACTTATTTCCTTCCTCAACCCGAACCTCGACCAGAGGGATGATATGCGAAGGATCAGGACAATACTTTCGAAGTATGGATACGTGAAAAATGTTATGAACCTTAGACATGGACGATGGAAGAGATAGACGATAGGCTAGTTTGCCAATACGTTCAATAATTTGAAATGGACTGATATACCGTGGGGAAAGCTTTCTTTTGATCCCAAAACGTTTGACACCTCTTGTAGGCTGAACTTTTAGAAAAACCAAGTCCCTCTTATCAAATTCTAGAGGCTATTTTCGCTTGTCGGCATAGCTCTTTTGTCGATTTTGTGCTACACGAAGTCACTTCTTTACTAGTGTGATCTTCTCAGAAGTCTCTTGAACTAGTTCAGGCCCCAACTGCGTTCGATCTGCCATATCCAACCAGCATACCAGAGATCTGCAAGGGCAACCATAGAAAGCCTCATATGGTGCCATGCCGATACTGGTTTGGTAGCTGTTGTTGTATGCAAACTTTGCCAAATGTAAGTGTTTTGCCCATCCGTCATGAAAGTCCAAAATGCAGCATTGTAACATATCCTTTAATATCTGGATCAACCGTTCTGACTGCCCGTCAGTCTGTGGGTGAAAAGTCGTGCTCATGGTGATCCTGGAACCCATTGTACTCTGGAAGCTTTGCCAAAACTTTAATGTGAATCAAGGGTCTCGATTAGAGAAAATCGTGAGTGGTATGGCATGGAGGCATACGATCTCTCTTTCATAAAATTCGGCAAGCTTGGCAGGGTTATCTGTGAATTTTATTAGCAAAAAGTGGCAGACTTTGTAAGTTTGTCAATGATAACCCAGATTGCATCTTGCCATTTATTATTTCGAGGCAAGGCCGTAACAAAATTCATTGCAATGTTCTCCCATTTCCATTCTCCAATGGGTAACGGCTGGAGAAGTTCAGAGGGAAGTCTGCGTTCTACTTTTACTTGCTGGCAAACGAAACATCGAGCAACGAAGTTTGTAATAGCATTTTTCATTCCAGAAAACTAGAATTTTCGCTTGACATCCTTATACATCTTGTCTCCCCATGATGTGTAGCGAACCTCGAACAATGCATTTTAGTGAGCACTTCTTTCCGAGCTTGAGGATTGTTCGGTAGACAGAGGCGTTTTTTGTAGAAAATAGCCCCGTCATCAGAGACCAACCAATGAGGAAGGTCCTGTCCGCTGAGTATAAGTTCTCGTCTCTCCATTAACATAGGGTCATTGGCTTGAGCTGCTGAAATCTTTCGAATAAGCTCAGAGTTGGCTGAAAATTGAGAGAATTGTGATCTTCCTCCTTCCTCGATGAGCTTCAGGTTAAAATTCTCCAACTCTATAGCCAACTTCCCCATCTCGAAGTTAAGAGTGCAAGTAGCAACACAAGATTTTCTACTCGGGGCATCGACCACAACATTGGCCTTACCCGGATGGTATTGGAGTTGAAAGTCATAATCTTTCAAGAATTCCAACCATCGCCTTTGGCGGAGGTTTAGGTTTATCTGAGTGTAGATGTACTTAAAACTCGTGTGATAAGAGAAAACCTCAAATCGTTCACCGTATGATGCCATAACTTCAGTGCAACTACGACAGCTGCAAGTTCCAAGTCACGCTTTGGGTAATTACCCTCATGAATCTTCAGTTGCCTCGAACCATATGCAATTACTTGGCCTTCTTGCATTAGTACTGCACCTAAGCCTTGGAGAGAGGCGTCGGTGTATAGTAAAAATTCAATTCCATTTCTTGGAGTGATTAGTACTGGTGCTGTCGTGAGGCGCTTCTTCAATTCCTGAAATGATGATTCATAGGCAGGATTCCAGATGAATTGTACATCTTTCCGAGTGAGCTTGGTCATAGGTTCAACAATCTTTGAGAAGTCCTTGATGAAACGTCTGTAGTAGCCAACCAAACGAAGAAAACTTCAGATTTGAGTAACTGTGGTAGGCTACTTCCAGTTTAAAACCGCTTTAACTTTTGAAGGATCCACCTCAATGCCATTGCCTGAAACCACGTGACCTAGGAATTGAACTCGCTTCGCCTAAAATTCGCACTTACTCAACTTTGCATACAACTGATGGCTTCTCAAGGTCTGGAGAACAATCCTCAAATGTATCTTGTGGTCTTCCTTAGTTGAAGAATATATCAAGATATCATCCACAAAGACCACCACAAATTGGTCTAAGTATAACCTGAATATGCGGTTCATCAAATCCATGAACGCTGCAACTGCATTTGTTAGACCGAACGACATGACCAAGAACTCGTAATGACCGTATCGAGTTCTAAAAGTCGTTTTATTAATGTCCGAATCTCTGATCCAGAGTTGATGACAACCAGATTGTAAATCAATCTTAGAGAATTATTTGACATCTTTAGTTGGTCGAACAAGTCATCGATCCTGGGCAAAGGATATCTGTTCTTGATGGTGGCTTTATTCAACTTGCGATAGTCGATGCAAAGTCGTAACGAACCATATTTTTTTGCGAACAAACAGAACTGGAGCTCCCCAGGGTGATGAACATTTTTTGATGAAGCCATTACTCTCCAATTCCTTCAGTTGTTTGTCCAATTTGACCAACTAAACATTGGACATTCTGTATGGAAGAATTGAGATGGGTTCAGTCTCGGGTATGAGGTTGATCTCAAAATTGAATTTCCAAAGTGGAGGTAGACCAGGAAAGTCATTCAGAAAAATCGTTAGGAATTTCAATATAACCGGGATATCGTATACTTCGAGAGGGTACAGTGATGATGATTTATTTCCATCACCGAGGGATAAGGCTCGAAGTTGTGCTTTGAGGAGTGCAACAGTCAAGTTGTGTATCCATTTCTTCATTCCCTGAATCTTGACAAACTCCCCAATAAGTAATGATAACTGAACTTGCTTTTTCAAACAATCAATCTTTGCAATCAGAGGTGCGATCCAGTTCATGCTGAGGATGATGTCAAAGTCTTTAATGTCCATCACAAAAAGTTCTGCATAAATTATCTGTTCTGACATTCAAAGTTCACATTGAGAACACTTCAATTTCACATCAGTACCATATTTTAATGGTGATGAGACATAGATTGTAATGTATGCGGGTTCAGGATGCAACCCTAAATGCCTTACCAATGCATAAGATATAAAGGAATGCATAGCACCCGAATCAATCAAGACATGCACCATTGTATTAAACAACGAAAATGTACCTTCGACTACATTGTTATCCAGGAGGGGTTGTTGAGTGATGGCAAACACTCTGCCCTATTGCCGTTGCTCCTGGTTCTGCTAGTTTTTCCTGGGTTGGGCGTTAGCAGCAGGTGGGGCTTGTTGGACTGGAACTGCGGGAACAGGCTACCGTGGTTGTTGAGGGTGGGGACAAACATTTCTTACATGTCCCTGTTGGCCACTGTTGAAACACGTCAGCCTCTGCTGCTGAGGCGCCTGCTGATGGTTCTGCTGGCCATGCTAATTGTGGTGCTGTTGACCACTACCCCTGCCATTGCCATTACAGTGGCCACCCTTGCCGTTGCGTGCACCTCAGCCATGATTACGAAAACCCTGCTGGCCAGGGTTAGACGCTTCAGTCGCTGCCTCATGCTTTTGAACCAGGGTTAGGAGGGCTGGGTTTTGATTAAAGTAGGGTTTCTTCTTGTTACTTTGTGGGGAAAATGTTGCAGACCTTTTCCCTCTGTTCATTCTCTGTTCCTGCTCAGTTTTCTTCTATTCAAAGCTCATGTCCTTGTCAACAAGCTCCTTGTAATTCTTGAGATCCAAGATCGATAGGACTTGTCGGATGTCTGGACGGAGGCCATTATAGAATTTCTCGACCTTATCTTGCTCCTTTGAGATGGTGGAGAGAGAATAGATCGATAATTCCTTGAACTTGACAGCATACTCGCGAACTGTCATGTTGCCTTGGTACAGTTTGGCGAACTCCTGGTGCCTCTGCCTCTTTACTGCTTCAGGGAAGTACTCGTCGATGAACAGTAACTCAAACTCTTGCCAAGTCATGTCGGTAGTATTGACCCTTGGGTCTTCCTTCACCGTTATCCACCATGTATTAGCTCTACCAACAAGTTGGTAGGAAGCTAATGGAATCTTCTGAGCCTCGTCGACTCTCTTAGCCAAAAGAGCCTTCTTCGACTCATCGAGCCATTTCTACGCTTCATCCGCATCAATGGTGCCCGTAAAGGTAAGAGGTTGTAGCCTCTTGTACTTCATAATCTGGTCGGTTTGAGTCTTCGACCCAGATTTAACAAGTGCCTGCACAGTGACCACCTGATTGGTCGCGATCTCACAGACGGCCATCTGAACTGTCACCTTCATCGCCTCGATGAATCCGGTGAAGAAGTGTTCTATGCCTGGACGCATGACAAAGGGTGCCGGTATTGACACTGCCTGCCCAGAAGTAGTGGCAGTGTCGGGTGTGGCCTGCTCTATGGTCAGAGGCGGCGTTTCCTGATTTTGAATCTCAAGAGGTGCCTCCTCTGTTAGACGGACAGTGCGTGGCCTTCCTCTCTTCCTAGTTTGTATTTTCTTACTAGCAAGGATAAAAATAAAACCATGTTTTAGGAATCGTAGCCAAGTATAGTATTATGATATTCTCAGCAAAAAGTTCGAGAGTTTAATATGAAACCACCTATTTTTCTAGGTATGGTGTAAGGTTTTTGTTAAGGAATCAAAAAAATCTTATGTGCCTCGTATATTTGGCCATGGTGTAAAACAAGGTTAGAGTGTTTATATAATAACTATAAAACTTTGCAAATATTTCAAATATATTGGTTTCATGTTTTTGTGAACATACATATATTTTTGAAAATCCATACGAGTCATAAAGGTTTTAAGATTTGCCTCGGTAAGTATCTTAATCTAACGTTCTATCACATTCTTATGTGTTCAAACTCTTTTTGTTAGTCTCTTCGACTATTATCCAAGTTCGTGTGTCCCATACCACATGAATTTGGCAATAAAGGGTTCAACCAAGTTAAGTTGTATGAACACAATCTCTATAAAACATTGACGGAAGAGGAGTTCACTAATAGTATCGTCCAAGTTTACCGTGTAAACTTAGTGATAATGTTAGTAATTCAACTTTCTCCAGATGTTTCTTTCACACAAGGTCGTGGGTTTTCTTACTTCCACGTTTTATTTAGTATCTTCCAATTTTGTTGTGTCTCATACCACTTCAAAGTTAGTGATACAAAAGAAACCCAACAATTGTGATGAAACCCAATAACAATGATGGATTAGAACCCCAAGATCGTGTAGACAAGATTGGTTGAGCCTTGACCCGTCACCTAACCAGATGAAAACCAAGACTACGAAGGATTGAAAACGCCACACCAAGATTTAACAATCAAGGTGATAAGTTTGGTTGCTTGAACGCCACAAGATTAACTTGATAAGTTCAAAGAGTTCTTTTAAGAACAAAGAGGACACAAGACCTCATAAGATTAATTTGATCTAAAAACATAATCTCCCATTCAAATTCGAGCTACCACTTTATATATACTTGGAACAACCCTCCAAGAATAGGAAAAGACATAACTAAATTTAAAACAACACAAACATCAACATAAACAAGTCCTCACATTTTTAGGCTTCTTGGACTTCTAAAGGACAAGTCCCAACGTTTTTAGGCCCCTTGGAATTCTGAAGAACAAGTCCCCACATTTTTAGGCCTCTTGGACTTCTAAACGACAAGTCCACACGTTTTTAGGCCTCTTGGACTTCTAAAGAACAAGTCCTCATGTTTTTAGGTCTCTTGGACTTCTAAAGGATAAGTCCCCACGTTTTTAGGCCTCTTGGACTTCTAAAAAATAAGTTCCCACGTTTTTAGGCCTCTTGGACTTCTAAAGGTAACCAAAATAGCTAATTGACTAAGTTCAATGTATTTAAAACATAACCAGCCAGAACCAAGTTTATTCCCCTATTTAATATCCTTGAAACTCAACAAATTCATGCCCTTTGATGGTCAGTCCATGCTGGCACGTTTTGTGTGCTAATTAGCTTCTTCAATTTCTTTGATGACATGGACTCAGCCTTGATTATTATTTGAGCCCATCTTGGTCTTTTTAGATTCAGCCCAATTCTCTTGGATTAGCCCATTTAGCGCTTCCTTGAAACGTTTGGCTCTAAGTCTTGTAATTGGACCACTAGGAAGTGACAAAGGGTCTTGTGCATATTCAGCTCCATTCCCAAGTGTATGATCAACTTGTCCAGCTCCTTGGTTTGCATCATTCTCCCCCTCTTGAGAAGGATTTGTCCTCAAATCATCACCTACATCAAAAGGAGACAAATCAGCAACATTAAAGCTTGCACTGACACCATACTCACCTGGTAAGTCAAGCTTGTAGGCATTATCATTGATGCGTTCCACTATTTGAAATGGTCAGTCACCCCGAGGTAGGAGTTTTGAACACCGTTTCTCCGGAAAATGGTCCTTCCTTAAGTGCAACCAAACTCAATCTCCGGGTTCAAACACTACCTTCTTGCGTCCCTTGTTGGCTTGTTGGACATATTGTTTAGTTCTCCTTACAATGTTCAGCTGTGCCTTTTCATGAATCATCTTTACAAATTCTGCCTTCTTTTTGCCATCTAAGTTTACACGTTCACTCAATGGTAAAGAAGTTTAATCCAAAGGTGACAATGGGTTAAAACCATAAACCATTTCAAATGGTGAAAATTTAGTTGCAGAATGAATACTTCGATTATAAGCAAATTCAACATGTGGCAAACAATCTTCCCATGTTGTCAAGTTCTTTTTAATGATAGCACGTAACAAAGCTCTATTTACTACTTCAGTTTGACCATTCGTTTGTGGATGACAAGTAGTAGAAAACAATAACTTGGTTCCTAATTTTCCCCACAAAGTCTTCCAAAAGTAACTCAAAAACCTTGCATCCCTATCAGAAACAATGGTCCTAGGCATGCCATATAACCTAACAATTTCTTTGAAGAACAAATCAGCTATATGTGATGCATCATCAGTTTTATGACATGCAATGAAGTGTGCCATCTTGGAAAATCTATCTACCACCACAAAAACTGAATCTCTCCCCCTCTTAGTCCTAGGTAATCCCAAAACAAAATCCATAGAAATATCAGTCCAAGGTTCACTAGGTATTGGCAAAGGGGTGTACAAACCATGGGGTTTCAACTTAGACTTGGCCTGTTTACACGTGATACACTTCTCACAGATTATTTCCACATCACGTTTCATATGAGGCCAAAAAAAATGATCATGCAAAATTCCTAATGTCTTAGCTACACCAAAATGACCCATCAAACCACCACCATGAGCTTTTCTCACAAACAATTCACGCAAAGAACACACAGGCACACACAGTTTATTTTCCCGAAACAAAAATCCATCATGCCTATAAAACTTACCAAACGCCACTTTTTCACATGCATTGAACACTTCACCAAAATCAGAATCTTGTGCATACAAATCCTTAATGTATTCAAAACCAAGCAATTTTGTATCTAAAATGGAAAGTAAAGCATACCTTCGGGACAATGCGTCAGCCACCACATTTTCCTTACCTTGCTTGTATCTGATCACATAAGGAAATGCTTTAATGAATTCCACCCACTTGGCATGGCGTCTGTTCAACCATTGTTGTCCTTTCAAATGCTTCAAAGATTCATGATCTGTGTGAATCACGAATTCCTTTGGCCATAGATAGTGCTGTCAATTTTCCAAAGCCCTAGAGAAAGGAAAGAATAAGAGAGTGAGATGAGTGGAGGGAAAGGAAAAAAAAAAGAGAAAGGAAAGAAGAAGAGAAAGAAAGAGGAAGTTGTTTTGAGGGAAGTTTTAGCAACGTTTTCATCAAAGAGATGAATCTTGGTGATATATGGCATTTAATCTGATCAAAGAAAAGTTAACTAATGCACCTTTGCTTGTTCTTTCCCCCACTTAAACAGTACATTTTTCTTGATGACTTCAGTAAGAGGTGAGGCTAAGCTACTAAAATCACGCACAAACCGTCTATAGAAGCTAGCTAAGCCATGAAAACTCCTCACTTGGCTGATTGCTGTAGGCGTTGGCCACTCTAGGATTTCCTTAACCTTTTCCTCGTCCACCTCAATTCCTCTCTTACTAACAACAAAACCAAGAAACACAAGTGTATCCATGCAAAAGGTGCACTTCTTGAGATTAGCAAACAACTTTTCTTTCCTTAGAATTTCCAAAATAGATTTCAAATGCATTACATGTTCTTCCAAGTTTTTGCTATAAATTAGGATATCATCAAAACACAAAACGACAAATCTGCCAATAAATACACGCAAAACATGGTTCATTAAACACATAAATGTGCTCGGAGCATTAGTTAAACCGAAAGGCATCACTAACCACTCATACAAACCATATTTAGTCTTAAAAGCAGTTTTTCATTCATCACCTTCCTTCATCCTAATATGATGATATCCACTCTTAAGATCAATTTTTGTAAAGACACAATAACCATGCAATTCATCCAGCATATCGTCTAATCTAGGAATGGGATGACGATACTTTACCGTTATGTTGTTGATGGCTCGGCAGTCAACACACATCCTCCATGTTCCATCCTTCTTAGGAACTAATAGCACCGGAACTGCACAAGGACTCATGCTTTCACGCGCATACCCCTTCTCCAATAATTCACCTACTTGCCTTTGGAGTTCCTTGGTCTCCTCGGGATTACTCCTATAAGCAGGTCGGTTTGGAATTGATGCACCTGGTATGAAATCAACTTGATGTTCAATCCCTCGGATTGGAGGTAATCCGTAAGGTACTTCTTCGGGAAGGACATCTTCAAACTCCTGCAAAAGAGAAAAAATAACGCTCGGCAAAGCACCGACGAGATCATTAGTACATAAAAGAGCCTCCTTGTACATGAGTACAATAAGGGGCTGGTGTGATAATAATGCTCTCTTGATCCCACTTTTTTTTGCAATTCAATTGAATTTTTCCTCTCTTGCTCTCACTATGGCTGAAATCCCCTCTCTTTCTTTTTCTCTCTGATCAATGTTTTTCTCTCTCTTTTTTTTTCAATTTCGGCCTTCATTTCTTTTTCTTTCTTTTTTTCATTTGAGCTTTGTAACTTTAATTGGTCCTCCCTGACTTGTTTTGGAGCCAATGGCACAAGAATAATAGGCTGCCCTTTATGAGTGAACGAATACATATTTGTGAATCCATCATGCTTTGCCCTTTTTTCATACTGCCATGGTCTTCCCAACAATAAATGGCATGCATGCATAGGAACCACATCACAAAGCACCTCATCCTCATATTTACCAATGGATAATGCCACCAACACTTGCCTTCTCACCTTGATTTCGCCACAGTCATTCAGCCACTGAAGCCGATAAGGGTGAGGATGTTTCAAGGTAGTTAAGGCCAATTTATCCACCAAATAAGTGTTGGCTACGTTTGTGCAACTTCCTCCATCGATAATGACATTGCAAACTTTGTTGTTTACAAAGCATCGAGTATGAAACAAGTTCTCCCTTTGGTTACTTTCTTCCTCCTTAACCTGCACATTGAGAACTCGCCTTGCTACCAATAAATCTCCAACCACAGCACTTTGCTCATCATCGGCATCCTCCAAAGGTGGCATGTCAGCATCATCTACTTCATCCCTCAATATACGCCTCATCTCACCTAACAACGCTTGCATTTGGAGGTTCGAAACTGCATGTTGTCAAACTTCTTCGGTTGTATCTTCTTCTTGATTATTGGACATATTTAAAATTTGCAAAACAAGGTTAGAATCCTCACAAGCACTCCCTCATGTGTTTCACTCAAGAATTTGATACACTTGCTGTGGCGACCCCGCGCCCCGGACCACCAACCCCGCAGGGAATGGCCTGCGGAATGCCGGGGCGAGACACCCGGCGTAGGCATCTCCGACCACTCCTCAGCTCCCGTGAGGTGGTTGAGACCCTACGAGCCTTATCTCAAACAACGACATAATATTAAAAGGTACTAAACAAAACTACCCACCGTATTAATCATCAAAGACAAGGGATAATCCATAAAAATGAACCATAAATAAAATCATAATCCCTACAGTCCATTAAAATTGACATACACATAAAGTCCAAAATTGTGGGTACAAATAAAAACCTTCATATGCCCACATGGTCTATCTAACAAGTCCCAACTCACCCATACTACAATGTGGTAAGTGTTATAATTACATAATCCAAAATATAATACTTCATAATTTAAAACACAGTTCAATCAAAATGCCTCTCAACTCACATCGAGGCTTTGGATTCTCTCGCAGGCAAGGCCCTCAAGATATAACTACTCCTTTGCCCTTATTCGGGACAGAAGGACCTGAAAGAGGAAAATGAGGGTGAGCCAACGGTGCCCAGTGAATAGAATTCAGATATGCTATCAATACTCATCAATAAATATCATGTATGCATGTCAATGTGTAGCATGATTTAAAAGCTCATAACATATAGATAACAAACATTTATAATAAGTTCGATGCAAGTAAAAGCCTATCAATTTGGATCCACATTCCACATGCATTGGGTTACTAGTGCACGTCTATTTCACCGTACCGTTGATCCCAATCATGTTTATTTGGGTTACTAGTACACGTCTATTTCACCGTGCCGTTGACCCCAATCATTTCCTTTCCTAAAACCCTCCTATGACAAGGTTAAGTCCCCCTATTAGCCAGATAGATGGGCCCAACCAAAGTCATAAGGTTTTCTCAAATCAATGCATCATTCAAAACATTAGAACACATTCATGCTTTCAACATACAATATATATAAGTGATATGATGACATAAAAGATATAATCATAAATGAAGTCTACTCACAACCAAGCCTCGCGAGAGTATTTAACCACACACGACCACCAAACCGAATCAACCCAATCAAGATCCTGAAACATACATCAATATCCTACCATACATCAATTTCTATGCTCAATCACATAGACATTACACATCAACCCTAAATCAGCCCACATATAAACAATAGGCCTAATCCCATCTAATCCCATCATTCAACTCAAATCACATGACTTAGGCCTCTAATGCATAGTTCTCATACATAAACCATTCTATTAATCAAAAATACTGATTTTCAATTCCTTTAGGCATAAACATGCCCAAATTGGTCACTTGATCACAAGTAGGCCTAACCCATGATATGGTCACAACCACCAAATCAGTAGCATAATCAACTCTAATCATGCTTAATTAAACATAAGTTGCATCAATTCAATGATTCTAGGCCAAAAGCATCAAAAGCCCTAAAATATGAAATTTTTCATACTTAGGCCATATTGTCGATTTACACTAGGTCACCATGTTCAGCCATGTATATCACTGATTTTGCATCATGGGTTCATCAACAATGGCAACTAGGTCAACATAGTTGACATGCAAGCTATTTGGAAAGGTCTAAGTTCATATTCTAAATTTAGGTCTAATACAAGCAACCCTACCAATTCTTCATTTACTATTCTGTTCAGATGTATCAATATACCAATAGAAATATGTAATCACAAAATCAACCGTACAGATTGAAGAATGTGAAGAAAGAAACCTTCTGTCCAAATATCAGCCCAATCCAACGGTGGACCGAAAAGATAGGTATATTTGATGAACAAGTCTCTAATCAGATAATTTCTCCTTTTCTGCTGCAAATACTCAAACTCAGATGACTATATCACACAAAATATTAAACTAATACACATCTCCACCGTTCAGAATACAGAAATATCAGTTATAAACTACATACCCAAATTTGATATCCGTCCAGCGGTAGATTTAGGAGATCTACAAGTTTGAGAAAAACACCACGAGAAATCCAGAATCTCCGACCAGCTTTGTTTCAGAGGTTAGATCTCTCAGAAGAAACGCTAAATCAAGATCTTCACCGTTCAGAATGTAGAACTATCAGTTGTACACGACATAGCCAAATTTTATATCCATCCAACGGTAGATTAAGTAGATCTATAAGTTTGAGCGAAACAGTGCGAAAAATCCAGACTTTCCGACCAGCCTTGTTTGAGAGGTTAGATCTCTTAGAAGAAACCTCTGATCAAGATCTCCACCGACTAGAATGAATAACCATAAGTTACGAACTTGCTGACAAATTTCGAGCTCAATCTGACCATAGATTCCAAAGATCTACCTCTTTGATGAAAATGTCGCAGGGATCTTCCTCCTGCAACTCTCTCCTTCTTTCTCTTCTTCTTTCCTTTCTCTTCTTTTCTTTCTCTTCTTCTTTCCTTTCTCTCCACTCACCTCTTTCTAGCACTTCCTTGATTCCCTCCTTGATTCTCTCCTTGATTCTCTCCTTGTTTTCCTCCTTGATTCTCTCCTTGATTCCCTCCACTCATTCTAGCACTTCCTTGAGGGCATGGGACACTTGTCCACTTTCATTCACCAACCTTCACATGTGTTGGTCCCATACTACCCATACCAACCACATGTACTTTAACCAATTTCATGCTTCCATGTATTTTAAATGTCCAATCTATTTAATACACCAAATTTTCATTCTCATTTATCCTTTTATTCAATCAATCCTAACTCATATCAATTCATGGTTTAATAGGTCCATGCATAAATAATAACATACGCATTATAATTTAATTTAACATGACCCATATACAATTTATGATACACATATTTATATACATTATCAAGTATCAACTATACAAACATTAAACAACCATCAAACAAACACCAAACATATCAAGGCAACGCATAGAGTTTGGGCAAAGTGCAATTGGGTTATGGGCTAGATGAAATAATTTTCGGGGCGTCACACTTGCACTCGTGTTTTGACTCTAAACGGCTTTTATCCTCTTATGGTCTCACACACTCTTGCCTTTTTCCACTCTTTTGTGTCTTCTTTAGTTCTTAATCAAACTTCAAGAAACTAATTCAAAATAATCTAGCAGCAATTCAAAAATGAGAAACAACCAAAACTTATCAAATAATCAAGAACATGAATAAGGTGAGAAACAAGATTGAAAAGATGACATTTTCTTACTGGAATCACTTTTCTTCTCTTTTAACCAAAACTCATCAAAAGATCAAGAACGTGAATAAGGTGAGAAACAAGATTGAAAAGAGGAAATTTTCTTACTGGAATCATTGTTCTTCTCCTTTTTTTTGACGATTTTTTTTCCACAGCAGGGAACAGGAAATAACAAAATTAAAATAAAAGATAGTCAATCTTATCTTAGAACCAAGCTCTGATAACCAAATGATATGAACTTCACCAACAATTGTGATGAAACCCAATAAAAATGATGGATTAGAACCCCAAGATCGTGTAGACAAGATTGGTTGAGCCTTGACCCGTCACCTAACCAGATGAAAACCAAGACTACGAAGGATTGAAAACGCCACACCAAGATTCAACAATCAAGGTGATAAGTTTGGTTGCTTGAACTCCACAAGATTAACTTCATAAGTTCAAAGAGTTCTTTTAAGAACAAAGAGGACACAAGACCTCACAAGATTAACTTGATCTGAAAACATAATCTCTCATTCAAATTCGAGCTACCACTCTATATATACTTGGAACAACCCTCCAAGAATAAGAAAAGGCATAACTAAATTTAAAACAACACAAACATCAACATAAACAAGTCCCCACGTTTTTAGGCCTCTTGGACTTCTAAAGGACAAGTTCCCACATTTTTAGGCCTCTTAGAATTCTAAAGGACAAGTCCCCACGTTTTTAGGCCTCTTGGACTTCTAAAGGAGAAGTTCCCACATTTTTAGGCCTCTTGGACTTCTAAAGAACAAGTCCCCATGTTTTAAGTCTCTTGGACTTCTAAAGGACAAGTCCCCATGTTTTTAGGCCTCTTGGACTTCTAAAGAACAAGTTCCCACGTTTTTAGGCCTCTTGGACTTCTAAAGGTAATCAAAATAGCTAATTGACTAAGTTCAATGTATTTAAAACATAACCAGCCAGAACCAAGTTTATTCCCCTATTTAATATCCTCGAAACTCAACAAATTCATGCCCTTTGATGGTCAGTCCATGCTGTCACGTTTTGTGTGCTAATTAGCTTCTTCAATTTCTTTGATGACATGGACTAAGCCTTAATTATTATTTGAGCCCATCTTGATCTTTTTAGAATCAGCCCAATTCTCTTGGATTAGCCCATTTAGCGCTTCCTTGAAACGTTTGGCTCTAAGTCTTGTAATTGAACCACTTGGAAGTGACAAAGGGTCTTGTGCATATTCAGCTTCATTCCCAAGTGTATGATCAACTTGTCCAGCTCCTTGGTTTGCATCACGGTCTCTATAAAACATTGACGGGAGAGGACTTCACTAATAGTATCGTCCAAGTTTTCCATGTAAACTTAGTGATAATGTTAGTAATTCAACTTTCTCCAGATGTTTCTTTTCACACAAGGTCGTGGGTTTTCTTACTTCCACATTTTATTTAGTATCTTCCAATTTTGTTGTGTCCCATACCACTTCAAAGTTAGTGATACAAAAGGAAAAAAATGGTTGTAAGTCGGCCTACCAAACATAGTCTCAAACAAATATTTCATTCATAAAAGGAAAATAGTTACAATGTTAGTAATTTTCCTAATTTTCCTGCCTACTACTCCACCTAGACCTCATGCTAGTTACAGAATGACTGCCAGAAGAATGTTGAGAAGTTGTTCGTTGTTTTTCAACGTTTTGCATACGCGTTAACAAAGAATTCTGGGTCTCCTGCATCCGAGCAAGATTAGATAGTATCACATTTAACTGGTCAAATGGGTTAGTGGGTTGTCCCATTGATGGTTGATAGGCTGTCTATCCCTTAGGTGGAGGGTAGACTATAGGCATTGGTAGAAAATGTTGGTTGTATGGTTGACTTATAGGTGGAGGGTATTTGGTTTGATTATATGAGGACTCCCTAACTGGGACCTCTTGGAACGTTGGATATGCTTGAGTCGAATAATTTTGAAAGAGTGGACTCATCGAGATATCCTGTCTTCCAAATTTTGTGTCGTCCAATTCTATTGTTGTTGGTTCACAGGAAATTGTGGAACTGGCTAATACGAATAATTTTGAAAGAGTGGACTCATCGAGATATCCTGTCTTCCAAATTTTGTGCCGTCCAATTCTATTGTTGTTGGTTCACAGGAAATTGTGGAACTGGCTGATAGGGTACCTCAGGAGTTAGAAACCTTTGGTATGCCGTATTGCCATGAGTTGGGAGTTTCCAGTAAGGTGGATTTGTTGGAAGTCCCTATTTATCCTGATTTGTTTGAGGTTCACTCAGGTTGCCAAAAAGATCCTCCTCGGAGAATAGACGATTGGGTTGACCATTATTCGGGGATGGGTTTGTTGTAATGTTCTGGTTTGGCTCGTTCATTGGTGCTTCCCTAATAGGAATCTTGCGTTGACTTTTTCGTTGACAACGTCCATTGTTATCTCTAGTTCTTCTGTTATTTTCCCCCGAAGTCGCGCCAAATATTTCTTCGTCAGTCACCCCTCCCCTCGAGACGAAAGTTTTTGAGATGGAGGATACTGTAACACCATTAGTGATCTGTTTTGAAGATTCATCAAAAGTATTGATGTTTGCCTCCCAAAGCATCCTTATGATCAAGACTCCGTAGGCGAGGAGTTCCTTCCTTGTAGGGTTTTGAATCACCCGCAACATTTGCTGGATGATAAGGTGAGGTAGGGAGACAAATATTCCTTTTTCTAAGCAGTATAGCACAAGAAGTTAAGTTTTATCATATATTCTCTAGTCACCATTTCCAGCAAGATGTTACCGAATACGATATTCCCAAGGCCGACAAGAGGTGGTTTAAGGAGATAATTTGGGAGGTGGGCGTACGTCATTTGGGTGTACAGCTTGTCGGCGAGGAAATTGAACAACTGTTCCTTGGATTTTGTAATCTCTGCAACTGTCTGGGGTTCGTGTGGATCAATGATCATGTCTCCTATTGGGATTTTCATAAGTCATGAAATAGTTTTGACGCTAATGGAAATCTTTACTCCCTTGATCATTGTCTCCAAGACATGACTGATCCCATCTTCTAGAAGTCTCACGCTATTCATGGATTCGTAAAATGACTTCATCAAGATGAATGAGGCATAACTCTCAACTTTTGTTATATTCAACCATCCAAGCTTTGAGAGTTTGTCGTGAAGGATAGGACGGAGGCGGAGATCTCTATTGTCGATACTCCTCATAGTCATAACTTTCCATTTGGAAAGTTCCGTAAGTCTGGTAGGAATCGGTTCCCGACTACTGGAAGTCGTTCTTTCACTTGAGACCATTATCTTGCTAAAAGGAAGATAAAACTAGTGAAATACACAAAATATATTCCTAGCATTTTTAAGATTTATGCCTTGTTCGTTAGACAATATTTTCTATTTTTTCTCTTGATGTTTATGTTATCATTGAATCCAAATTTTTCATTAGCAACAAGTTATATATATATATTATAAATCTTAACTATATATAATTCATATATATATATAGTTCTAAAGATATATATATCTAATATAAAATTTTCATCTCCTAATTAGTGGACTTGGGCGGGCCGTGGACCTTTCGCTCTGATACCATTAAATGTCACACCCCGCCCAGACGCGCCTAAACTGGCAAAATACTCACAGGCGGGGCACGAATGCATTGTAACAATAACCGAGTGCGCAAGAACACAATTGAGTACAAATCCGATTATATTAATTTCAGAATATATTTTTGTACAGAATATGATTAAGGGAACATCCTTCCAAAATCTCCCTTTAATTAACAAGGGTTACAAAATGTGGGCCCAAAAACCTCCACCTAGTCCAACCTAAACTCCTGTGAAAAATTGGATAACAACAGAGTGACTATTGCCCAGTGGGTAAAATTGTTCGTGAATATAACCATTAATAAATGAAACTTCATAATCAAATATCACATAAACACAACAAGCATCATAAATAGTACATGTATGTTGTACGTCCCTCCTCAAGGTCGTCGCCCTAGATTCACGTATAGATGTCCATCCTCAGGTAAACTCGGGTTCTCATTGTACGTCCCTCCTCAAGGTCGTCGCCCTAGATTCACGTACAGATATCCATCCCTAGGTAAACCTGTGTTCTCATTGTATGTCCCTCTCCAGGAAAAATATGAAAAATAGTGAGCATTGTTTCTAACTATTTTTTAAATCATGAACCACTTACGTACCTAGGTGGTGCTTATGTATGATGCCAATGCATGAGCAGGTCCGGTCTTTACTAACATTAGACAGGATTTGGTAGCGTCTGGTGATTCTTGTCAGGTCAGTATCACCACGTGTAAAGTTAGGATGTTCATTATCACTTGTACAAGCTGATAGCTTTCAAATAAGACCAACCAGATCAGTCTCCAATTGAGAGGTGGGACACAAGGTCTACTTAAATACTAATCGTCTAGAGCAACACGCTACCTCCCATTCACTATTTAAAGTTACTGAGGACAAGACAATGTATGGTTGAGTCAGATTAACCACTAATCCGGCATAGCAACAGTGTAATACAAGAACTCCAAATATACAGACATAAGTATGAAATGTATGAACATTATACGCAATAATGCAGTGTAAATAAATAGTAGACATAATGATAAATGAATGCAAACTTTAATAAAAGTTATAAGACATGTAAACCTATGTATCGTTCTCTACCTTCAGATAAAAACTCATTCTTAAACTGGAGTTTTCTCCCCAGTAGAACTGCATTGCACTGCGAAAAGAGTCTTAAAAAGAGAAGAGAAAAATCACAAAGAGAGCAAAAAAGAAGAGAGTGATTTGGTGTAAAAATAACAAAGGGGAGGCTCCTTATTTAGAAAATAGAATGCCCGAACCTTCGGGTACCCTGTCCGAAGTTTATTTATTTTATTTTTATTATTATTATTTTTGGACAAACCTGAGGTATTACAGCGAGAGTTTCGAAATGTTGAGAATGGGTGAGAACAAGAGGAAAGCGGTTGTGTTCATAAGGGGTGGCATTGGAAGATTGTAGACATTTGTCCAATATTTTTAAGTGAGATGCAAGTGAGAAATTTGGTGACTTAAGAAAATATGTTGGTGCTAATAGAAGCACCCCTTATGTAGCGACCACTTCAAGTGCCAAATGGTTTATAGTACTAACCCACAAGGAGTTAGTTCGATGATTCGGAGAGAATAAACTACGTGATGCGATTGAGAGACTCATTATGACTTCGAGTCCGCCTTGTCCATTCCTGTTAGGAAATGTGCCCTTGCCTCTACAAATTTTCGAAATCAAAAATATTAGTCTCGCATCAAAGGAAAAAATACACTTGATAGATGCCAAAAAACCGGTACCACAAAAAAAAAAAAAGAAGAAGTCCTCAATGAATGCTAAGATCAATTGATTCTGGTGCTTGGGGAGTAAAAAGCTTTTAACACAAAAATAAAGTTGTGGCACATAACATCTTTAGGTAAAGACTCTTCCATTATCATCAAAAGTCTATAAGTTTAGAATCCCACATCAATAATTTTTAAATAACTTATAAAAATACTGAAATTAAAACATTGAATTGATAAAATAAAAATAAAAATATTGTAAAATGTTCCATAACAATTAAACTGACAATATTTTATTTTTATGTTTTGTATTTTATATTTCTTTTAAGTCTATTATTAATTTGGAATAATATGACGAGTTGTAAATATCTTAATTAGTAAACGCTAATATATTTTTGTATATTTAAGTATTTCATGATTCATATTTTATCATGGAATGTAAGGAAACCAATGTGATATCATGTAGTATATCTAAGACGGAACCGTGAAGTATAACTCGAATTTTAAGAAGGTTTTATTTCGAGTATAACTCGAATCAAGATAGTTCGATTTTGTTTCTGCTTTTTCCTACGCAATGTACATCGCGAAATCTTTTTTCTAGGTAGGTTTTAACGAACTTTTTAGTTTTAGTAATTTTTGTTATTTTTGATATTTTAGTCGGATTAGGAGTTTTTAGTGGGTGTTGTATATTTAATGTTATTGTACGCATTATTAAATTATTATTCAAATAGTATTGCTTTTATTTAGAAAATTTTCGAATTCTTTACCTCTTTTCACAGTATTTTATGGAATTCTAGAAAAAAAACGTTTATAGTCTTCTTATGACACCTTGCATTAGAAGTTGATAGGCAAGTGATTTCTACTTCTTTTACTCATTTATTTGGGTTTGAATCTTTCCTTTCTCATTCTCTTGTTAGCTTCTTTGATTCTTAATCTTGATAATTACTAATTTTCATTGATCTACAGTTTATTGTCTTTGCGCGAAATGCTATTTAGTTCAAATTTTCTTATACCCGTGTATGGTGTAACTGTTTCAACAACCCAATTTTGGGGTAGATTTTCCACTTACAAACATCATCAACAATGGCTGTGGGTAGGACGAATTGAAAGTAGGAAGTATGGAGAAGAGAAATGAGAAGTGAGTAGAACGAAATAGAAGGGGAAAATAGGAGAACAATTGGTAGAAATATGGCTGGTCGAAATGAAAAAAGATAAGTTGTTATAACAGCCATATTTGAGTTAGTTTTACTACTTCAAAATCAAACCTATTGGAGCTGTGGGTTAGTGAGATTCAAATTAGGACAATGAGAGAAGAGATTTGTTTTGAGAAATAGCAAAAATGATGATGGGATCCATGCTAAAATCAGCATGGAACAGTGCCTGTCCACCATGAAAATTAAAGGCGCGGACAGACTGATTTTCACCCTTTGTGTGGAAGCTATTGAAGCTATGGGTTAGATGAATCAAAAATAGGAAGTGAGGATAGTTAGAAAAGAGAATTAAATTGGAGAATAAATCATTAGGGGAGGAAGAAATTGGAGTAGGAAGTAGTGAAGAAACCCATGAAAAAGAGAGGCAGGCAAGTTGCTTAGCAGTCATGTTTGGAGCAAAAGCTCACCATCAAAATGAGTTTGATTGAATCTGTGGGTTCGATGAATTAAAAATATGAATATTGGAGAAGGGAGATGAGGATCCATGTGGTGAAAATGAGCAAGGAAGATGGGAGAAAAATGAGGAGAAAAAGTGCCGGAAAACATGCTGTTACAATGTTAAGTGAGGAAGGCGATGAATAATAAATCGTTGACCAATTTTGACCCGGTCAAGACCCCTTTGACATGATGAATTTGTGTCTTATTTCATGTTAAAGGAGACACTTGACTAACCCACCTTTAATAGGACTTGCCCCAAACAGGAAAAATAAAAATGAATGCATTAATGTGGGTTGAACATTAGGCTATAATAAAATAATCTATTTCCAAAGATTTTGCTTCATTAAATTAGTGAATAAAAACAACTTATTTTCATGTGGCCTAAAATATCAACTTAAAAAAACATAAAAAATATAGATATGCTAAACCATAGAAATATGTCATTTTTAACCTCATAAGTCGAAATTAATTTAATTAAAGTCTATTAGACTTAATTAATTACAATGCAAATCAAAGCTACCTATCTAATTGACCCAATAAGTTAATATTTGATTGAATAGATGTTTAATCAACTCAATCAAGCTATACTGACTTGACCCATCTAAACTAATTAAATAATTATGAGTCCAATTAGTCAACTTAATACAACTTCAATAAACATAAGCCAATTAATTTTATCCAATGAAGCTTCATACCTAATTTTAGATGTCAACATAGTCAAGATATACATATACCCCAAAGATGATAAAAAAAATTACTATAATGCCCTTGGTAACAAATAATTGATAAAATATTAATAAATAAAGTAAGGCTTTCTACTATAAAATTCAAAGATAATAACTAAAATAAAACATAAAAATATGACTATTTTGCCTATATGACTCTAAGGTTGGAAAATGTTACCTATGTATGCATGTAACATGTCTCACCTTATATATTGAGATAAGTTTTTATGAAATAATAAACTATCTAGTTATCACAGTTTTGTCGATATTTTAAATAATATTCAAATTCGATGGTTTATCGTGATTATTCGTGAGAGTTTCCTAGGCTATTGATTAATTGACAAAGGCAGTTGATCCCTGTCCTTTGAAGATGGATCAGTGATCAATAATATTTATCTAAATCGCTTACGTGACTCCGTTATCACACCTTGGCTCATTTAAGAAGAAAAAATGATCAATAGATTTACAAATTGACATTTTTTCTAAGGAAAATAAACAATATATGATTAGCTATTAAGTCGTCGATTAATCGATTACTGAGATTTGATTTTAGGATCATATAGGAAAATTGTATTTCAAGAAAGATAATGTCACACTCTGATTTTCAAAACTTAAATTTAAGGTAATAAGAATAAATATTTACTCTTATCAAGAAAATAGCAAAAAGAAAATCAAGACGTGAATTGTATCTATCTACCTTAACCCCAAAATCTTTACACAGGTAAAAATAAACTTAATAATATCATTTATATTCCAAATAAGGTTACAAGTTAAGATAGAAGAATATTCTTTCAATTTCTATGCCAAGGACTATAAATTCTCATTACCCATATTGAATATTGAACCATGAAGGTACTTGCTCTTGTCCATCTATTACGGACACAACATTTTAAATATATTCATCAAGTAGAATTAACAAGTTCAAGTCTAAGGCATAAACATATAAAATAACTCATGAAATCTTCAACGACTACTATAATGATCCAAAAGCATTGATTTCTAATACAAGTCATTTAATTGTTGATATAATCAATTATTAATTAATTACTCAGTCCTACTACCATACGCTACTCAAGCCACTAACTCACCCCTACTACTGTGAGACACATCACGAACTTGCGACTCTATTATTTCATGTACCTGCATGTGAAACATAGGGGTGAGCTTGAAAGCCTAGTGGGTCATTTAAACCATTCACAACATTTTATTATGATATATACACAAGAACATTACAAACAAGTTTCACACATTAATCGTTGCAACTTTTGATTGTTTGAGTTGAGAATTTCATCACGTTCCAAATCACGTACCTTTAGGGAATCAAACCCAGGGTTGCACTACCCAAAAATTAAAAACTCGTTGGCGATATTCATCATGAATAACTGCCCCATAATAATCATAGTCATTGGCGATATTCATTAAAATAACTGCCCCAAAATAATAATTGGTGATATTCCTTGGAATAATTGTCCCATATGTGTAATTCTTATCTTAATTGTATTCTATAGTGATGACACACCATACATACAACATAAGTACGATATTAATTGCATTCACAAGAGATGTTCACTCCACTACACATGGTATCATGTCACGATGTCAAATATAATAATATTCATGCATGAACTTTACTATGCCAATATTCTCAAGTCATGTGTGTCATTATAAGGCATTATAATTTACACATGAATCTCAGTTTCCACATGAATTGCATGCATCCAATTATCATCTGATCAGAACAACAAGTCATGCTGACACACATATCATCATAGCCAACAATCACAACATGATATATATAAAATCATGTAAGATAAGCATGCATGAGCAATCTAATAATACTATAGACCTAATTAATTTAACTTTCCTATCTATATATCAAAATAAAACATTGTAAAGGCATAGAATCTTCCCCACCTGTTACGCACGCAGTTCGTTGTTGTCAAAATTCTTGGTGCGTAACGTACGTCCTCAACCTATACATATGTATTACATTTGAATTAGTCACACGTACCTATCCAAATATATATATTACTCATATAAGTAAGATATATGTATATACATACGTATATAACTGCTATAATATATATATTATAATAATCTGTATATATATATATGTGTTGGGTAACAATAAGATGTATGTATATTTCATGTGATATATGCATGTTGGTGGTGTGTGATGGTAGTAGATAACACACTATCATGCATCTGTTGGCCATGGTCACAACAGTTGTTGTTGTCTCCCTTAATGTCGGTAAAAAATATGAAAGAAGAGAAATAATTTGGAAAAACAGGGGAGGTGAGGTGAGGAACCACACATGACACTCATAGGTAACCCATGTCCGTGAGAATGCTGAGAAGAACATGTGGTGCATCACCACACCGACGTTGACGGTACAACATTCGATCAAAACACGAAAAAGAGATGCGACAAGTAGAGGAGGAAAGAAAAGAAAGTGTAAAACTTACTTTTGTAGTTGCAAGGGTTACGGATCTCCAAAGAGGAAGAATGAGCTTAGGTGGAATAGTATATGAGGAGAAAAAGTGGTGTTGGATTGCATATGAAGGTTTTATATGCTTAGGGTTTTATGAATGTCTTTGGTGTATATTAGCAATAGCTTAAAAGAAGGCAAATTAAAAATATATGAAAAAGATTTGTGTTGCCTTTATGGGGTTGTTTAAGAAAACATGTCAATCTTTAAATTAAAGCCATGATTAGCGTGAAGAAATGAGTGACAGATTAATAAAAGAATTCATGCAAGTTACATATATATATATGTATGTTGTATATATTTAAGTTGCTGTTTGTGAATATCACGAATTGAATTGTATATGGAATTGAAGGAATTATATATACTAAGAATAATATTCATCCCATAATGTGAGTGAAGCTTTAATAAAAGAAAGTATCTTTTATATGATAAGAATAATCATTCTATTGTGGCAAGGATAATCGTGTCATAATGTGGCTGAAGCTTCAATAAAAAAATGTATCTTAATATACTATAATGACTGTCCATGTAATTGTAGCAGTATCCAAATCAAGAAGGAAATTGAAAGTAATATACCGAAAGAAGTGAAAATATAAGGAGAGATTTAATTGGGATTGGTATGTCACATTAGGTATTTAGGCATTATGAGAGAAACGTGAATGTTAGCAAAAGAGAAAGGAAATAAAAGAAATATTAACAAAGAATAGTGAAAGGAAAGAGAGATTAACAGAAAATAATGAAAGGAAAGAATGGTGACGTGCTCATGCATGCAACCAATGTATATGCCAGGCATGCGTGCACGTGTATGTGTATCCCCTCTCCCACTTTGACTCCAAAATTTGTGATTAAGTCCCTGGAGGATTTTGACGTCCTAAACTCATTCGTGAAGTTCGAAACGTACGAGTCCATCTCAATTAAATGGGTAGAATTGCGAAAACACCCCTAAGTTTAAAATTACGTAAATACCCTTGAAATTTTTGGGGTATTACAAATAATTTCTATAGAATATCCTACTTATACTTTATATGCATTTATACATAGTTTTCTTCAATTTATCGATCACTCGGATATTGTTGCATTAATCATATTACCATTGGACCAGCGGATTAGTGGGTCAACCGTCTGACCAACGAATTAGTGGGTCAACCGTTTGAATAGCGGATTAGTCGATTCCCATTCCCTCCCAACAGGTACATCCAGTAGGGGTTGTGGTACTTGGATATTGAGTGGATTGTGAGTGGTTGTGTGCGTCTGGCCAACGCAGTGGCTACGAGAGCTTCATGCGGAAAAGTTGAAGTTGGGAGTAATGGCGGCTCTGTGCAGAGGTAGATAATTCAGAGTTCTAACGAGAACTTCCTCGCTCAGTTAATACAAAGAATAGGATATCCTGACTGGGGTGTTGTAAAACTAGTCGTATAGCTAGTGGTCCAAAGAAAGTAATTGATGGAACGGGGTTCTCATCATAGCTAAAGTAAAAATTTAAATAAATGCTAAGGGATCGTACCCCAAGACATGTTATTGATTAGTGTGCTTGATATTAGAAGGATTCATTAGACACACTGTGTATGGGCCCAAATGTTCTAGCTTGTCTCCTTTGTATTATCATTGCAATTTTTATTATGATGATGTTAAATTGGCACACCGGGCATGCATTATTGGGCTATTTTTATTATTGTTTCAAAATCATACAAAATTATAATTCTTTCATGTATTTTATTTGCTTGTTTAATTCTCATAATTGGTAAATGGTAAATGATGATTTTCTCTGTAAGATATTGATAAATTAACCTACTTATTGGCATAAATCCCGAGATTTAGAGAATTTAGGACAATACTAAACATAGATTGAGAAAAGAAAAATAATAATAAGAAGAAGAATATGGATATAGAATTCAAAATTAAGGTACTAGTAGAAAAAGAAATAATACCTAGAATCATCTTTCATGAATTAAAAGTAGAAACATAATTTAACAAGGAAGACTTCACCAAATCTGTAATTTTCCCTTCCCTCCCCTAGTGAGTGGGTTTTAGAAGTGGTAGTTACTTGCGAGCCACGTGGATTTAGGCTCACCCTTCTTTTCATATTATTACTTTTCAAACGTGGTGACTAAGACTCAGGAGGTTGAGGGTCAGCCGCTTGAGATGAAGGCACTGGGCGACTTTTACTACGACTATCAGGGTGAGGAGGAGTCAGTTGTTGTTGCCAACTACATTGATCTACCGCCTAGGGAGTAGTGCATAGCAATTTGACTTTTCTTTCTGGGTATAGATATCTTTTGATTCTTTTTGTAACTATGGTGTCGTGGTATCAACTTTTTCCTTGCCACCATAGGACCATAACATTGAACTCAATCTTAATTATGGTCCCATGTTGTATAAAAACTTTAGATTCCACTGCGTATGATTCTTAGTTTATAATTGTACTCTTAATTGGCCACTAGCATGATAGGATGTTAGGCTTGATGTATATGGATGTAGATACACATATAGCACCGCCCGAACTTGAAAAGAAAAAAAAAAAAAAACCCTTTTTAAGAGCAGCCTGTGACAACCAATGCAAAGTTGAATGCAAGAAGACATTGTTTTTGCTAATTTGAATTGAATATTGATATTAAATTGAACTATTATCTAAAATTTGAAAAAAAATAATTTTCTTTTTCTAATTTTTCATATTTATTGAATATACATTTTAGAAATATATCTAATCTTGAGTGAAATTATTTTGGAACAACCCCTCTCCACGGCAACCACCTTTGGTCTCCCCTCCTCCATTCTCAACCCATCTATGCAACACATCAACACCAAAAAAAAAAAAAAAAAACTCAAAATCATTATATATATATATATGTGTGTGTGTGTGTGTGTGTGTGTGTGTGTGTGTGTGTGTGTGTGTAATAAAAGCCCATAATTATCTATAACGGTCCTTGAGATTAGCCAATGAGCATGTAATACCCCATAGTTTTAGTCAAATACCTACGTTAACTTGTACGTATATCGAGATGTATAATATGCGTATAAGTACGTAAGAGTCATATGTATGTATGTATGTATTTGTATGTTTACAAGGTGAAAATTAAAGTATATAAAAAAAATTAAATTTAAATAAGGGGAGTTGGATTACTATATAGCTTTGGGGGCATGGGATCATAAATAGTCAACTATGCTCACCCTTAAGTTTTACCAACGTGAAGGAAGAAAAAAAGAGAGAGAGAGAGAGAGAGAGAGAGAGAGAGAAAAAAAAAGACAAAGAAAGAAGAAATAAGGAAGAAGAAAGAAAAAGGAGAAAGAAGAGGGAAAATACGATATTCGCGGCCAAATCGATACTCTGGTAAGTATTTTCACTCAATTTCTTCATGAAATTGATATTTAAACTAGGCGTAACTGTTGGTGCAAGATTTGACTAACACCAGTAGACGATGAAGTGGAGGGTAGATATTCATCAGGAACTCATCGTAATACTAGAGGAATCGTCGGAGGTTGGTTATCTGAAAGAGGGAAAACAAGAGTATGCAGGCTATCGTAAGGAACATCGGTGTAATGTCGGCCAAAGACCCTCTGATGCCTAAGTTAGTTCAGAACTGCGTAATACTGAACTGAGTCGATAATGGCTTAGAGTTGCTTACCTCCCCCTCAGGAGTTGTGGTCTTTTTATAGAGAGGGCTTGAGGATTTTGGCCTTGTAGTAGTGTCGTTGTAAAATCAGGGATCCAAATCTTGTTGGGAGAGCATGTTTGATTCCTGGTCGAATTAGGAATATCTGGTACGATCTTTATGGGATAGGGATGACTTATCAGTCTCCTAGTCGAACAGGTAGAATATCTGGCCTTCTTAGAGTCGGATTAGGAATAAATCCCGAACTTGTCGTAGTAGATCACGCCCTATCCCTATCTCATCGGGCGTTCTGTTGTAATCCGTTCTGAAGTCAGAAATTCATACAGGTCGATATGTCGATCTGTAGTCTCTCATCCTATTGGCTTAATACTGAAGATATGGCCTATAATAAGATCAGTAGATAGTGGTCAGTAATCATTGGTATGATATGCCGACCTTGCTTTGTAGACCTATTGTTGCTAACCTGTCATCCATTGTGACTGTGACATTCACCTGGTCGGTAGGACCGACCATGGGCTAGGGCTATGTGCCCGGTTGGGCAGATCCGTATCCCGTGTCCAGTCTAATATGATTGATGTGTCTTATGCTCGGTATATGGTCCAACAGTTACCCCCCAAGCTCCGAGCAAGACTAATTGCTTTGAGGTTAGATGAAATGCCAAACACTGAAACATTTAATGCTTGTGACAGTTGTGCTCTGAAAACTGCGTGGGCGTGTGCCGCCTGACAGCCCTGCCGCCATTGCACATCTTTTAACTATGGGCCGTTGATTTTTCCTCGGGATTCATGCTCATTATTACGCCTTACAGATCATTTGCCTATAAATAGAGAACTGGTCATTTGCTCTCCATTCATCAACTGCGCTCTAAGAGATCGTTAATCACTTGCTCGGCTATTCTGGTCTTCCATTCTTGCGCGGTAATCCTTTACTCCGAGCTTTTTCCTTTGTCTTTCTGCTAGGTAGTCTGTAGTTACAATCCTTAGGTTATTTAGATGGCTTCCTCTAGCGTAGATGCCCCCACTGACCAGAGAGTTTCTTTTTCCTCTTCCTTGGAAGTCTCTTACGAGAACCTCTTTCCTGAAGGAGAAGAGGAAGTTAGGGCTGATCCTCAGGTCGGAGGGGACTCCATAGTTCTATCTTCTTCTGAGGACTTTGAGGATACCGAGGAAGACGAGGAGGTGCTCGATGTTCCACCCCTCTTAGTTGATAGGTCACAAAGTAGGCTAGGTATTACTGAGCCTAGCACATTAGGTCGGACACACGTGTCCTCTAAGCCCGAAGACGCCGGGGTAGGTGAAATTCTCTACTTGGCAGACCGTATTCCTTCCAAGATAATGGAGCACCATCTTGCTCAGTTAAGGAAGGTGGTAGGTATACCAAATCGCATAGGGTTGAGAGCACCTGCTCCTTAGAACTGAGCTTGCCATTCTAAGAAGGGAGAGGTTGCTCTGTACACCAACCTATTTGAGGATGGATTGACCCTGCCCCTCCAGTTACCCCTATGTCTCCTGCTCAGTCATATCAAGGTTGCCCCTGCTTAGCTCAATCCCAATGTGTGGAGGGTGATGGTGTAAATTTTAAGTTCGCAAGCGCACGAATATCAAGTCATAATATAAACCCGGTGAATACCGGATTATAATCCTCAAGGATTTGCAAATGCTATGTTTTAAGTACCAAGATTTAATAACTCTCAATTTTATCTAGATGATCAATAATTGATGATTAGAATACTAAAATGTAAAATGTAAAACTAAACAATGCAAATTGGATTGAAATTAGAGAAATCGATGATTAAAATTTCTAGAGGCTATGTTTTCACTTACAGTTTTCAAAAAGTCATGCAAATAATTAATTAGTGGATTTATAAATTATGGATCTACTTCAATTAAACCCGTCTTCCAAGTGATAATTCAATTATCTATGTTCAATACACTAATTCCCTTTTCCAAGTGATAAATCAATAAATTAAACATGCATTAAGATTTAGGATCCATTTTAGAATGATTCAAAAGGAATTGTAGGTTTTCCAACATGATACAATAACCCTAAGTTGCAATTTCCCTAATCCAATTCAATATCCCCTTTCCCGAGTGATAGATATCAAATCTAAAATCATACAAAATGTGGCCAGTAATTTATAAGCATTAAGGGTTGGAAATTGCAAATAAACCCATAAAATCAATCAAGAACAATTAAGAATATTCAAACCATAAGATAAAACATAGATTCATTAAACCTCTAGATTAAAACTTTAGCTCATCATCAAATTAAAAAGACATGAATACAAAATAAAATGAACAATAAGTAAAGAAAACCCCCTAGATCTTCTACTTCTTCTCCAAAATTTCTGCAACAAATCTTCTTCTCCAAAATGTCTCTTGCTTTCCTTTCTCTATCCTAAACCCTAGCTATTCTACCCTATTCTATGTTTGGTAAAATGTAAGATATCCTTCTTATTAATCCTAAAATCAGCTCATATACATCCTCCTTCAAAAAGACCAAAAAGGACCAAACATTGCCGAAATTGGAACAAAATGTGCATAAGCGTTGCGACGCCACAGCACTATGCTAAAATTGACTCTTTTCTCTCTTCTGGGCGCCGCGGTGCCCAGAAACGATTCTTTTTCACTTCTTGTGCACTTCTTTCTCCACTTTTCATCACTTCTTGCACTTGATTTTCCTAGAATCTTGGCTTCAACTTTGGCTTCATTTGCACCTTCTTTAAGTTCCTTTGGCTCCTACAAAACACACAAATAAATGATCTACATTAATCAAATCATCAACAACTATATGCAAGTATGTATGTACTAACATGTATCAACCATGGTTTATTCAAGAAGAAAAACATCTAAAAACCTAAGTTACCACCTAAATGAGCTTAAAACCTCTAAACATGCATTTCATGAAAACACGTAAAACTAACATCTAAAACACAACAAAACACCTAAATGAACCTAAAATAACTAAATGAGCTAATTATGCAAAAACGCCTAAAAACTAACTATATGCACCTAAAAATCTTACAAATTGACATGGAAAATACTAACCAAAACTCTACTTATCAGAGGGCCATTCTGAGCTGCCTCGTGCTCTGGAAGGAGAGAAAGTGGCCAGAATTTGATTTTCAAGACTTTGCCCTCGTATACCGACTAAAGTCCGACCCGAGATGTAGCGGATAGTATTATGCATCAGCTCATCAGGGTGCCGAGGAAGGCCAGCCCTGATCATCGAGAACCCTACTTCCAAAAAATCATGGAAAGACAGGTCTCGAGCATCCCTTCATACCTTATCATTATTTCTTATCTTATTCTTGCTCGGTAGAGACTCATATTTTTCGCCGTTCTTGATAGGTACTTGGGAAAAACCGAGCAGGGAAGAAGGATTCGACTTCTCTCGGGTTGACGAAATCTATCGGCTTCCCTTTGTGGATCGACTGTACAAAGTCATTCTTACTCCCGAGAGGCTATACCGAGTTGGTATCATCAAAGAGAAGGGAGTCTTCTCAGGACGTAAGTCTACCTTGGAGTGTTTAAACCTTTTATACCGATCATTTTTGTTAAAGTTTCGAGCTAAGCTGTTGTGTTTATGATGTAGGTTTTTCTGCACCCCGACTCTTCTGCTAAGAAAGGGAAGAAGAAGAAAACAAGTAAGTCTGAGGGGATGGCCCAGAAGAGAGCTGCCCAACAGACGAGGCCTGTAGGGGCCAAGTCTGCTCCTACCGACCAGGGAGCTGCCAAGAAGGCGCGGTTCAGGGAGGTCGTGCACGTTGTAACTAAGATTGTGGACAGGGAGGTCGGTGTTCCCAATGTCTTCTCGATTGTGATGAAGGACGAGGACATGTTTGAGAGCATAGCTAATGCCTTCATGAAGTCGATGGAGGTGAGTTCGCTTATTGATCCATTTTGGCGCCTATGTGTTCTTCCTCTGTAATATCTGACTTGGTTCTTTTTTGCTCTGCAGGCTGCTGCTTAGAATGTGTACAACCTCCGCCGCATCAAGAGTCACTATGCCAAATTCCAAGAGGCGGTGAAGGATGCCCAGACAACCTCGGTAATCTGGGAGTCCAAGGTGGTAGCTCGGGAGGCCGAGATCAAAAAACTGAAGGAGCAGCTGAAGCTCAAAGATATCGAAGTGGAGTCAATCCAAGAAGAGCTGACCAGATACTGGGCACAATTTCGAGCCACTGTCGAGACCCAGGCTGAGGAACTCTGTCAAGCCCGAATGGATGTGGCTTGTGTCAAGGCAGTGACTGTTTACCGAGCTGATCTGGAGGAGTTTTTTGGAAACTCTGAAGAAGGGCTTCGACAATTGGGCTAGCTCGGCAATTGGAGAAAGAGTAACAGAGGAGGAAGTTGGGGGCGAAAACATCTCTGCCGACCAGGGTGCTACACCTGCCACTCCGAGGACGTCCTCCGAGCAGCCACCTACTGGTGCTACCTCCACGGCTCCGGGGACATTGTCCGAGCAGCCTCAAACTGTGGACTCCGGGGAGGAGATGCGCCGAGCTAATGACGATGATGAGCCAGTCAGTCTGACTGAGATCATGCATCGTTCTATCGGTCTGGAGTCGTAGAGGGTTGCTTTAATCTCGGTTGTGTCTTTTGTAATGAGCCTGCATGCCTTAATGATTTTACCTTCTCTGTTCTTCCTTGTATTCTGCTTCGATCTTTAATGAAATGTCCGTTTTTGTTTATACCTGATCTTCTTGCACTCTAAATTTGTACTGAGCTTTTTTTTTTTCAAAAGGTTTGTCGCGTAATGAAGTCGGTGAGTTACAGTTTCATGTCGATCTCTTTGCATAGTTTTCTCTAAGTACCGATCTCTTGACTTTATTTCTTCAAGTGTTTGTCGCATCATAAGGTCGGTAATTGTCACGACGCCCCTGATGCAGGCTGACATCATGACCGGCACAGTGTACTATACACCGTACATCTCATATACAATATATAATACACTGTCAGCCTCAACGGACATTCACAATAATTCCCAAAATTTTTAGAAATTTTGACAGCATCTCCCCATAAAATGGACAAGTCACATTTTTTTCTAATATACCACAAATCAAATCAAATATATATATATATATATATATAAATCATTATCACATTCATTCCACAAATCAAATCCTCACATGATAAATATATATGATCATCTCATTTCATCATCACAAGCATTGTATAACCCAAAATATCAAATCAAAATCCATATTTTCTTGCAACCCATCTATGTGATAATATAGATATGTAGGATGTGATATATATTCATTTGAAAATAAAGAAAATATAATACATTTCCTTCGCATACACGTACATTAACAAAATAAGACATGCATCTACTCTCGTGCTTTTCCTTTTAACTCTGTACCTGAAATATACTCACAGTACACGACTTTTCAACTTAATTACAATCACCGTCACTTTTGAGTCCAGCTCCAATTTAAATCCAACTACTCAACCTATCACAACCACTCCATAATTCAATTTCATTTATTCATATCTATTTACATATTTAATTTCTCAACTCACTTCAAATCATCAATAATAAAGATCAACCTTAAAAATATTATACACATTTTGTGACTTTAAATTCGAACTCAATTTAGGACTCACAAGCAGTAGAAGAAACTACTATCTCATTTATGTAGTCAATCTAGATATTTCCACAAGAAAGAACAGTGAAAATAGATTTCCAATTCATATTTTCACTAGTTCTAAGTTTTATTTTTCTCCTGGAACATATATCAATTTTATTAAAAAGATAATACATTCCTAAAATTATTCTGTCCACATCGACACGTGTAAAATCCGTCATACTATCATTCTACGACCTTCAACAGGTATTTTACGAAGATTTTACACGTTCGCGGAGGCATCCAACGTCAATTTTACTTACAAAAATCATATATTTAACTACTAAAAATATCAAAGCATATCCAAACATCATGATCTTAACATCGAAACATCTAGAATTCAGTTCTCTACGATTCTATGATCTCAAACCAGAGTTTCATTGGATTCTAATTCTATTTTATTCACTGGATATGATCATAGTACTATTTATGTCACTATTCATGTCATTGTTTATTGGAAACATGGAAATTTTTACTAAAATTGTCAAACGGTCTCCAAAAATTATGAAATTAGCATCGATGGACTCGCAACAGCGCATTCTACCATTATATAGCCTTAAACTGCAGTTTCATCGGGTTTAATATGATTCAAAAGGTTTCTAATATAAACTCTAACTTCCAACAAACTTCCAACAGCAATAAAAATTCCAAATAAACACATAAATAAAATCTAACCACATATTAGGGGATCCTGCAGTCTAGGGAGTGTTTTTTCACCTTTCGAACAAATTTGCATCCAAGTTGGGTAAAAACCCCAATTTTGAAAACATTGTAAAACAACTCCCATAGCTAAAATTACTCCGCTAGAATCGTTACATCTAGCTTAGATATGAATTTCACGAAGAAATAGAGTGAAAATCACTTACCACGAGTCCCGATTTGACGCAAATCCCACATTTCTCCCTTCGTTCTCCTCTTCCTTCTTCTCTCTGTCCGTTCTTCTTTCTTCTCTTTCTCTTTTTTTTTTTGGACGTTGGTAAGAGAGAGATTAGAAATGAGATAAGTGAAAGAATGATAAGTTTATAATATTTTATAATATCAAGGTCATTTATATCATCTTATACTAATATGAACTTATAATCAAATGATAGTATGGCATTTAATAATACAATCTACTTAATAAAGCAACTTCCCCATCTTAATATTTAACTTTCATGCATTAAATCATACTATTCATTAATTCATTACATCATACTCCAATCCACATATTTCATTAACCAACCCCATAAATTAAACAATTTAATTCAACTCCATTTTTTAAATTGTAAGCACCCATATCGGATAATCCCATATGTATCATCTTCATTTAATAATTTTATTTATTTACTAATACTCCTTAAATCTAGTATGTATTTTCATACACGCATATATTTGCCTCTTACGTATAAAATACGTGTATTATACATCGCGATATACGCGTAATTTAACGTATGTATTTAATTAAAACTACTGGGTGTTACAGTAATGTTGCGATCTTAACCTTTTGGTTCTCTTCAGGGGTCAATGACCCATCTTCTCGGGAGTACCTACCATTCTGGGCAGAACCCCAAAGCACTTTTGACCATAGTCATCTTCTCGGTAGGTACGTAACTAAAGCTCGGTACCCCCAAGGAATTCTAGGGTCGGGACCCTTCTTCTCGATGGCTTCCGATATGGTCGGTAGTCCTAAGGCACTTTTATTTGTTGATCGTAAACATAGATTTGTAGAAAGAAAAACTCTTGCTTATTGTAGAAGAATCTCGAACAAACACTTGTAGAAATCTAAAAATGAAACTTGAGGTAACCAACACCTCAGCAAATACTGTAACATAGCTATTGAACTGCTACTACTACTGATAATGCTTACTGGTAATACTTCTTGAGGTGCTCTGCATTCCAGGGCTTAGGAATTCTTCTCATAGTCAGATCTTCGAGCTCGGATACCCCCGTGCGAAGTACCGCCGTGATCTTGTAAGGCCCTTCCCAGTTGGGACTGAGGGCATCTGCTCCAGGTTCATGCGTGTTCAACATGACCTTCTTTAACACTAGGTCACAGACTTTGAAGCTTTTGTGCTTTACCTTGGCATTGTAGTACTTCGAGATCCTCTGCTGGTATGTCGTTAGCTTGAGTTGTGCTTGTTCCCTTCTTTCTTCAAGTAGATCCAGGTCGGTGCGTGAGCCTCCATGTTCCTGGCTTCGTGGAAGTAAAAGTTCCTCAAGGTCGGCCTCCATTCTAAAAGCTAGGGAGAATGGTGTTTTTCCTGTGGCTGTTCGGGAGGTGGTGCGGTATGACCAGAGGACTTGAGGCATGTCCTCAGCCCACATTCTTTTCTTTTCTTCGAGCTTGGCCTTCAATGTGTGCTTGATGATCTTGTTCAAGGCTTCCACCCGACCATTAGCTTGAGGATGGGCTGGATGTAATATCACCTAGATGGGTTGTGTGGTAATATTATATAAGGCGACTTGTGTCCACACTAATCAAGGATTTCCATGCCATTCTTTTCCTAATTCTTTTTGTTCCATGTTCACACTTCAGAAATCCTAGTTTTTAAGAACACTTCTCTGCAAAGATTGTACATGAGCAAAACACACAAAACAAAGTCATATCCTACATGTAACTGAAGCACCCATACATAAAAAGAAAACTTCCAGTTTGTGCAAGCACGGTTGTCCTCTGCACTGTACAATTCCATATGACACTTAGAATGGCAAGCTAACTTTCAAGAAAACAAGGTACCTCCATGTAAAGTAACACCTCAGCAGGTCACCTTTTCCGTCGCTTGGGCTCCACCTAAGATAGAGATCCGAAACACACCATAAAAGTAAGTACGCTTTTATAAGTACACTTTTAGCAGTAGCAGAGGAGCAGGATCACTATTAAGCTTGCAGTTTCAATTAACTTATAGTAGAGTCACAGAACATTAAGGAAGTGTCGAATACCGAGGTCCTCACAAAATGATCGGAACCTTGAGTTGTCAAGTTATTTGCCATTATCATATATAATGGTGCACGAGACGCCAAAACGACACACAATAGACTGCAAGATGAAGCGCATGGTCTTCTGCTCAGTAATATTTGCTAACTGTTTGGCCTTTGCCCACTTGGTAAAGTAGTCAACAGTAAGAATCGCAAATTTGACCTGACCCTTACTGGTCGGTAGGGGTCCTATCAGATCCACCCCCACTGAGCAAAAGGTCATGGGCCCTGAATTGGAGAAAGATTTTTCGTCAGAGCTCGGATGTTTGTTCCATGTTTCTGGCAACCTGTCGCACTTTTGAGCTATCCTTATAGCGTCTTTGTGGATTGTTGGCCAATAATAGCCTTGGCGAAGGACCTTGTATGCAAGAGTCCGTCCATCAGAATGGTTACCACATACGCCGGCATGAATTTCCTTCTGAACTAGTCATGCTTGCTTTTCCCGTAGGCATCTTAAATAAGCCATAGAGAAGTTGCGCCTATAGAGCTGATTGTCTATTACGGAATATCTAGCAGCTTGCCTTTGCACTTTTCTTGCTTTGATATTGTCCTTGGAAAGGTTGCCCTTTCGTATGAAATCTTCAATCGTGTCACGACGCCCCTGACGTAGGCTGACGTCATGACCGGCACAGCGTACTATACACTATACATACCCATATACAGTATATAATACACTGTCAGCCTTCACGTACTCTCACGATACTCCCAAAATTTACAGAAATTTTTTTTTTTACCACACATCAAATCAAATCCAATATATCTCTCTATAATCATTTCATTCATTCCACAAATTAAATTCTCACCTGATAAATCTTTATGATCATCTCATTTCATCATCCCAAGCATTATATAATATTACTACACAACCCATCTAGGTGATATTACAAATATATAGTGTGTGATAATTACACATATCAAAATAACAAAAGCTATTTCCTCCAAACATACATACACATACCAGACGAAGGCTCACGTGATTATCACTCACGGATGTGTCTTTTCCCTTCGACTCAATACCTGAAATATTGGAGGAAATGGGGTGAGCAAACAACAGCTCAATGAATATAGTTCTTGAGATGGCAATTATATACATTTAGAGAAATATGACATTTAAAATCAGTTCAAACACTTATTCAACACATGCATCATTCAACGAATATATTGTACATGTCAACAACATAAATTGCATGATTTTCAATAACACAATGCACAATCTCCCTCCTCCGCAAGGCAAGAGAGCGGGTCTAACCCTTGTATGGTCGTACAAGGTAGACACAGCCTCTTATAACCCAATTCACAGTCATTTTAAGGATCGCAACCCTTGGTAGGACAGACCTACTGACAATGAGGACTCGCAAAACCTCATCTGGGTCTAATTCCTAACGAAATGACAATGAGGAATCGCAAAGCCTCATCATTAAAAACTCCAATTACTAAAATCAGTTTGCATGATCCATAAAACTCAATGTATATATAAATATACCATGCATATAATCAAACATTTTATATATGTATAATGTCATACAAGAACCAAGTCAAGGAAACTATACTCACAGTACAACACGTTCAACTTAAACCCAATCATCGTCGCTTTCGAGTCCAGCTCCAATTTAAATTCAACTAATTTAACCTGTCACAATCACTCCATAATTTAATTTCATGTATTCATATCTATTTCCATCTTTAATTTCTCAACTCACTTCAAATCACGAATAATAAATCCATTTAGGACTCATAAGCAATTGAAGAAACTACTATCTCGTTTCTGTGGTCAATTTAGACATTTCCACAAGAAAAAACAGTGAAAATAGATTTTCGAATCATATTTTCACGACACCATATACTTAGTTACTAAAACTATCAAAGCATATCTACATATCATGTTCTAACGTCCGGAATGCAGTTCTTCACGATTCTATAAACTCAAACCGGGGTTTCATTGGGTTCACATCACTGGTCACATCACTGTGCACAGTACTATTCACATCACTGATCAATGTTTACTATTCACATTCACCGTATACTATTCACTATTCACTGTAATTATGCACTATTCACTGTTCACTATGCCTTATTCACTGTTCACTGTTCACTATTTACTGTTTACTGTACACTGTGAACTATTCACTATTCAATATTCACTGTTAACCATTCACTATTCACTATTCACTATTTATTCATCACTATTCATCCGAAAGATGTAAATTGTATTAAAATTGTCAAACGGTCTCCAAAACGCATGAAATAGAATCTAACCACATATTCGGAGTCCCGACAGTCCAGGGAGTGTTTTTCTACCTTCCTAGAGGGTTTTCATTCACGTTGGGGTCAAAACCCCAATTTGTCAAAACGCCGTAAAACGGCTCCTACAGTCAAAATTAGTCCGCTAGAATCGTTACATCTAGCTTAGATAGTAATTTCACGAAGAAAGGGAGTAAAAATCACTTACCTCAGGTCCGAATTTCGTGCGAATCGCCCGTTCTCCCTTCTTTTTTTCCTTCCCTTCCGTCTGTTCTTCTTTCTCCCCTTTCTGCAACTTCATTTCTTCTATTTTATGTTTTTTTTTTTTTCTTTTCTTTCCTTCATTCAGCCACTCACTTCTTCTCTCTGTTCTTTTATTTATTTTTTATTTTATTTTTTTGTTTGGACGTTGGTGAGAGAGATTAAAGTAGAAATGACTTCTTTTGTTTTATTTTATTTTATTTGTTTTTTTTTCTTTGTTTTGTCTTGTCGGCAAACATGGGAGATAAGAGCATGTTTTTTTTTTTATTTATTTTCTTTTAATTTTGATCCCATGCTCCTCATGCAAGTTAACAAACCAACTTTTCCATGTTATCCCGTGCTCCTCATGCAAGTTAACAAACCAACTTTCCCATCTATTAATCAATTTAATTCAACTCCAATTCACATTTTTAATTAACCAACCCCATAAATTAATTATTTATACACGCGTATATTTAACGCATACGTATCAAATACGTGTATTATCACGTGTATTTTTAGCTCATACGTATAAAATACGTGTATTATACATCGCGTACTTCAATGTATGTATTTAATTAAATTTACGGGGTGTTACAAATCGAGTCCATCCATGATGAGTTCTAACTAAGGATGTCGACCTGTTGGTCGGTAACCATTTTTCTAATACTCTTTTTAGGTAAGAATTCTACCGGGACCTAGATCATGAGGTTGGCCTCTGAGGAGGAGGCCAGCTTGGAAAGGGCATCAACCGGTATTTTTTATTCTCGACACCTGCGTCAGTTCATACTCCTTGAACCTTCCTAGCAGGGCTAGTGCTTCTTTCAGATATGCTTGCATTTTGTCCTCCTTGGCCTGATACTCTGATGTGACCTGCCTCACGACTAGCTGAGAGTCACAGTGGACGAGCAGTTTGTTTACCCCCCAACGGAGAGCAAGTAGAAACCAGCCAAAAGTGCTTCGTATTCTGCTTCATTATTGGATGCTGGGAAACCGAAGCGATGAACACACATATGTTTCTCGCCTCTGGAGGAGATGAGCACTATTCCAACTCCACATCCCTGCTTGCAGGAAGAGCCATCGACGAATAACTTTCAGGCTTCTTCAGGGAACTGGTCGATAGTAGGATGTATCTGAGGCAACTCAAATAGAAAATCAGCCAATGCTTGACCCTTCGTAGCTATACGAGGTCAGTACTCGATGTCGAATTCACTCAACTCGATGGCCCACTTAGTTAACCGTCCGGATGTTTCCGACCTCAGGAGCACCAGTCTTAGTGGGTGCTTGGTGAGAACGACTATGGTGTGGGCCTAAAAGTAGGGTCTCAACTTCCGTGCTGAAATGACAAGTACTAGTGCCAGCTTTTCAATTTCAGGATATCTCGTCTATGCGTCAAGCAAAGACTTGCTAGTGTAGTAGACCGCTTTTTGGCTCCTAGCTCTCCTCTGACTAGAACAAAACTAATAGTTGCTTCCGAAACTACTAGGTATAAGAAGAGTTGTTCTCTGTGAAGGGGGTTTGAGTGCAAAGGAGCCTGACCTGGGTAAGCCTTTAGCTCCTGAAAGACCTTCTCACACTCTAGGGTCAACTTCACTGCCTTCTTCTTGATCAGCTTGAAAAATGGAAGACATTCGTCTGTGGATTTAAAGATGAACCTGCTCATGTGGCTACGCACCCAGAGAGCCTTTGGACTTCCTTCACGGTGCGGGGTGACTACATGTCGACCAGAGCTTGGATCTTATCCGGGTTGGATTCAATTCCTCTCTAATTAATGAGAAATCCCAAGAATTTACCAGAGCTCACTCTAAATGTGCACTTTGTCGGGTTGAGCTCCATGTGATACTTTCTCATTATCGTAAATACTTCTGACAGGTCAATAGGATGAGCTGTCGATTCCACACTTTTGACCAACATGTCGTCGACGTAGACTTCCATGTTCACTCCAATTTTCTCCGTGAACATGTTGTTGATTAGCCTCTGATAAGTAGCCCCGGCATTTTTCAAGCCGAAAGGCATCACCTTGCAGCATTACTGACCTTGGTCTATAATGAAGGTTGTCTTTTCTTCATCTTTGCGGCTTAGCAAAATCCGGTTGTACCTTGAATACCCGTCCATGAAGCTCAACAGCTCGTGACCTGCAGTTGCATCCACCAGTTGGTCGATGTGAGGCGGCGGGAAGCTATATTTAGGGTAGGCTTTGTTCAGATCGGTGAAATAGACGCATGTTCTCCACCTTCCATTAGATTTCTTGACCATTACTACGTTGGCCAGCCAATCTGGGTATAACACCTCTCTGATGAACCCTGTCGTCAATAACTTGTCTACCTCTTCTCGTAGTCCTTAAGCTCAGTCAGAACTGAGAACCCTTCTCTTCTGTCAGACCGGCCTGGCCACCGAGTCGACATTGAGCTAGTGCACCATCACATTAGTCGGTATGCCAGGCTTATCTTCATGGGACCAGGCAAAAATATCTCTGTGCTCCCGTAGGATATCAACTAGCTGATCGGTGAGGGATTGGCTCATTCCTGTACCGATCTTAACAGTTCTTGTTGGATCTTCTTCGATATGCACCTCAGCCCATTCATCCTGGGGTTCAAGCCCTGACACTTCTTTCCTGGGGTCGAGGTCGGTACTGGTTGGATGTTCTAGAAGCATTAGTTACTCCTTCATAGATTTGATACTTATCTCATGTCCCGTCTTCTTCTTCAAAGGTGTGACATAGCAGTCCCAGAACTCTTTTTGGCCGCCCCTTACAACTTCGATGCCTCACTCTGTTGGGAACTTCAGAGCCAGATGATAGGTTGATACGACCGCTGTCAGGTTATTGAGGAGGGGTCGTCCTACTATTACATTGTAGATGGTGGGGCACTTTACCACCAAAAAATTGGTCATGACCATGACTTTGTGCTCTAAGTCACCTGCTATTATTGGTAGGGTTATCCGTCCTTCCGGCATGATGCCATTTCCAGTGAAGCTGATCAGTGGGACATTTACCAGGCTCAGCTAATCTTTGGTCAGTCCTAGTTTTTCGAACGCCGACCAGTATAGAATATCTACCGAGCTACCGTTGTCGACCAGCATTCGACGGATGTTGTAGTTGGTTATGGTCATCGTGACCATTAAAGCGTCGGCGTGTGGACAAAGTATGTTCTGGGCTTCCTCCTCGATGAAAGTAATCGCAAAATTGACCCGCTTTTGTTTCTCAGGTCGGTACCAAAGGTTCATGACTTTCGACCTAGATTCCCAAACATAAGCCTTCATAGCCCGATTCGAGGTGTCGATCTGGTCTTCACCAAAGATTGTTTTGATCTCGCCTATTAGCCAAGCTTGGTCATCTTCTGGAGTTCTCTACCAGTTGGGATTCTTTACGAATTCCCTCAGATGATCTTTTCGGATTGAAGTTTTGATCTCCTGCTTGAGGTCATAACACTAGTCGGTATCATGACCGTGGTCTTGATGGTACCGGCAATACTTCTTCTTATCCCACTCTTCTGCAGGCGTTTTCAACTTTTTGTGCCATCAAATGTACTCTCTGTTCTTGATCTCAAGGAGGACTTGCTCTCGTGAAGCGGTAAGAGGCGTGTAGTTGGAGTACACATTTTGGGGTACTTTGTTACTCTTCTGATCTCGGCCGCCAGCATTCGATCTCTTTTCGCCTTTATTGTCCTCCATCGAGTCGTATTCCCTTTTCCTCTTCTTCTCTTTTTTTGAGCTTTTCAAGGAATCATCTGCCCCTTGTTTTGCATCAGTTTGCTTGTCGGCATAGATGTATTTTTCTGTTCGGTCCAGGATCTCTTCATAGGTTCAAGCCTTCTTTTTTCCAAGAGAGTACTGGAACTTCGCAGGCCTTAATTCTGCGAGAAAGGCGATGATCGTAGTCTTATTGTCACAGTCGTCTACGTCGACTCATACATCGTCGAAGCGACCGAGGTATTCTTTCAGAGTTTCACCTTTCTTTTACTTGATGCCTAGCAAGTTGTTCACAGGCTTTTTTCTCTCCTTCTTTCCAGCGAAGTGGTTCATGAACTTGTGAGCTAAATGCCCAAAAGAACAGATGAAACCGGTTTTGAGTTTTCAATACCACTTCCGAGTTGGTCCGCCAAGGGTGATCTGGAAGCCCTTGCACATAGTGGCGTCGTCATAGCCCTTGAACTTCATCCAGGACTCTTAGTTCTCAATGTGCTCTTTGGGGTCTACCTTCCCTTTGTACGTCCTGACATCTGCAGTCTTGACATTTTTTGGAAGCGGTATCTGGAGTATATCCTCAATAAAGGAGAAAGGAGTTCCTTATACTCGTGGTAGTGCCGAGTTGCGGATCTAGCAGTTTCAGAGCGCTCTGATCTGTACGGCTTCCTCGGTACCGATCTCTCAAGACCAAGCTTTCCTACCACAGCTCATTTTTCATATACCGACCTGTTTGAGGTTGGTTTCGTCGATCTCTGAAGAGCCGACCTGATCCTTGAGAAAATTGAGCTGTGACTTTTTTTGGCATTCAGCGAATGACGCAAGTCTGTAGCAAATAAAGACTTTCGATAAGGAATGGGTATTCCAGGTACTGACCTCTTCTTTGAGGTCACACATCGGCACCAACTCTCCTCCCCCTCTGAGGTCGAAGGCTAGGACGTGGTAGGTGATTATGAAGTGATTGTAGGGGGAGTACTTCCCTCAACATCCGTTGCTGCTCCAGGACGTTTTGAGTCATTTTTTACAGGTTCTTCTCTATAACAGTCAATCTCAATTTCTGAGCAGAATTCTTTGATTGCTTTTTCAGTGGTCTGCCCCTTTGTTTTTGGGGTGCTGCCAGCTTGGCGACGGGCCTCACCTCAACTGGTATTTCTGCCTCCTTACTCATGATGGCGGAGTTGTTTCTGACTTGCAATGTCGATCCCCACAGACGGCTCCAAATGTTGGTGCAAGATTTGACCAACACCAGTAGACGATGAGTTGGAGAGTAGATATTGATCAGGAACTCGTCGGAGTACTGGAGAAATCGCTGGAGGTTGGTTATCTGAAAAAGGAAAAAGAAGGGTATGCAGGCTATCGTAAGGAACACCGATGTGGTGTCGGCCAAAGACCTTCCTATGTCTAAGTTAGTTCAGAACTGCGTAATACTGAATTGAGTCGGTAATGGCTTAGAGTTGCTTACCTCCCCCTTAGGGGTTGTGGTCTTTTTATAGTAAAGGCTTGATGTCTTTTGCCTTGTAGTAGTGTCGTTGTCGAATCAGGGATCCAAATCCTGTTGAGAGAGCATGTTTGATTCCTAGTCGAATTAAGAATATCTGGTACGATCTTTGTGTGATTAGGATGACTTATCAGCCTCCTAGTCGAACTGGTAGAATATCTGGCCTTCTTAGAGTCGGATTAGGAGTAAATCTCGAACTTGTCGCAGCAGATCACGCCTTATCCCTATCTGATCGGGCATTCCGTTTCGGGGTCGGAGATCCATACATGTCGGTATGTCGATCTGTAGTCTCTCATCCTATCAGCTTGATACTGAAGATATGGTCTATAATAAGAGCGGTAGATAGTGGTCGGTAATCATTGGTATGATATGCTGACCTGGCTTTATAGACCTATTGTTGTTGACTTGTCATCCATTGTGACTATGACATTCACCTGGTCTCTAGGGCTGACCATAGGCTCGGGCTGTGTGCTCAGTTTGGCAGATCCGTATCCTATGTCCAGAACAGGTCGGTACATAGACCTGATATGTGCTACATCTTATTGGGCCAGACTAATATGGCTGACGTGTCTTATGCTCGATATATGGTCCAACAGTAACGATTCCCTCGAAATAATTTTTGTTATGGGAGCCATTTTTGGCTTTTCCAAAAATGGGGTTTTCGACTCAATTTGAATGAAAACGAGCAAGGGAGGTTAAATAACGCTTTCTAGACGGTGAACCCTCGGGTATAGAGTTAGTCTGCAGGTATGTGTTAGTTTAGAATTTTTATAGCTATTTGAAATAAGATTTGACACTAGAGACCTTCGAAACCCAATTAAAATCCGATAAAACTCTAATTTGAGCCTGTAGAAAGATAGATCAACCAATTCCGGACACTTTGATGTTAAGATTATGATTTTTGGATATTGTTTGATATTTTTAGTAACCGAACATAGGGTTCCGGTGAATGAAATTGACTTTGGAGACCTCTGGAAACATGTAAAACCTCAGTGAAACACCTGTTGAGGGTGGTAGAATGATAGTAGGCTTGATTTTACATGCATCAGTGTGGATAAAATAATTTTAGGAATGATCTATCATTTTTTATTACATTGGTATATGTCCCCGGTAAGAAAAATATAATTGGGAACTAGTGGGAGTATGGCTGGAAAGCCTATTTTCATTGTTCGTCATCACAAAAACATCTAGATTAGTTGTAGAATTGATATTGGAGGGTTCTCACATGTGTTTGAGCTCGAATTGACCTAGAAAAATGAACTGAAATGAATATGGAAATTTACATTCATCTATGAAATGAATATGAGTACATGAAATTTACTTATGAAATGGCTATGATAAATTAAATAAATTGGAATTGGATTGATTGAGTTGAGAACTGGATTTGGTAGTCGTGGTGATAGGATTAGAGAGTTGGAAACTCGTGTGCTGTGAGTATTTCTTTACTTTGGTCTTCTTATATGGCATTGTATACGTATAAAATGAAATTGATTTAGAATGATATGCATGTTATGATATATTTATTTGATTTAAAATCATGAAAGGGTTTTGAGCATGGGAGCATGTCATTGGACCTACTTAAGTATATCATTGCCGTGTCAAGCATTTCTATGTGACTAAGCCTCTGGGAATAGACTCACTTGATGTACAGAATTGTAATCTTGGTCGGTGCACTCCGTTAAGGAGGTAAAAGACCTAGAAATGGCTTGGGTTGATTAATAAGTAAACTGAGGCTGGTTCACTTCTTATAGATGCATAATGAGAAAGTAGACTACCTCGTTTACTTAGAAGGAGGGAGATGGACATGATTTCCAAAAGTTATTGCATATTTTGAAATGAATTGCATTGAATCATTATTTATTGAGCATGTAAATTTTATTTCTTCTTGCATATAAATGCTTTTATTGTTTACTCAACATGTTCTTTATAAATGCATATATGAATGTCAAAGTTAGAAATATTCACTGAGTTTGTTGTTTGCTCACTATATTTTTCATTTCTTCTAGGTTCTGACAAGAAAGGGAAAGGGAAAGCCCAAAAGCAGTAGTTGGCACTCCTAAATTCTTTCTGGTGTAGATTGATGTCATTTGAATTTGAATTTTGATGTATATATGTGTATATATATATAACACTTTGATATACGTATAATTTATCACATAGATGGGATGTGGAATATTCATGGATGTTATATGAGATCTGAGGATCACTAAAAATTATGTGGATGTGTTATATGCTATGAAAATGAAATGATAATTTGTGGAAATTGAAAAATGTTTTATCAGGTGGCATTTGGACTTGTAATTTTGTTAATTTTATGGGGACACTCTGTCAAAACTTTTGAAAAATTTGGGTTTTGAGTGAGAGACTTACAGGATGTCATATAAGTCTTTGTAGGCGTATATGGTATTCCGTGTTGGTCATGACGTCACCCGAGAAAAGGTCGCGACAATAGAATGAGCACTTGCTTGGTTGGCATCCTACACCATTTCAAAAGTGAGGAGGGATCAAGTCTCCTCCCCAACATAATAAATAGGGTAGTCATCGTTGATTCTCCGTGGTTTTGTTGTAGGCCTATGATCCTTATTGTATAGACTTAATGTGTCCTTTATTGTGAAGGCTATGCACTTGTCATCATTTCGAGTTTTTGCCTACTTTCCTGTAGAGCTTATGCACCCACCTAATATTATGTCCCTTATAAGGGTCATCAATTGTACTTGCATGTTTTCTAAATGATTCATGAGATTGTTGATCAAGTCCCCTCCTCAACATAATAAATAGGGTAGTCATCATTGATTCTCCATGGTTTTGTTGTAGGTCTATGGTCATTATTGTGAAGGCTATGCATGTTATCTCAAGGACCCCAAGATGAGAATGTTTTGATGATTCCAAACTACTCATGTTTGTATATCTAATGATCTTGTTAAATGTTTCAGAATTACCAAGAATCAAGATCAAAGAAAATAGCTTACAAGTCCATTAAATGTCAATGATCAAAGCTTCAAGTTTTCAGTACTTAGAATGTAAATCTATCAATCAAATTACTCTCGGCAAGATCTACTTAATTGCATGTTTTGATCAATATGTTTGAAAGGTTTTTCAAATGATTTAAATTCTTAATCCTTTTAATATTTGATTTGATTGAATCTTTAACTGATTTGACTAAGTTTTGAAGACAAAAATTGCTTTTAAAATCAGTCTTTAAATATTCAATCAGGACGTTAATGTCTTAGTAGCGCCCTCCTACACTTCCATGTCATGACGCTAATGATACATTAGGACGCTGATAGAGTTCAAGGTTGAAAAAGTTATTATCCATCAAGACGTTTACTTTATCAGTAGTGCCCTCATTGTGTTAACCAATGAACTTATCAGGACGCTGATTCAACATTAGCTCGTTGATCGTCTTAAGCATCAGGACGTTTACATTTCAGTAGCGCCCTTATGTTTTTCATACTTTAAAGATAGGACGCTTATGTTGTAGGCAACGCTCTTATATTTCTAAGTGCTTTTAAAAGTGTGTCAGCACACTTAGCTTCCAGAAGCGCCCTCACAGCTTAAGTGGTTTTAAACCTTAAGTAAGTCAGGACGCTTACATTCTTGTAGCGCCCTCACTTCTTAGTTCAACAGGACACTTGTAATACCCAGAATTTAGTGACTCACTCGAACAAAAAAAAAGGAAAAAGATAACGAAACCAAATAAGCCAGGTAAATAGTCTCTTGCAATATCAAACAAATGTAATCAAGGCAGTTCATACTCTGTCATAGAATTTTCCATTAAAAGTTCAGAAATTTCTTGTAGTAAGTAACCAAACTGATTGTTAAGAGTTCTCAAGAAGAAAAAAATACCGTCAAGAGATTAATGAAATCTTGCTTGGCAATTGATTGATGGAATGATTCTGCTCCTGAATTTCACATTCAACATCACTGGGGAGTTAGAAAAGAAGATTGTAATACCCAAAAAAAAAAAAAAAATTTCAAACATGATCCGGAAAGCTCGCCGACATGTCGCCTGGAATCTTGCCAACATGTCGCCTGGAATCTCACCGAGATCTCGCCGAAAATCCTTCGCGTCTCGCTCTCTCTAAACCCAATCGCGCAACCTCGGTCTTTCGAAACCAACACACTCGTCTTCCTCTCGAAACCTTCTCTCACCCTTCTCATCTTGCCGCTACAACTCCGCCGTGGATCTCGCCGCCGCCGCCGCCCTCTTTTCTCTTCTCCACCACTGATCTTGCCGCCGCCGCCGCCGCCCTCTTTTCTCTTCTCCGCCACTGATCTTGCCGCCGCCGCCGCTCTCTTTCTTCTCTTCTCTTCTCTTCTCATCTCGCCGCTGCAACCTCCGCCATCCGCCACTGATATCATCTCACCGCCGCCCGCTCTCCCTCTCTTCTCTTCGCCAATCTCTCGCCACACTCCGATCTCTCGTCTACGATCTCTCGGTCTCTCGCTCCCGATCCCGATCCCTCACTCTCTTCTTCTTCTCTTCTTCTCCTTTTCCCCATCCTTTTTTCTTTTCCCACTTTCTCTTTCTCTCTCTCCCCTGTTTTTCTTCCTTCCGCCCTCCTGCAACTCATTTTATTTTTTTTTTATTTTTTATTTTTTTCCTTTTCTTTTCTTTTCTTTTAAACAACCAACATGTTATATAATATATATATCATACACACAATACCACATATAAACTCCCCTGTTTTCTTCCTTCCGCCCTGCAACTCATTTGATTTTTATTTTTATTTTCCTTTTCTTTTTCTTTTCTTTTCTTTTCTTTTAAACAACTAACATGTTATATAATATACATACAATATCACACATACAAGTGTATTTTATTATTTTTATTATTTTTAAGCAACCAAAATGTTGTATAATATATTTATATATATATATATATATATATATATATATATATATATATATATATCATACATACAATACATTATTATTAATTTTAAACATTGCAATTCAAGTATTATTAATTTTTTAAGCAACCAAAATGTTATATAATATATTTATATATATATCATACATACAATACGTTATTATTATTTTTTTAAACATTGCAACTCAATTGTTATTATTTTTTTTAAGCAACCAAAATGTTGTATAATATATTTATATATATATCATACATACAATACATTATTATTATTATTTTTTAAACATTGCAATTCAAGTATTATTAATTTTTTAAGCAACCAAAATGTTATATAATATATTTATATATATATATCATACATACAATACGTTATTATTATTATTTTTTAAGCATTGCAACTCAATTGTTATTTTTTTTTTAAGCAACCAAAATGTTGTATAATATATTTATATATATATCATACATACAATACCACATATAATATATTAGATTATGGTATATCATATTTTACGTTTTTACTATCTAGATCATCATATTATATCATGTGGAAGTTTATTAGCTAAGTTATATTATATGTATAATGTGACCACCACCATACAACATAGACATGTATGCACATTATATTAATATAATATAATACAAAACAAGTGATTAACGTGTGATTTATGCGTGGATAGGTTGATAACGCCCAACGTTGAGGAATCTCAACACTTTTGGAATTTAGCGATTCAGGTGGGGATGATTCTAGGCCTTTATAATATTTTATTTGATATATAGATAGGAATGTTAAATTAATTAGGTCCATAGTATTATTAGATTGCTTATGCATGCCTATTGTACATGATTATATATATACAATGTTGTGATTGTTTAGTCATGATGATATGTGTGTTAAAATGATTTTTTATTCTGATCAAATGATAATTGGATTAATGAAATTCATGTGGTAGTTGAATTTATGTATAAATTATAATGCCTGATAATGAAATGTATGATTTGGAATATTGGCATAGTGAATACGTGAACACTATTATAATTGATTTTGTGACATGATACCATGTGTAGTGGAGTTGAATATGTCTTATGAATGCACTTAATATCGTGCTTATACCGTACGTATAGCGTGACATCACTAAAGAACACGATTAAGATAAGAATCACACATATGGGGCAGTTATTCTAAGGAATATCGCCAATGTTCTAATTTTTGGGTTGTGCCACCCAGAGTTTGATTTTCCTAAAGGTACGTGATTTAGATCGTGATAAAATTATCGACTCAAACAATCTAATATTGCAACGATTAATGTGTGAAACTTGTTTGTAATGTTCTTGTGTATGTATCACAATAAAATACGAATTGTTTAGATGACCCACTGGGCTTTCAAGCTCACCCCTATTTTTTTTACATGCAGGTACTTAGAAAATAAGATCGCAAGTTCGTGACGTAGTTCAGTGTAGTAGGGGTGGGTTTAATTAATTAATTAGCATTGTAGTGATAGGACTGAACCTTTTATTTAATTTTTTAAAGGTTTATTATTTAAACGAATTGTATTGATAATTGAAATTCAAAGAATATCATTACGGTCAGTAAAGACCCTGTGATTTATTTCACGTGTGAATGCCTTGGAATATAATTCATTAATTCTATTTCATGATTGTATTTTAATGTTGTGTCAATAATGAATGGGCAAGGGCAAGTATCATCGTATGAAGATAACGATTGTATGAAGAATTAAAGGTATTCGTTTATCTTAATCAGTAAGTTGGTTGGAAGAATATAAACTCATAGTTTTGCAAATTTTATTATTTATAAAATGGTTATGGGTTGAGATAGACGGATACGTGTAACGTCTCGATTTTCGATGATATTTTTATATAAAATTAAAATATGCATTATTTTACAAAAAAAAAATTAGTTTTGAAAATCGGGGTGTTACAACACTTATGGTTCATGAGCGCCCTAAAGGAACAAAATGACAAAGTTGAGATTATGCGCCAGGACGTTGATTGACCAATCATGTCACGACGCCCCTGACGTAGGCTGATGTCATGACCGGCACAACATATTATACACTATATATACTCATATACAGTATACAATACATTGTCAGCCTTCACATAATCTCACAATCCTTTCCAAAATTTTCCAAAATTTCGACAGCACCTCCCATAAAATGGACAATTCACAATTTTTTCCTAATATACCACAAATCAAATCAAACATATATATATATATATATATATATCATCATCGCATTCATTCCATTCATTCCACAAATTAAATTCTCACCAGATAAATATCTATGATCATCTCATTTCATCACAAGCATAGTATAACCCAAAAATGTCAAGTGAAAATCTATGTACAACCCATCTATGTGATAATATATATATATATATATATATATATATTCATTTGAAAATAAAGAAAATATAATTCATTTCCTTCGCATACACGTACATTAACACAATAAGAATCTAACTCACGTATCTACTCTCGTGCTTTTCCTTTTAACTCTGTACCTGAAATATTGAAGGAAATGGAGTGAGCAGCCAACAGCTCAGTGAATATATTTCTTCAAATGACAATTATATACATTTAGAGAAATATGGCATTTAAAATCATTTCAAACAAGTATTAAACACATGCATCATTCAACAAATATATTATACATGTCAACAACATAATTTCATGAGTTCTCAAGAAAACAATGCATTTTTTTTCCACAAAATCCACAATCTCCCTCCTTCAAGGCAAGAGAGCGAGTCTAACCCTTGTATGGCCGTTACAAGGTAGCCACAGCCTCTCATTACCCAATTCACAGTCATTTCAAGGATCTTCAATCCTTTTTAGGACAAGCCTACTGACAATGAGGTTACGCATAACACTCATCCGAGTCTAATTCCTAACGAAATGACAACATATGCGATCTGCCTTCGCACGTCTCGCATACTCCAAATGCCAAAAAAATTATTTATGAATGCAATTTAAAACACAATGCAACAATATATGCATAGCATATTTACATTCAAACATTTCATATATATAAAATGTCATATAAGAACCAAAATCAAGAAAATATACTCACAGTACAACACTTTCCAACTTAAACCCAATCATCGTCGCTTTCGAGTCCAGCTCCAATTTAAATCTCAACCTGTCACAACCACTCCATAATTCAATTTCATTGATTCATATCTATTTATATATTTAATTTCTCAACTCACTTCAAATAAAGATCCACCTGAAAAATATTATATCTGTGAATTTAGATTCCAACTTCATTTAGGACTCATAAGCAGTTGAAGAAACTACTATCTCGTTTCTGTGGTCAATCTATATATTTCCATAAGAAAGAACAGTGAAAATAGATTTCCCATTTCATATTTTCACTAATTCTCAGTTTATTTTTCTACTGGAACATATATCAATTTTATTAAAAATCGAGAACATTTCTAAAATTATTCTGTCCACATCGACATGTGTAAAATCACTCATTCTATCATTCTACTACCTTCAACAGGTATTTTATTAAGGTTTTACACGTTCGTGAAGGTCACGACAGTGAATTTTACTCACCAAAACCATATATGTAGTTACTAAAAATATTAAATCATATCCAAAAATCACAATCTTAGCATCGAAACGTCCGGAATTCAGTTCTTTACGATTCTATGATCTCAAACCGGAGTTTCACTGAATTCCAATTCCATTCACGTCACTATTCACATCGTCACTATTCATTGGAAACATGTAAATTTTTACTAAAATTGTCAAACGGTCTCCAAAAATCATGAACTTAGCATCGATGGACTCGTACAGTGCATTCTACCATTCTATAGCCTTCAACTGGAGTTTCATTGGGTTTTAAATGATTCAAATGGTCTCCAATCGAAACTCTAAATTCCAACAAACTTCCAACGGCTATAAAAATTCCAAATGAACACATAAATTCAATCTAACCACATATTCGGGGTTCCTACAGCCTAGGAAATATTTTCCAACCTTCCTAGTGGATTTTCATTCACGTTGGGTCAAAACCCCAATTTTTGAAAACCCCGTAAAACGGCTCCCACAGCAAAAATTACTCTGCTAGAATCGTTACATCTAACTTAGATATTAATTTTACGAAGAAATGGAGTGAAAATCACTTACCGCAGGTCCCGATTTCGCGCGAATCACGCATTCCTTTTTCCATTCTTCTTCGTTCTCTCCTTTCATTCTTCTCTCTATCTCTCTCTGTCTGTTCTTCTTTCTCTTCATTTCGGCAACTTCTTTCTTCTTTTTATTTTCTTTCTTGTTTTACAATGTTGGAGAGAGAGAGAGTTTACAAGTGAGAGATTGAAAGATAAATATAACAAAAATCTTGATTCCATGCTTCCTCATGCAAATTACTAAAGCAACTCCCAATAGTTAGTAGTTAATTCATTAAACCATTTATCGTCAACTCAATTCACATATTTAATTAATCAACCTCATTCACCTTATTAACTTATATTATTCACTTAATAATTCAATTTCAATTTACACCATTTTCTTAATTTAATTTATAACTCAATTCACTTATTTCACATGTATTCATATACACACATGTATTACATCATACTATGCATTAAGTCATTAAATCATACTCCAATCCACATATTTAATAATTTTATGTATTTACTAATGCCCCTTAAATATAGCATGTATTTTCATACAGCGTATATTTGCCTCTTACGTATAAAATCCGTGTATTATACATCTCGATATACGCGTAATTTAATGTATGTATTTGATTAAAACTACGGGGTGTTACAAATCAGGACACTAATCCACCACTGTCATAAAGTTGTGTCAGTGCACTTTTTCAGTTACCTTTTTCAGAACTTTTTATGCACAAAAACCTTTCAGATTTGTAAGATATTTCCTCTGATGCACGAATTACGATTTCTGAAACCTTCCTTATTCATGCAATCTGAAAAGAACCATAATGTTCGTAAAGATCGTCTTACCATCTTCGTGAAATATTCTAGTTGTTATGAGTAAACGTTTTTTTTTAAATTTAAATTCAAATGACCAACAACTTCATTTCTACTAAGTCTATAAATATCAGCACTTAGAAAATCCACACACACTGAAACTTTATCAAGCAAATACTTTTGAAAGTTAGTCGAATTTTCAATTTGATTTCAAAGCTTAAACTGCTTTAGTTTTTCAAAGTGTTTTCTTTGAAACTCTGTTTATTCAAAAGATTTTCATAATGAGCTTAATCTTTATCTTTATTTGAAAATCTATTTGAAGGTTCCTAATTTGTTTTTCACTCAAATTTTTAGAACTGTTTTAATCATATATCATTCTTGCTGAAAGAGAAATTTGAGAGATAGTTCATAGGGTACAGTTGTAAGTCATTTCATATTCTGTATATTGTATCGAGTTGTAATAGTAGTTATATAAACTATTGAGTACCCAACTTCATTTTTTGAACAAGTGGTTGTACTCAAGCATGTAAGTTGAGAAGGCATTACGTTAATCTCACACCTGGAAGTTAAGATAGGTAGTTCTCTAGCCTGTAAGTCGAGAGGTGTAGGTTGGTCTCAAGCTTGCAAGTTGAGCATTGTAACGGTTTTTCTCACACCCGAAAGTTAAGAAAATGTGTAACGGTTTGGTTCTCACCCGTAAGAGAATCCCTCAGTGAAAAGGCTTCAAAATCCTAACCAAGGAGATTAAGTAGTGGATGTAGACAAATAGTTGAACCACTCTAAATCGATTGTATAAATTGATTTACTTTTTCGCACTTACTAGTTGTCATTGCATTAATTTTAATTGTCTAAGTGTCAAATTCACCACCCTCTTGGACATACCTGGGCCAACAATATACTTGTCATCATTTCAGCTAATATTATGTCCCTTAGAAGGGTCATCAGTTGCACTTACATGTTCTCTAAATGATTCATGAGAATTTTCTCAGGATATATTCAAGAATCGTAATCTCGACCCAAAAAAAAAAGTTCCTTGAGATTAGCATGAATTAATATGGTAGCCTGAGAAAGGTATGTATGTAAGTTTGTGTGAAGGAACTCCATTGAAAGCAAATGTGGAGTCTACTGCTAGTATTAAAACAACATTTGCAATTGAGAAAACACCACCTGTGCAATGTCTTTTCATACCTACAATCAACAAAGATCAAATTGACAAATCATTATTTATATCTAACTAAACTATAAACATAGGATGTTGAAATTGATAAAGTCAAATAAAAATCAATGAAGAGCTAAATCGAACAATTCTTTTTCTTCTTTTTTTTTATTTTTGAGAAGAAACAACCCTAATTTCCCTAGGGGGTCCTCCCATGGGGTATCAGGCCACCTTTGGAGCCCACTAATCCCCACACCAATGAGTATGACAAGGATGGCTGCACATTGCACGAACCCATTACAAATTAAGTTTGATAATTAGTAACTTTCACCCAACGCGTACCTACATCAAGTATCCTTTATCCTTTACAGGAGCTCACCAAATCATGTTTGCTAAATTGCGAGCTCGCAACGACTAGAGCCCTCAAGCCTTCCAAATCCCTCGAGCTTACAACCATCTTTGCCAATGCCTCATTAGTAATAAGTAAAACAATATTTGTCAATAAAATCTTTTTATTTTCAAGTCCAACTAAAGCTGAGAAAAAGGAAGGCTATTACAAAGTTAGAGATAAAAACAATTATAAAGGAGAAGTAAATGAAAAGGTGAACATGAAATGGATCACATCTTATGTAGTTCCCATACAAACTTCTCATATCAACCACATCACTATTGTAAGGAGTTATCAGTGGACGGATCAGACTATCCCCCATTGGTCGAAAGCATTTCAGGCCTTTCATGATAACTTCCTGAGGCATGAAACTACTTTTCTAATGCACTTAGTTGAGCGAAGTGCTCAGCATAACGTCTCCTTACCTCTTATCTTAAGTCGTCAAATTTCTTATCAAATCCTTTGTGGACTTCATCATTTTTCTTAGACACCTCTTCTATTCTTGTGTGCAGACGACTAAAATTATCCAAAACCTTCTTTTCGAAGGTTTGGGATGCACAGGCCTTGCTAGGTTCAGGTTTTAACGTATTCGCTAACCTTGGCAGAGGTGCGGGTTGTGTCCAGTGTATTGGGCTTGTTTCCTAGAACGGGATCCTCGCAAGCTGGAGACTGAAGTAGTGACCTGTCATCATCATCATCTTCTAGCTTGAAAGGGTCTCTTTTATCAGCTTCACTTTCCCCTCCAACCTCGACCTCTGGTTCTGGTCTTGTCTTGATGTTGCCATCATCTTTATTCTTCCAAGACACACTCCTAGTGAAGGTGCATCCACAATTGGCAACTGTCAATTTATCGATATCCTCCTCACTGTGGTCTACTTCGTAGTGGTCCAAGATTTTCATTATTAGGGCTCGGTAAAAGAGGTACTCATTGTCTTGCACAGACAAGTCTATTTTAGCCATGTGTCGAAATATGATAAAAGGTAGTAGAAAAAAAGAGATTTCCTTATCCAGACAGCCAAAGATAAAAACTTAGGAAAGTATGAGGGTTGCTCTCGATCTCCTTTAGTAGAGAATATTTTCTGCGACTACATGACTTAGGCTGGGCATATTAGTTTTAAGTAGAGGGGTTGGCAATTGGTCTTTCTTCCCCTTATATGGTTATCCCGTGAGATGGTTGTACATCTTATTGATGTTGCAAACCGCTCTCTAGATGCCACATAGACTGTAGACAGCACATATTCATCCGACCTTTGGTAGGTCCACAATAGTGGATTCTAAATCTAATACTATTTCATTTCCTAACACAATTGTTGAAAGTGTCAGTCTATTCTTCCTTGGTCATAGTTGTGGGTTGTCATATTTACATAAAAGTGTCGGATGAGGCGGGGGTTGATTGGTCTGATAACGTTGACGACATTCAACCACTGTATTGCATCTAGTTTTCCTTGAACCAAGGGATACCATTCTTCATCGAGGGGATTCAAGGTTCTGCCCATGACAATTCTTAGCTCAAGATAGTCGTTCCATCGACCCTTCACTTGTTCATCTGGAAGGTGTTGATATAACTATTCTCACCCAGTTTTTGTTTCGATGATTGCAAACAACATACATGTGTTATCTAATCTCTTTGACGTAGTTTTTCAGTACTAACTAGATATATCTAATGGATTCAACTACAATGTTAAAGCATATGGAAGGAACAATACTTCACGAAAATTCAAGAGCCTCATGGTTGTATTACTTTACTAGAATCTTAGTGCTGTAGAGTAACTTTTACTTGTTCCAACCACACATGATTTGCATCTTTTTAAAATCATTCATATAGTTTACTATTCTCATGCATGCACATATTTTAGTTTAACAATTATGCTATCACTTAGTTATAATTGTTTATCACAGATATATTGATCAATGATTAACATGTATTCATATTGTAAACTTTGCATGGTTTTATTGTCTCACATGTATTGTACTTATTACTTTTATCATTGGTTTAATCAATTGAATTACTCATGTTTTAACTGTGTTAATTATACCTTAATCGTATCAAAAATGTTTTAAAATGTTTTTAACATATTAGTCTATGTTTTTGGCAATGTCCTAAACCTAAAATGATCAAAAATCAAGTCTCTTTCACGTGTCAGTGAAGGAACGCACTCCTATAGTGAGGAACGCACTCCTGAGCTTTTTTTCGAGACTTAATGATTTTTTATCAGGGTTTAAGGAACGCGCTCCCATGGCTTTTCCCATGACTCAGAATTTTTTTGATCAGGGAAAAGGAACGCACTCATGTTGCCAAGGATAAAATAGGAAAAATTTAAAAGTCAGTGGTTCTTGTTTAAGGAACTCATTCTTATGCCCAACAGACATATTGAGGAACACACTCCTTAATTAGAGAGAAATCTGAAATTTTTCATATTTCAAACTAAAAACGTGCTCCTGTGATAAGGAATGCATTCTTGCGTCTCGGTGTGATGTTTATTTATAAATATCGTACTTGCTCATTTGAAGAGCAACATTTGCAAAATCCAAAGAACTTGTGTATTTTTCGTCTAAGTCTTTTTACAAGCCAACAACAAGTTCTTGAGTCATTTAATCATTTTTTGAAAGCAAAAGTTCAACAACATTTGATCATTTGATCCAATCTTCCGAATAGTTCTCCACATCTTTCAAAACCTTGAGAAACTTGGAGAGTTTCCCTTACACAAGTGTTCAAGACGATTCAAGTGTTTCTACATCTTCTATTGAGTTTTGATTGTGATTTCTCACATCCAACTTCACACAAGAAGAATCTTGGTGCTTCAACCCTCCCGAGTGGGGTATACATTTCTAATCTGGATTCTTGTGATTTTGGGTTTATGCAAATCAGTTTTTGTTCTTAGATTATAATCTTTAAAACTGATTGTGTGATGATTATGTTTGTGAAATTTTATCTTGATCTTCATAACGTATTTCATTGTTTAATGGATTTATGAATAGTTTGAGATTTCGATTCACGTGCAAATATCATATTATATTGAATCGAAGTTTTTTATCATACTTGAGTTGTTTGATTCTTAATCTTCATCACATATATATTTAGAATCATCAAGTTTTGATCATCACGATATATTGATTCTCGTGCTTTAAACTTATTGTTATTTAGAATCAATATATTGATAGTTGTGCATATTCAATTCACTGTTTTACATTACATATATTTGGATCGATTGCATTTGACAAAAACATATTTTCACACTTTGCATCATTTAGAATCATAGTGGTTGGAATAGTGATTATTGTCTCATTCAAGATTGTAAGCTTAAAATGTTGAAAGTGTTGTTATACACTTCTCTATATCTTTGTAATCTTGATGTATTGTTGACTTGGTTAAGTCAACCGGAATATTACCTTATTTGTACGACACGTAACCACGCTCGTAAGTTGGTTCCAAGTTGTTATTTACTAGCCAAGCCCTGATGTAGGCTAGACTGTGGCTTTCCAACCAAGCCCTTGTGTAGGTTATCGTTGTAGTGATTTTCTAACGAGGCCTTGGTGTTGATTAGTGTAAACGGCTTCTAATCCGCCCGTAAGTGATTAGCCAATAATGGATTAGAAAATCCTGATCGGTGTGATTGGCTAGTAGACGTAGGTTCAAGGGGAATCGAACCACTCTAAATCCTTTGTGTTCATTTATTTTCCTGTACTTGTTATTTTGATTGTTACCGACTACACACATTACTTGTAGAATTAAAATATTAGAAAGGTAACGCAAAAATCCGTCAAGTCCAATTCACCCCCTCCCTCTTCAACTATAATACTGGGCCAACATAAGGTCTAAGTCGATGCCCATCGTCTTCTTCTTCTTTGGGTTTGTCATTTTCCTCTCGGAGCCATGTAGAGTTTTGAAAGAGCATTTAAGAAAACTAAGAGAGGGTATTTATAGATCATGTTCCTATGTATCAAGAAGAGAAGAGGAGGAAGGGAGTGGTAGCGAAAAGAAGGGCCTCAAGATGTTCTATTAGAGGACAGCTTGAAGGGACCTTATGTGGGCGTCCCCTTGGGACGTCTCTTGGAAACGTCACGACGGGATGCCCCACTTCCGGGTGTCTCCAAACTATTTTTGAAGAGAACTAAAACATGATGCACATCATGGATTTGTTTTCTAAGCAAGCTGGTTTTGAGCTTTGCCCTCCAATACAAGACGCTCTAGATTTTAGGTAAAAAAATTTGGATTGATCTTATCATTTTTTTAATTACATGGTTTTTTTGTAGATTGAATATTAATTTTTGTTTTTTTTTAATGAAAATAGAGGAAAAATGGATTCAGAACCTTCCCAACATACCATATATAATGATGGAAAAGTGCTTGTATTTTATAATATTCCAATAGAAAAGACAAATGAAATAATGTTCTCAGGAAGCATTGTCACGACCCACGATCAGTGACGTCATGACCGGTACGGAACTCTATGTATATCCTCCCTCGATATCCTCGGCATCACGTGAGCCTCGTCTAATAACACACCATAATTCCAACATACAACATCAAAACACATGGACATAATTAGATCATCAATATAAATTACATTCCCAAAATGACAACCATAAAATTTTCTAAGTCCATAATGTTCAAAATATACAAAATCATACTTAACCATTAAATACATCCCATCTATGTGTTAAGTATAAACATTAGGTGTTTTATAGTACAAGTTATCAAAATGCGGAAAAGTATTAAAACACCTACATCACAAAATACAAGGAAATGCTCCGCAACTAAGCCTTTCCCTTCCCCCTCCTATCTGAACCTGAAATGATAAGAATGAGGAGTGAGCTACAACAAGCTCAGTGAGCATTTTCTACAAGTGGCAACACATATATACATTTAGGCAAAACAATGCAAGATCATTAAAACCATTTAAACAACATGGATATATACAAGATTACATACATGTCAAATATAATGCATCATGTCATAACCAAGCCAATGCATATCATTTTCTAAACATGCACATGCAATCCTAACACTTCCTGAGCAAGGGCCTGGGTTCGCGACCCTCAGTGCTAGATCCAAGCAAACAATACTCATATTGTGGCGACCCCGCGCCCCGGACCACCAACCCCGCAGGGAATGGCATGCGGAATGCCGGGGCGGGACGCCCGGCGTAGGCATCTCCGACCACTCCTCAACTCCCGTGAGGTGGTTGAGACCCTACAAGCCTTATCCCAAACAACGATATGATATCAAAAGGTATTAAACAAAACTACCCACCGTATTAATCATCCAAGACAAGAGATAATCCATAAAAAAAATGAACCATAAATAATAATCATAATCCCTACAGTCCATTAAAATTGACATACTCATAAAGTCCAAAATTGTGGGTATAAATAAAACCGTCATATGCCCACATAGTCTATCTAACAAGTCCCAACTCACACATACTACAATGTGGGCAGTGTTATAATTACATAATCCAAAATATAGTACTTCATAATTTAAAACACAATTCAATCAAAATGCCTCTCAACTCACATCGAGGCCTTGGATTCTCTCGCAGGCAAGGCCCTCAAGATATGACTACTCCTTTGCCCTTATTCGGGACAGAAGGACCTGAAAGAGGAAAATGAGGGTGAGCCAACGATGCCCAGTGAATAGAATTCAAATATGTTATCAATACTCATCAATAAATATCATGTATGCATGTCAATGTGTAGCATGATTAAAAGCTCATAACATATAGATATCAAGCATTTATAATAAGTTCGATGCAAGTAAAAGTTTATCAATTTGGATCCACATTCCACATGCCTTGGGTTACTAGTACACGTCTATTTCACCGTGCCGTTGATCCCAATCATTTTCTTTCCTAAAACCCTCTTATGACAAGGTTAAGTCCCCCTATTAGCCAGATAGATGGGTCCAACCAAAGTCATAAGGTTTTCTCAAATCAATGCATCATTCAAAACATTAGAACACATTCATGCTTTCAAGATACAATATATATAAGTGATATGATGACATAAAAGATATAATCATAAATGAAGTCTACTCACAACCAAGCCTCGCGAGAGTATTTAACCACACACGACCACCAAACCGAATCAACCCAATCAAGATCCTGAAACATACATCAATATCCTACCATACATCAATTTCTATGCTCAATCACATAGACATTACACATCAACCCTAAATCAGCCCACATATAAACAATAGGCCTAAATCCCATCTAATCCCATCATTCAACTCAAATCACATGACTTAGGCCTCTAATGCATAGTTCTCATACATAAACCATTCTATTAATCAAAAATACTGATTTTTAATTCCTTAGGCATAAACATGCCCAAATTTGGTCACTTGATCACAAGTAGGCCTAACCCATGATATGGTCACAACCACCAAATCAGTAGCATAATCAACTCTAATCATGCTTAATTAAACATAAGTTGCATCAATTCAATGATTCTAGGCCAAAAGCATCAAAAGCCCTAAAATATGAAATTTTCCATACTTAGGCCATATTGTCGATTTACACTAGGTCACCATGTTCAGCCATGTATATCACTGATTTTGCATCATAGGTTCATCAACAATGGCAACTAGGTCAACATAGTTGACGTGCAAGCTATTTGGAAATGTCTAAGTTCATATTCTAAATTTAGGTCCAATACAAGCACCTTACCAATTCTTCATTTAATATTCTGTTCAGATGTATTAATCTACCAATAGAAATATATAATCACAAAATCAACCGTACATATTGAAGTATGTGAAGAAACAAACCTTCTGTCCAAATATCAGCCCAATCCAACGGTGGACCGAAAAGATATGTATCTTTGATGAACAAGTATCTTATCAGACAGTTTCTCCTTTCCTGCTGCAAATACCCAAACTCAGATGGCTATATCACACAAAATCCTCAATGTATAAACATCTCCACCGTTCATAATACATAAATATATGTTATAAACTACATACCCAAATTTTATATCCATCCAACGGTAGATTGAGGAGATCTACAAGTTTGACCGAAACGGCACGAGAAACCCAGAAATTCCGACCAGCTTCGTTTGAGAGGTTATATCTCTTAGAAAAAGCCTGTAATTAAGATCTCCACCGTTCAGAATGTAGAAATATCAGTTTTAAACCACATATCCAAATTTGGTAGCCATCTAACGGTAGATTTAGGAGATCTATAAGTTTGAGAGAAACGGTGCGAGAAATCAAGACTTTCCGACCAGCTTTGTTTGAGAGGTTAGATCTCTTAGACGAAACCTCTGATCAAGATCTCCACCGACAGAATGAAGAACCATAAGCTACGAACGTGCTGATAAAATTTGAGCTCAATCTGACCGTATATTCCAAAGATCCACCTCTTTGATGGAAACGTCGCAGGGATCTTCCTCCTGCAACTCTCTCCTTCCTTCTCTTCTTCTTTCCTTTCTCTTCTTTTCTTTCTCTCCACTCACCTCTTTCTAGCACTTCCTTGATTCCCTCCTTGATTCTCTCCTTAATTCTCTCCTTGATTCTCTCCTTGATTCCCTCCACTCATTCTAGCACTTCCTTGAAGAAGAGAAGTGGGCATTGGACACTTGTCCACTTTCATGCACCAACCTTCACATGTGTTGGTCTCATACTACCCATACCAACCACATGTATTTTAAATGTCCAATCCATTTAATACACCAAATTTTCAATTTCATTTATCCTTTTATTCAATCAATCCTAACCCATATCAATTCATGGTTTAATGAGCCCATGCATAAATCATAACATGTGCATTATACTTTAATTTAACATGACTCATATACAATTTATGATACATATATTTATATACATTATCAAGCATCAACTATACAAACATTAAACAATCATCAAACAAACACCAAACATATCAAGACAACACATAGAGTTTGTGCAAAAATGCAATTAGGTTATGGGCTAGATGAAATAATTTTCGGGGCGTCACACATATTCTAATAGGATTCCTGGGGTTGTGTAGCTAATAGGATCAACCCACCAAGACAAATACCATGTCTAGGCGATCTTATCTACACAAGCCATAAAATCCTCGACAAGGTCCACAATTAGGGATCACCGCTAGACTTACGAGATTTCCCGAAGAAAATCTCAACTAGGAGATCCAACCCAAATTGCTAACCCAACTGGACTATGCTCAAATACATTTCATGAATCATTAAATTGTGCATACTACAATAGATGAGCATTTAAAACACTTTATACTACAATGTCACATATAGAAACCAACAAGTAAAGAGACACTCACAAATTGATTTGCTAGACTTAGCCAATCCAAATCCAACCAATGAAGTACTAGAAAGTCACCAAAACACTCCTATGCACCTCAACCTCCAATTGGCTTAATTGGGTCACTTAGATCAATCAAAATCCCTGCATAATACATGGTTCATTCATCACTAAAAATTAGTCCACAAGCATGTTATTCAACCATGTCTAACCCCAATTCAATAGCCAATTTAAGACTCTAAAATGGTTGTACTCATGAGCTAATCTATGTTGCTCAATCAACCCATTTAACATTTAATTAAACCGTACTTAACCGAAATGAATGTAATAGGTTGATCCCCATGATCGAACTAACATAATACAAGGCATTAAATCATAATTAGGGTCAATTAGACTAATTCCCATGTTAATTTCATCAATTGACTTAGCCTAGGTCAAAATCCCCAAATTTGGGCAAATCCCCAAATTCATGGCAAATTTCTAAATTTCATGGCCTAGGCCAAAATTACACTACACCTAGGTTTTCTACAATTAAAAATCAGAAAATTGGACTACCAAACATCCACATTTACCCACCTAACCCTAAGTTCATAACCTAGATTTAGGTCAAATGCACATAACCCTTCCAATTTCTTGCTAGAAATTGGGGGTTTTTCCATCAATGGGTTCCTAATAGCCTTTAATCACATATATATGACATGCAAGACCTAACTCTTACATGTGTTCTTCCACCACCCCCTTCAAAATCGGGATTCATGTGTGGAGAACACTTCTTAGGTGTTGTTCTAGGTCAAGGAAGGTCATTAATACCACAAGCAAGCTTAAAATAGCATAAACAATCAAACCCTAGGTCAAGAACCCTTCAAATCTGGTATTCATACCAATGCCTAGGTCAAAAGAAAGCATGAATGCACAAGCCAAAGAAATTAAAGGAAGAAAATGAGGAAAAACATGATAGCTTAGAGGATTCTTGAGCCAAAATGCTCCAAAACCCTAGCCTTTCTCCTCCTCTTTTCTTCTCCCCTTATTTTCCTCTTCTTCAAGCTCTTTTGCCCATTTTGGAAGTGTAAAAACGAGCAAAAACACCTCCAAGTGCTTTTATAGAACTTAAGTTGCAAAATTTGGGCCCACACTTAAAAAATACACTTAAATAAAAGAAATAATTTTCCTGTTGTAATTAGTTTCATTTAGATAATAAATTTCTTGCAAACTACTCACCAATTTACATCTTAACGGTTCAAAATTTTTATGAGTCAGTTACCAACCTTATGGTAAAATTTCAGCTCAATCCAACAATGGGATTGGGAGATCCAACCGTTTGATCAAAACTGCGCAAGAAAAATCTGCAAATCCGAGAAACAGTGTTTGGAATCTTACACCTCATATTAGACAACTCTGATCAAGATCTTAACCGTTCATAATGAAGATATATCAGATAAGAATAAGCTGACAAAATTTCAGCTCAATCGAACCACGGATCAAGGAGCTAAAGCCATTGATGTAATCGGTGACAAAAAAATTTTCCTCCATGGAGCGAGCTCTACTGATCCAAAACACCGTTTTCAACATGTTTTGACGTCGAACGGGTCTCCGATCATTCTGAAACTTTACGCACACATTAAACAACTTATAAGAATGCAAAGACACTCGAACCAACACGCGTCGAGCATCAAATACGTATACATACACATATACAGGTACTCTACTGGTCAAAATGACGTCATCCTAAGGTACAAGCATTACAAGCATGACCCACTTTCAATTAAATCTTGTAAATGACCAAAACAATACCATTAGCTTTGTCCCTTCAAATGCTTAAGAATTTACTTCAGGTAGTAGTTCTATGGGTTTTTAAGGTAATTATTTGAATTATTTTCTCATTACATTTTTATTTTTATGTGACCCAGTTATTCCAATTGCAAGAAAAGCTTCTCTTGTGAGGTTTTTGGAGAAAAGAAATGGTAAAATTAATTCAAGGGCATCTTATTATCATCAAGGTAAATTTGAGCTGCAAGGATAACAAAGCAGTTTTTTCCTCTGTTTTGTTTCTAACTTTACATCTGTCAATATTTTTTTCTCTTTTAGAACACGTGTCCAATTTTGCTATAAAAGAGTAGTTGTAAATTTCTGAAACAGTTTTTTTAGGCTGATGTGAATCTTCCTTATTAGAGATTAAATTAACTTTCTGGAAGTAAGAAAGCGACTCTTCTTCCTTTTACCTCTTTTCTTTGAATCTGCTACGTCAAAATGGTATCAGAGCGGGAGTTTCCTGCACAAGTGAACGATCGAGACGCCAAGATTTACGATCCTTTAGGCGAAGACCAAGGGACGCAAGATAAAAATATAAAAAATAGTTCACTTTTATATTTAAAATGTTTAGTACAGTAAGAATATTTAAATAAAAGGTGAGAATTAAATAAATAATAAAAAAACTATTTTTCATTTGATGGGTTTTTATGGATATTTATTATTATTGAAGGTAAAAAATTGGGAATTGAAGGGTTTGTTTTTAATTTTAAAATTATTATTTTTATTTTAAGAAAATAAAAGTAAAAAATGTTTGTTGATTTGAGGTTTTTCTTTTTAGTTTGAAAACTTTATTCTATTTTATTTAATAGTAAAAAATTAAATATAGGGTAAAAATATGTTAATATATATTTTTTATTTTAATGTTTAAATAAATAATTAATTAACTAACTAAAAAAGGGATACGCCGGGAAGTCACGTACAAGTTTTTTTTTTGGAATTATTTAATCATTTTTCTTATAATTAATTGATTTACTATTTACTATTTATTTACGATTACGATTATAGATAGACATAAATAGAGATTAGATTAGATAAATAGATATATTTAAGGTCTAAAGAATCGGATTTCTACGAGATACTAGTGTTTCTGTTTCATTCAATCTCTTCACTACTCATTTAACCATCAACAACGATTAAATTTCTTTCCTTATCAACAACAAACTAATTAATCTATATATATATATATATATATATATATATATATATATATATATATATATATATATATATATATATATACCCATTAGCCTCTATCAATTGTAATTGATTTTTTATTTTATTTTTTTGTGAAGAAAAAAAATGGCAAGGATGGTTTCTACTTTCTATCTCACATTGATTTTTCTCTCTTTAATGTTCATTACATCTGCTGCTGCAAGGAAAGCAGTTGGGTTCTATGAGATTAAGAATGAAAAAATCTCGCTTACCGTCACTAATTGGGGTGCAACAGTATACTCTGTTGTTCTTCCTGATAAACAAGGTTTGATTAATTTGTTTCCTTTTTTTTAAAATTTTTTCATTCTTTTGTTTCAATCTTAAATCTATGAAAATAGAATTTTGTTTTTTAATTTTTTTTAATTTTTTTTAATTTTTTTTTTTAGGAAATCTGGCTGATTGTGTTCTTGGATTCGAGTCTCTCGGAGATTATTTGGTGAGATTTATTATAATTGTTTACTGATCAGTAGTATTTTTCTATAAAAATTGTTATTGATAATACGGTGCATTATTAAATCTCTAGTTGTAACTCTGATTTCTAAATATTTACAGAACGATACTGTATACTTTGGTGCAATACCCGGTCGAGTTGCGAACCGGATCGGAGGTGCCCGGTTTGTGTTGAACGGAAAAGCTTACAGAACTTATCCTAACGAAGGCCGTAATACACTTCATGGTATCTATATGCATAAATTCTGAATTTTCCTCCTTTTTTTTTAGCGTACCCTTCTAATACATATACATATTTATATTCTCTCTCTCTCTCTATTTTTTCTTTATCTTCTTTTATTTTTTCTTTAACTTTAGGGGGGCATAGAGGGTTCAGCGATGTGATTTGGACTGTGGAGAAGCACGTTAAAGATGGTCCTTCTCCCTTTATTACACTCACTTATAACAGCTTTGATGGTGAACAAGGTATACATTATTTATTTATATTATATTACTTTTAATACTAGATATATTGTATATTATTGGATCCCCTTAAATTACATAGTAGTAAGTGATTTGAAGAGGTCTAATAACACCGATGTACCATTGTATGTGTTTTGTGTTTTCTGTGGCAGTGCTCTAATTATACGTATACCTGAAATTTTCATTAATTTGTTCATCGTGGACATGCAGGATTTCCCGGTGATCTCGACGTATCGGTAACCTACATGCTCACTGGAGACACGCTGAGCGTGACCATGAAGGCCAAAGCTCTAAACAAGGCCACCCCGGTGAACCTTGCTCAACACACCTACTGGAACCTTGGTGGCCATAACAGCGGTGACATACTATCCAACACAGTCAAGATTTTTGGGTCAAAAATAACCCCAGTCGACGATGAACTTATCCCGACCGGTGAGATCACCTCAATAGAGGGTACCCCGTACGATTTCCTCGAACCGCAAATTGTCGGAAGCAGGATCAACCAGCTCCCAGCAGGGTATGACATAAACTATGTGTTGGACGGGGCAGATGAGCAGTTCAAGAAGGTGGTAGTTGTGCATGATAGCAAGTCGGGAAGGATGTTGGAGCTTTGGGCAAACAAGCCAGGATTGCAGTTTTATACAGGGAATAAGTTGAAGGATGCTAAGGGGAAAGAAGGGAGTATTTATGGTGCTCATGCTGGTTTGTGCTTGGAGACACAAGGGTTCCCTAATGCAGTTAACCAACCTAACTTCCCTTCACAAATTGTGAATCCTGGGGAGGTATATCAGCATTTTATGTTGTACAGGTTCAGCACTGTGTAGGAATATAGATAGATAGATATACACAATATTCAACCTTAATTTAGCTAGTAGTAGGTATATATAGTGTTTTTGGTGCTAGCAAAGTGGAGAGTCTCTTATATGTTTCATGGGTAGCTAGGTTTTTTTTTTTCTTTAGCTTTTTCTTTCTTTTACAATGTTTGAGGTGATTTTAATTTATACATCTTTATATGAATTATTCTATCTTTGAAGATAATTGAATTATTTCTTTTAAGTGGATATATATTACCTTTCCATTTCTTTTATTGATGTGAGAGATGCATTAGGTTACTTATCTCTGTTAATAATGTACTACTTTCCTATGCGAGTCATTTCTTCTCGCTTAGCTAGTATTGCACCATTTATTGACATGTTTCTTTCTCACTCAACTTTATGCTTTAACACTAGGGGTGTTCCGATTAGGTTGGTTCATATTATGGCAAAATACTAACCCAACACAATTCAATTGACCTCCTAAACCCAACCATTAAATTCGAATTGGTCAAATTAGTCTATTCAATATATAAATTGTAGAATTACATGATCTAGTCATTTATAAAATTATTTCTTAGTCAAATAATACTATTATAATACTATTGTAAAATTGATAAATATAAAATAATAAATATTATTTTTAATTAGTTCGGGTTGGTTCGGTTATTAATGGTTTATAAACCTCGACCCAACCCAAATCAATCGGGTTACAAATATAAAGGTTCGATTCAGTCGGATTAATCGGATTAATCGGGTTGGTTAGGTTAATGAACATCCCCCTACTTAACACAACTAAACTAATCTCTCAGTACATGGATTATTCTGATTTCTCTCAACTCTATCTACAAACAAAATGATCAATGTTTACAAAATTATTTTATTATTGTATTATTTTAGCGCTCACACACAAATATATATGTTATTAATAATTCTGTATATTCTTCTTTTAATAAACTCTGAATTGCTTACGGATTATTATTATTATTTACATAAAAATAGACATTTTGATTAATGAATTGAGATAATAAAGTAAAGCTTATACAAACAAACAAAAAATGTTATTTTTATCACGCAATAATTTCCTTTATGAATGAACTAATATTAATTCTATTTTTTGCAAAATATTCGCTGGTTGCATGCTTGTCTAATTAATTATTGTGCATGAAACTAGCTACTTAGGCATGATACACTGGAATAAAGTTTGGTTTATAACTGAAAGACTTCTTTTTATCTTAAATTAAATGTCCTATTGATAAAAATATATATAAAAAAAAATGTCCTGTTTAATTAAGATCTGTGTTGAGGAGATTAAATTTTTGTTTATATATATAGTACATATATAACAAGAGTAAACGTGTAATTATAATTCAAGTCATCTTCTATTTTATTTTATTTTTCTTTGCCTCTAGCAGCTTTTTCATTTTTACTGTAAATACTAGTACTTCAACGTCCTTTAAAGCTTAGTAACATAGGTATTAAGAACGAAACAGCATATATATTAGCTCCAGCCAAGCAAATTCTATTTTCAAGATTAAACAAATCCCGCCCTATGCCAGAACGGAAAGCGTTCAACTCATCCCTAGCTGCATCTGTAAATGGCTACCAATCCGGTCGCTGGAATATCAGCTCATCTACTCGGGAAAGTCCACCAAAAGAAGAATTTGGAACAGATCGATATATTATTGCCGGATTTATCTCCTAATTATATGATATGTTTCTATAATTAGGAGATTTGTATATAATTAGCATTATTCTAGATATTAGCATTTTTTTTATAATTAAGAGATTTGTATATATGGCTTAGCATTATTCTAGGGGCTGTAACAGAGAGATATTAGCATTCTTTCTATAATATGTGTAACTAGAATAACATATATATGTTAGACATGTAATCAAGCAATTCTCAATATACAGAAAAATCTTTCTTCAATATTCATTGGTTCCTCTCTGTATCCTTTTCTTCAACCTTCCACTCTGTATTCTTTTCTTCATGGTATCAGAGCCAAACCGTGGGTTGAAGAAACTTTACTGCTATTGCAGCGTTTATATCACTGTGCGCGTTGCAGCAGAGAAGGTGAAGACCCGTTTTTCTGCTTTTTTTTTTTTGTCATGAGTTGTTTCATTGCTACGTTACCGTGAGTTGTTGCAGTTACTGTGGGTTTCAGAAGTAGTTCCAGTGAGAGAAAAGATAAGAAAGAAGGAAAAGTTGTTTATTAAAACAACTCTCAAAAGCATCATATCTTGTCTCATTAAAGGGGTGGTATTGATTTCAACCCCGATTTTTTTTTGATAAAAAAAAAATTAATTCGATTGTTCTTCTTTCTATTCTGTCAAAAATGGCCGAAATAGTTCCATCCAACACGGAAAGTTCTACTGTTTCGTTATCTTCTTCTTCTTCTTATGTCAATTCGAATCAGCGATTATGCTCGGTTCAATTGAATGATTTTAATTATCTTCCTTGGTCGAGGGCAGTGACATTAGCTCTTTGTGGGAGATCACAGATTGATTTTATCGATGGGAGCAATGCCGCTCTGGATGTCCAGTCTGCTCAATACAAGGCTTGGTTTGCTAATGATCAGATGGTCCAATCGTGGTTGCTTAATACGATGGAGCCAGATATTGCTGAGATTTTCAGTTATTCCGACTCGGCTGCGGATTTATGGAGTGCCGTAAAAGAGTTTTATGGAAATCATAATAATTCTGCATGGGTGTTCCAACTCAAGAAGGATATTGCCTCTTTCCAACAAGAAGGTAAACCTTTTGTTCAGCTTCTTGGTTGCATGAAGATCATGTGGAATGAGTTAGCGGTTTATCGACCACATACCACTGACTCGGCAATCTTGTTGAAAAGGGCTGAGGAAGACAAGATTTTCCAGTTGTTGGCAAATCTAACCCCAGATTATGAAGATCTTTGTAGCCGCATTCTCATGAATTCTGAGTTGCCGACGTTTGCAAGTGTTTGTGCTACTATCCAACCTGAAGAAACACGAAAAAAGGTTATGTCCGTAAAAATTAAATCAGATATATCTGACACACGAGCCTATATTCCCACTCAACGACGTCCAGATGACAGAGGGAACAAGGCTAGAAGGAATGAATTGAAGTGTAGCCATTGTAACAACATTGGCCATACCGTGGATAGATGCTGGATTCTTCACCCAGACCTCAAACCCAAGTTTGCAAGCGAAGGAGGCCCAAAACGTGGTCCATTCTCTGGATATCAAGCCAACCTTGTATCTGCACCACCATCTGATGGGTTATCTAGGTTTACTTCTAGTCCTATAAATCTTATCAATGAGTTTGCTACTTACATTCAGGCCAAACACGATGCTGTTGACAAGAATGAGATTGGTAATTCTTCGGCCTTGCTTGGTCAATTTGCGGGATTTCTTGCTGAAAATAAGAACTTGTCTTCTGAAGATGTGTCAGGTATATTTAATGTCGTTTCTCTCGCTCTTAATATTAGTAATGTGCATGATTATTGGGTTATAGATTCGGGTGCCACTGATCATGTAACTAATATCTCTAGAAATTTGACTGACTTGGAGTTTTTCTCTCCTTCATCTACCATAACCATAGCCAATGGCAAGAGTGCGAGTGTTGTTGGCCACAGTAAGACTAAGTTACTTTCAAACTCCATTTCATCATATGTTCTTTATGTGCCTTCATTTCCATTTTAACTACTTTCAGTTGGCCGATTAATAGCCAGTCTAAATTGTAGTGTCATCTTTTCTCCTAACAAAGTTGTATTTCAGGATCTAATAACCCAGAGGACGATTGGTGAAGGATTCTTCTATCAAGGACTCTATTATCTTTCCAAGAATGTTTATTTGTCCAAAGAACCCCACGCATATGCTTGCTTGTCTTCTGTTCAAGAGTTGTGGCATCAACGCTTAGCTCATCCTTCGGCGCCCATTTTATCCAAACTTTTTTCCGCTTTGAATAAACATCCATTAAATTGTGATGAATGTCCTTTATCAAAATCTACTCGATTACCTTTTTCTTCTTCAGATTCACGTTCAAATAAAAAATTTTATTTGGTACATTCGGATGTTTGGGTCCAGTGCTTGAATCATTTGATGGATACAAATTTTTTGTCACATTTGTTGACGATTACTCTCGTTTTACATGGCTATATCTCTTAAAATCCGAAAGTGAAGTTGCTCATGTGTTCCAAGACTTTCATAACTTAGTCATCACTCAATTTTCCTCTAAGATTAAGGTTCTACGATCATATAATGGTACTGAATTTATGACACATATCATGACACAATACTTGAGCATGCATGGCATTATTCACCATACTAGTTGTGTTGGGACTCCACAACAAAATGGTATAGCGGAGAGGAAAAATCGTGATCTACTTGACAAAACTAGAGCACTGATGTTGGGCATGAATGTTCCCAAAATTTTTTGGTCACAAGGAGTATTTACGACAGCTTATCTAATTAATCGCTTGCCTAGTCAAATTTTGCAGTTTAATTCTCCTATTGAGTTGTTGACAGGAAAAACTCCAAGCTTTTCTCATCTCAGAGTCTTCGGGTGCACCTGCTATGTTCACATTCAGTCTCATCAGTGCGACAAACTGGAACCACGGGCTGTCCAATGTGTATTTTTGGGTTATTCCCCTACGCAGAAAGGTTATAAATGTTATAATTATGTTACAAAGAAGCTCATGGTTAGTCGAGATGTTCGGTTCAATGAGGCAGTGCCATATTTCAGCAACTCAGATGATATTCTTAGTCAGGGGAAGCATGACCTGTTTTCACTTTCCATTCCAGCTGTTGTACCACCAGTTGTGCCCCAAGCTGTCTCTTCCGGGCATTCTTCAGCAAACACTGCTAATGGTGATGACGTGTCTTGCACAGCTCATGCACCCACTACCACCATACCTGTGGGTCCTGTCTCAGCGCCAGTAGTGATCATGGGTGATGAGTCACCAGCTCCTACGCCTATTCCTCGTCGTAATCCACCTCGTGAACGGCATCCATCTTCAAGGCTTCACGATTACGTGGCTTACTTGGTATGTCATCCCATGCATCATGTTTTGAGTTATCAAAACTTATCACCTACCTATACTGCTTATCTCAGTCAGATTTCTAGTGTCACCGAACCAAGAAATTATCAAGAGGCGGTTCAACAGGCAGTCTGGAAGGATGCTATGAATGATGAACTCCAAGCACTAGCTGATAACAATACTTGGAGTGTGGTTTCCCTCCCACGCGATAAAAAGGCAGTTGGCAGTAGGTGGGTGTACAAGACTAAGTTCAAAGCCGATGGCTCAATTGAACGGCATAAGGCCCGACTTGTTGCTCAAGGGTTCACTCAAACATATGGTGTTGATTACAAAGAGACGTTTGCGCCCGCCGCAAAAATGACAACTGTCCGTACCTTGATTTCTGTCGCTATCAATCAAGGCTGGTCTCTTTCACAAATGGATGTTAAAAATGCGTTTTTGCATGGCGAGCTTGAAGAAGAAGTCTATATGAAGCTTCCGCCGGGGCATCCGCAAGGTACTGATCCAAGGTTAGTGTGTCGATTGCATAAATCTATTTATGGCTTGAAGCAATCTCCACGCGCATGGCATGCCAAATTAAGTATGGTTCTTGAAGAACTTGGGCTTAAGAGAAGTAATGCAGATCATTCTTTATTTGTTCACATGCACTCGGGTAAGCGACTGATTGTTTTGATTTATGTTGATGACTTCATTGTTACCGGTGATGATGATGCTGCTATACGTAAGCTTAAGAGTGTTCTCCAACAAAAGTTTTCCATTAAAGATCTCGGTGTGCTGAAATACTTCCTGGGCATCGAAATGGCTACTTCCTCCAAAGGCTTGTTCTTGAATCAACGCAAGTATGTGACAGATTTATTGCGTGATGCTGATATGTTGGATTGCAATCCTGCACGCACACCATTGGATAGCAAACTGCAGCTTGATAGATCTGGTGCACCTCTGGGTTCTGTTCAAGATTATCAAAGATTGGTTGGCAAACTTATCTATTTAACAATCACACGACCTGATATTAGTTATGCAGTGAGCATTATTAGTCAATTTATGCATTCTCCCACCATGGTTCATATGCATATTGTTCAGAGAATTCTTCGATATCTAAAGAAAACAATTGGTCGTGGCATCCTCATGAAAGCTAACGGGCATTCTCAAATTCTTGGCTATACGGATGCGGATTGAGCTGGAAATCAACTTGATCGAAAATCCACTACGGGTTATTGTATCTTTATCGGTGGGAATCTGGTTTCTTGGAAAAGTAAGAAACAAACAGTGGTAGCACGGTCAAGTGCCGAAGCAGAGTATCGGGCCATGGCTTCCACAGCTTCTGAACTCATGTGGCTAAAGGCTCTCCTTGCCGATTTGGGTATCTCTCATTCTCAGTCTATAACGCTTTGTTGTGACAATCAAGCGACTATGCACATTGCCTCTAATCCCTTTTTTCATGAATGGACTAAACACATTGAGGTTGATTGTCATTACATTCGGCAACATGTTCAGACTCGGGCCATTGTTACTCATTACACTTGTAACCATGACCAGCTTGCAGATATCTTCACAAAGGCCTTGTCGTCGGATCATTTTCATCGTATTCTTTCCAAGCTTGGCTCAATTAATCCCCTTGATCCAGCTTGAGGGGGAGTATTGCCGGATTTATCTCCTAATTATATGATATGTTTCTATAATTAGGAGATTTGTATATAATTAGCATTATTCTAGATATTAGCATTCTTTCTATAATTAGGAGATTTGTATATATGGCTTAGCATTATTCTAGGGGCTGTAACAGAGAGATATTAGCATTCTTTCTATAATATGTGTAACTAGAATAGCATATATATGTTAGACATGTAATCAAGCAATTCTCAATATACAGAAAAATCTTTCTTCAATATTCATTGGTTCCTCTCTGTATCCTTTTCTTCAACCTTCCTCTTTGTATTCTTTTCTTCATATATACAGACTTATTAATGTGCCTATCAATGGAAGCTCGGGCATATTCCTCAAAATATTGTTTAATGACCAGATCAAGAGGATCGATCGCCTACCTCTTTGAAAACAATATTATTCCGGTTCTTTCAAATCATCCAAAGCCCCCCCATGCGCACCATGATAAAAAGAGCATCACCATCTGATTGATTCACGAAGGTGTTGAACAGGTTATCCAAGGCTTCATTAAGAGAAGAGCCTAAAATGACCGAGCTATCCAAACCTAACGGGGAACTGAATCAAAATGCTTTGGCATTTTTGAATTTCAAAAAGGCTAAGAATTGCATTTCTAAGCTCGAAAGATAAGACGGGAGCCTTGCCTCATGTAAGGGTAAGGCAGTTGAGGAAGTTTTGAACTATTTTCACAAAGTCTTTTCTTTAGATGGTGTTACGGATGCGTGGAGTGTGGAAGGCCTTGCTTGGAAGTGTTTAGAATTGGATGCGGCTCTCAGCCTCAAATGCCTGTTTGAAGTTGATGAGGTGAGGCATGCCGTGTTCTCTTGTGATGCATCAAAGTCTCCTTGGCCTTAGACATTGGGATTTGGTCAAAGAGGATTTGCTGAAGGTGGTAGCTAAATTTTATGATACGGGGATTATTAATAGGTGCACTAATGAGACCTACATTATGTTAATTCAGACAAAAAGTTGCTCAAGGAGAGTTGCGGACTACCGACCCATCAACCTTATTACAAGCCTGTACAAAATTATGTCCAAGGTCCTCGCTAATAGGCTTAGAAATGTCTTTTCTCAAGTCATCTCTGAAAACCAGTTTGCTTTTGTGCATGGGTGACAAATTTTGAACCTCGTGTTAATCGCCAATGAACTAGTTGAGGACTATAGAGTTGGGGAAAAACGTGGTGTGGTTTTCAAAATTGACTTTTCTAAAGCCTATGATTGTATTAATTGGCAATTTCTAATTTTTGCTTTGAGGAAGAAAGGCTTCGATGTAAATGGATCATTAGATGTTTGCAGTTGACTTCTTATTCCATTTTCATTAACGGGAGAACTCATGGTCAAATTAGAGGCGAGCGTGGGTTAAGACATGGCGACCCATTGTCACCATATTTGTTCACTATTGTGGCTGATGTTCTTAGCATGTTGAAGGATAAGGCAGTTTCTTGTGGGTTGATCAATGGTTTTGGAATTGGAGCTTCCCACAATAAAGTTGTGATCTCGCACCTACAGTTTGTTGATTACACCATATTCTTTATTAAGGATAATAAAGAATGTCTCTTCAACACAATCAATATCCTTTCGTGCTTAGAAATGATGTCTGGGCTTAAGGTCCATCTGACTTAAAGCCAAATCATGGGTATTAATTTGAATAAAGAAGAGTTAGGGAGATTGTCCTTGGAGAGTGGTTGTCAAAGGGGCCAGTGGTCTATTCATTACCTCAGACTTCCTCAGGGGGCAATCTGCGAAAGAGTGATTTTTGGGAGCTTGTGATTTCTAGAATTTCAAAAAGACTTGAAGGTTGGAAAAAGACGTTCTTATCAAGAGGTGGAAGGTTAACCTTGCTTAAGCTCGTGCTTGGAACCCTCCCTACTTATTTTCTATCTATCTTTAAGATCCCAAAAAAAGTTGTTTGTTCAATTGAGAAGTTGATGCTTGATTTTTTGTGGAAAGGTGATTACGATGGAAATGGGTGCCGCCTTCTTGATTGGGGTAAATTCCAGCTTTGCATGGAGCAAGGTGGCTTGGTTGTGGGCAATATCATACAGAGGAACAAAGCTTTAGTGGCATAATGGCTTTGGCGATGTCCCTTGGAGCGGCAGTCTTTATGCCAAAGTTATACGCAGTAGACATAAATTGTGTAGTAACTCGTGGGATGCGAACTTGGTGGCAAGGTCTACGTTTAGAGCTCCTTGGAAATTCATCCACTCATTGTTGCCTTCTTTCTCAGTGCACCTAAGGATGAAGCTTGGAAATGGACAACATATACACTTTTGGGAGGACGCTTGGTGCGGGTCAAATGCTTTTTCATCTCTTTTTCCCTCTCTCAAGGTCATTTGCATTAATCAGAATATGCCTATCTCATCCTTTTATGATGTTATTGATTCCAACTTCATCCCAAAGTGGAGCTTCTCCTTCTCCAGGGCCTTATCAGGTGGGGAAAAGGATGATCTTGCTCGTCTTAGGAACCTGCTAAATGGTATTAACCTATATGCTATTGATGATGAAAAGGTGTGGATTTTTTAGAATATTGGTCAATTCTCATCAAAATCTTTTTCCAGCTATCTCCTTAAATGCCTTGTGAGTCTTACATTCTCACCACCCTCTTTTATTTAGACTGTCAACGTCCCTATTAAATTCAAAGTTTTCAGTTGGCTTTTAGCATGGGAAAAGGTGAATACAGCAGATTTGATGCAAAGGAGGTGTCCTAGCACGACCTTATTCACGCATTGGTGTTATTTGTGCAAAAGCAGTGGGGAATCTACCAATCATCTACTCAGGCAATGCACTTTTGTTCGTCGAACTTGAGAAAGGTGGGGGATGTTGCTTCCATTTCACACCCAAACTCCAAACATGGTACAAGATTTATTCAGATTTACGGTTCACCGTAACCAATCGCGCCAACGTTATGAGTATTGGAAAATCATTTCCTTGGCGATTGTTTGGAGTATTTGGAAGGAGAGAAATCAACAAGTTTTCAAAGAGGTCGAGTTCAATAGCAATTTTGCATGGGACTCATCTTTGTATCTCGTGTTTTGTTGAACTGCAGCATGCAAGCTCTCAAAGGGTTATGGGTGTAATGACTGGATGTAGCACCCGTGCCTTTAGGTGACGTCATTTTGACCCATAGTGTACCTATACGTATTCGTATACGTATGTGTATATGTATTTTGATGGTCGAAGTACGTAAGTTCGAGTGTCTTTGCATGATTTTAGATCATAAAGGGTGCGCATGAAATTTCGGAACCATCGGAGACCCGTTCGACGTCAAAACGTTTCAAAAACGATGTTTTGGATCCAGTGGAGCTTTCTCCATGGAGGAAGAAATTTATGTCACAACTTACATCAATGGTTTGATCTCCTAGATCCGTTGTCTGATTGGGCTGAAATTTTGTCAGCTCATTCTTATATGATAGATCTTCATTATGAACGGTGAAGATCTTGATTGGAGTTACCTACTTTGAGTTATAAGACCCAAAACACTGTTTCGCGGATTTTGGGATTTTCTTACGCAATTTTGATCAAATAGTTAGATCTCACAATCTCACCGTTGGATTGAGCCTAAAGTTTACCATAATGTTGATAACTTACTCATTCAACCTTTGGTCGGTTAAGATGTTAAACTCGTGCGTATTTTGTTAGAAATGGACTATCTAAGTGCAAGTATTGTAACAGGAAATCTGGGTTTTTAATAGTTTTGACAACTTTTAGTTGTGGGCCTAAGCTTATCTATTTAAGCAACCAAAACGTGATTTTAGGTTCATTTGCTCATTTCTCAGCCAGAAAAGAGAGAAAGGAGCTGGAGAGGAGAAAAGGGGAGGAAAGTTAGGGTTTGGTGGCTTCTTGCTCAAGAACACCTTAAGGTTTGTATTTTTCCTCCATTTCTTCCTTGAATCTCTTTATTAGTTGCATGATAGCTTTATTTTGAGCATGAGGGTTTCATTTTGATGCATGCATTGTGATGAACCTTGGATGGGTGGAAGACCAAAGTTGGAGTTGAGTCTTGCATATCACATATGTGTGATTAGAGAGTGCAAGGAGTACACTAATGGTGAAAGCCCCAATTTCTAGCAAGAAATTGGAAGGTTTAGTTCAAATGGCCTATACTTAGTTTATGGCCTTAGACTTTTTCAAAATGTTTGCATGTCAACTATGTTGATCTAGTGGCCATTGTGGATGATTCCATGTTGCAAGATCAGTAAAATTCATGGTTGAACATGGTGGCCTAGTGTAAAATTGGTAATAGGGCATATGTGTGAAAATTTCCAGATTTGGGGCTTTTGATGCTCTTGATATAAAATCTGGAAAATTATGCAATATAGGTCTAATTGGACATGATTAGGGTTGTTTGATGATTGAATTCAGTGGGTTCTCATAATGGGCACCCTAAGGTTGACTAATTTTGATCTAGGCTAAGTATTTGACATTTTTCATGTATTTTGGCAATGTTGCATGTAATTTGGGGATTTTGCCCAAATTGGGACTTTTCACCCAAAGCAAGTCAATTTATGAAATTGACTTGGGGATTGTTTAATTGGACCCAAATTGAGTAGAATCATGGGTTTAAAATGTTAGAACCTATGTTAAATTGATATGACTTAGTTCATTTTGACCTTATGTTTTATATTGGCCTAATTGGGGATTTTGACCAAGACTTAGTCAATTGATGAACTTGACTTGATGTATAGTCTAATTGACCCTAATTATAATTGAATTTCATGTATATTAGTGGTTGGATCATGAGATCACCCTATTACATTCAATTTAGGTCAATCTTAGTTTAATTGAGTCTAAATGATCAAGTTGGGCAATATGAAAATTGGCTCAAGGGGGTAATCAATTTAGAATCTAATTGACTTTAGATTGGGTTTGAACATGGGGTTTTGACACACTTTATGACTGATTTTCAGTTGTGTGAACCATGTTATTTCCAGGTCTTGTGATTGATCTTGAACCCGTTTAGTCAATTGGAGAGTTTTGGCAATTGGATTGGCTAGACTTAGCCAATCAAGTGTGAGTGTTCTTTTACTTTTGGATTATTTATATGTGGCATTGTATTATAGAAATGTTTTAAATGCTTATGTATAATGGTATGCATGTTTTAATATTTCATGAAATACATTTGAGCATAATTCATTGGGATGACAATTTGGGTTGAGGCTCCTAGTTGGAATTTCCTCTTTTTGGGAATTCTCGTAAGTCTAGCGGCGATCCCAGTTGTGTACCTGACAGAGGGTTTTATGCCTTGTGTATGGGTAGGTTAGTTTAAACTAATCCTACGTGCTGCACAACCCCATAAACCCTATTAGAATACGGGTATTGTGTGTGTGTTCGGGCGCTGTGTGTCGCGCACCAGGCCTTGAAACCCCCATACTCAGGAGGTGTTAGGTTTGCATGAGCATGACTACAAAATGTTATGCATCGTCTTATGTATGACTTGATGCATTATGTTAGCATGTATGTAATATATTTCGTCATCATGACATTTCAACTGTTTTATGATCTTATCATGTTTTATAAATGCACGTATATGCCACTTGTAAATAACATTCACTGAGCTGGTTGTAGCTCACACCTCACCATCTTCTTTCAGGATCTGATAGAAAAGGAAAGGGAAGGTGTCACGACGCCCCTGACGTAGGCTGACGTCATGACCGGCACAATGTACTATACACTGTACATACCCGTATACAGTATACAATACACTGTAAGCCTTCACGTACTCTCACAATAATACCCAAAAGTTACAGTAAAATTTTTTTGTTTTGTTTATATACCACAATTCAAATCCAATATCGATCTCTATAATCATTCCCTTCATTCCACAAATTAAAGTCTCATCTGCTAATATCTACACCTCATTTCATCATCCCTACCACACAACCCATCTAGGTGATATTACATATATATATAGTGTGTGATAAGTATACATAGCAACTTAACAAAAATATATTTATTTCCTCCAAGCATACTTACACGTACCAGACGAAGGTCCACGTGATTATCACTCACGGAGTTTTCCTTTTCCCTTTGACTTAATACCTGAAATGTCACACCCTGGGTTGCACAGCGTGCCCCCTACCCAGGTGCGGGCGCACCCCCTCGGGGCGAACGCCTAGCCATAGTACCACATAATATTGTCCCATCTCGGCCAGCCACGCCACCCAAGGACGCGGTCACCGAGATCATTTATCCATATTATTCACACTCCCATGAATAATATAGGGCCTCCCCCAAGTTCGAACTCGCAACCTCTTCCTCATAAGGTTAGATTTCGCAACTTGAGTACCCATTCCCATTCAATGGGTACTCAAGTTGCGAAATCTAACCTTATGAGGAAGAGGTTGCGAGTTCGAACTTGGGGGAGGCCCTATATTATTCATGGGAGTGTGAATAATATGGATAAATGATCTCGGTGACCGCGTCCTTGGGTGGCGTGGCTGGCCGAGATGGGACAATATTATGTGGTACTATGGCTAGGCGTTCGCCCCGAGGGGGTGCGCCCGCACCTGGGTAGGGGGCACGCTGTGCAACCCAGGGTGTGACATGAAATATTGGAGGAAATGAGGTGAGCAATCAACAGCTCAGTGAATATAGTTCTTGAGATGACAATTATATACATTTAGAGAAATATGACATTTAAAATTATTTCAAACACTTATGCAACACATGCATCATTCAAAGAATATATTATACATGTCAACAACATAAATTTCATGAGTTTTCAATAACACAATGCACAATCTCCCTCCTCCGCAAGGCAAGAGAGCGGGTCTAACCCTTGTATGGCCGTACAAGGTAGACACAGTCTCTCATCACCCAATTCACAGTCATTTCAAGGATCGCAACCCTTGTTAGGACAAACCTACTGACAATGAGGACTCGCAAAACCTCATCTGGGTCTAGTCCTAACGAAATGACAATGATGATTCACAAAGCCTCATCATTACAAACTTCAGTTGCTAAAATCAGTTTACATGATCCATAAAACTCAATGTATATATAAATATACCATGCATACAATCAAACATTTTATATATGTATGTATAATGTCATACAAGAACCAAATCAAGAAAACTATACTCACAGTGGTTACACGGGTTTCCTAATTCAACCTCTAAAATCGAGCAACAATAGGGCTTCCTCAAGAGTGTTTATCCATGCCCTTAAGCTCTCAATTTAAACACTGAAATTAATCATAGATTATCATGAGACTCATCATTTATAATATCGGTAGCTACTAAAAATATCAAATTATCCAAAAATCACGATCGTAGTATCGAAACGTCCGGAATTCTGTTCTCTACGAATCTATGATTTGAAATCACTGTTCAAATCACTGTTCACAATACTATTCACTATTCACTATTTATTTCACTATTCACTATTCATTACTATTCACTATTCACTATTCATATTCACTATTCACTATTTATATTCACTATTTATCCGAATGTTGTAAATTGTATTAAAATTGTCCAACGGGCTCCAAAAATCATAAAATTGAATCTAACCACATATTCGGGTTTCTAATAGTCCAGGGAGCATTTTTCTACCTTTTTAGCGGCTTTTCATTTACGTTGGGTCAAAAATCCCAATTGTTAGAAAACGCCGTAAAACGGCCCCGATAACAAAAATGACTCCGCTAGAAAGGTTACATCTAGCTTAGATAGTAATTTTTCGACGAAAAATAGCAAAAATAGCTTACCATTGGTTCGGATCTCCCTCATTTTCCCCTTCTTTCTTCCTTCCTTCCGTTCCTTTCTCTCGGCTCTTCTTCTTCTCCTTCTCTTTCTTTTGCAAGTTCTTTTTTTTTTCTTTTGTTTTCTCTTGTCGGCAAGCATTGGAGATGAGCATCTTCTTTTTTTTATTATTATTTTATTTTTATTTTTATCCCATGCTCCTCATGCAAGTTAACAAACCAACTTCCTCATCTATTAATCAATTTAATTTAACTCCAATTCACATATCTAATTAACCAACCCATTCCACTAATAAAACTTATATTCTTTATTTATTTATTTGCTCATACGTATCAAATACATGTATTATCACGTGTATATTTAGCTCATACGTATAAAATACGTGTAGGATACATCTGGATATACGCGTACTTCAACGTATGTATTTTATTAAAATTACGGGGTGTTACAGAAGGCTTGACTGCGGAGCGTCCCTTGTTTTTGTTTCATGTAGGTGTTGTACATTTAGTTTTGTATTTTGATAATTATGTACATGATAACACCTAGTAATTGTATATTTAACACATAGTTGGGATGTGTTGGGTTTTGTATCATTTTGAAGACTCTGGAATTTTATGTTTGTAAAACTTTGGAGAAGTAATATTTTATTTCATTATGATCATGATAGTTGGTTGTTAATGATGTACTTTCATTTCTTTTTGGGGATTCGTATATGTATTTTAGGCTGACGGGACGTCGGGTGTACCGACGGAGGGTATACTCGGAGGTTCCCGTGCCGGTCGTGACGTCACGTATAGTGGGTCGTGACACTGGATGCATGGGCGGAATCATTTATGTGGTTGATTTGCAAGAATGTATTTGCAGTTTGTAAGCACTTCTGGTGCTTAGAATTGATGTTGTATGTTACTTTTTAGTTCAATGATATTTCAATTTCCTATAATAAAAAAAGATGTTCCACCAAATTAACACCTGAAAAAAAAAAAAAAGATAAAGTTCATTCTCATTAACAACATTACATTGGGCAGATCTTTGAAATGATCATTTTCTTTTTTCTAAGGTTGCACTTTATAGCATATCTGTAATACCCTGTATTTTATAAAATAAAATAAAAAAAATTGGGCATACGTGCCCAGAAGTCCGGGCACCTGCCCGAAAGTCCAGGCAGCTCGCCTGGACTTCCAGGCGCCAAAACATCTATATAAACCAACCCCCCTCTTCATTTTTCACACCAAATTGTGATTTTTCCTCCTCTTTTCACTCATTTTGAGTTTTTAGTCTTTTGAGACTCTTTGTTCGAGACTCTCGGTGCGGTGCGACGAAGTTCTGTCCGGAGGAAAGCGCCAGATCTGAAAAAGAAGAAGTTTTTATCTGAAGGTGGAGAACGAAACATAGGTTTATGTGTTTTACAACTTTTATTAAAGTTTACATTCAGTTATTATTATATCTACTGTTCATTTACATTGCATTATGTCATATAATGTTTATACTGTCGTACCTATGCTTGTACACTTGGAATTCACGTATTATACTGTTATAATGCCGGATTTGTGGTCAATCTAACTCAACTAGACTCGGTCTTGTCATCAGTAACTTTAAATAGTGAATGGGAGGCAGCGGACTACTCTAGGCGATTGGTATTTAAGCAGACCTTGTGTCTCACCTCTCAACTGGGGACTGATCTAGTTGGTCTTATTGAAAGCTATCAGCTTATACATGTAATACTGAATGTCCTAACCTTGCACATCGTGATACCGACCCTGATAAGGATTACCAGACGTTGCCAAAGTCAGTCTAAATGTCAAGAAAAGACCAGACTAGTAGACTAGACCAGTTCATGCATTGACATCATACATATCACCACCTAGGGACGTATATAGTTTACGACTCATAGAATAGTTAGGAGCATTGCTCGCTATTCATTACATTTCTCTGGAGATGGACGTACATGAGAACCCGGCTACGCCCGGGGAGGGACATCAGTACGTGAATCCATAGCATCGTTCCTGAGGAGGGACGTACAGTGAGAACCTGGCTACGCCCAGGGAAGGACACCTGTACGTGAACTCCGACGATGTACGTTCATCAAACCATTACGAGACGGTGTCATACATGCATACATATTGATTGATTATGATGCTCACATGTGTATTTATGATATTTGATATTGAAATATGTTTTATTAATTGTTATACTCACGAACTATTTACCCACTGAGCGCGTTACGCTCACTCCATTATTATCCAATCTTTCACAAGAAATTAGGGTGGACTGGGTGCAGGTTATGGGGCCCACAATTATGTACCCTTTGTATCATTCATTGGGGATTTTGGGGAGTATGTTCCCTTGACCGTTTTATGTACAAATTATATTCTGAATTAAATAAAATCAGATTTGTACTGTATATTATATTTTTTGCTGCGCACTCTGTTGTTACCATTGTTATTATTCCAAATGCGCACCCCGTCCGCTAGTGTACCGCCGGTTTAGGCGCGTCCGGGCGGGGTGTGACATCTCCAATAGTTTTATGGATTGTCTTTTAAAAAAAAATGTCATGTCATTAATGTTAAAAGACTTGTTTTCTACATGACATAAATTATTACTTGATAGACATTAAGTTAAAAAAATATTCTCTAATATTTTTATTTAAAATATACATTTTGATGAGATGTTAAATATGTTTTCTTTTAATTAAATCTAATCAATATTTATTTATCCTATGTGACAATAGAATGACTATCCAACAGACCGTCTGAAAGTAGACAATTATGTTGACACTCTTTTTTTGCCACCTCAACTTAACAGTGAATTATGATAATTATATTAAAAAAGTCTATTTTAATTTAATATTTATTTATTTTATGTAACAATTAATTGTTTTATAATTGATAGATGCATTGAAAATTCTTTTAAAGCCAACAGATCTTGATAGCATCGCCACATAAACTGACTTGATTTTTGGTAGAACATCAATCTTCCAGCGTGGGGAAAGGAACCCATCTGTACTTATGACACTGCCCGTACCTCATAAGCCCATTAACTTTTAATGATTGTATCAAATGATATCCAAACTAAAAAAACAACTCAAATAATAAAAAAATTAATTTAATAACTTAACGTCTGTATAGTGACCATCAATTAATAACTTAAAGTACCTGAGTTAAATCTGGTTCTAATACTTATTCATTTATTTTTCTTATCAGTTAATCATTGTCAATGTTCTAACAAGCCTAAAATTTTAACTTTATGAATTTTAATAAAATTTTAATTTTATTAATTGGATAAGAATAAGTTGAATTAATTTTTATAAACTACTTTTACTAAATGTCATAAAAACTAATTTTATTCTTTTCAGTAAAATTAATTACATCAATTGTAATAAAATTAGTTTCATTACTTGTAATAAAATTAATATCATTAATTTTAATAATAAAAATAATTTTATTAATTCAAATAAAGATAAATTGTATTAATTTTAATAAAATTAATTTTATTAATTTTAGAAAACTAATTTTATTAATTTTAGAAAACTAATTTTATTAATTTAAATAAAAATAAGTGTTAGTGCAAGATTTGACTAACACCAGTAGATAATGATATGAAAAGAACACACTTAGCTGAAACCCGCTGTCACATCCCGCCGGATGCGCCTAAACCGTTGGGACACTCACGGACGGGGCGCGAATGCATTATAATAATAACCAAGTGCGCGGAAACACGATTAAGTGCAAGTCTGATTTCATTAATTTCAGAATATATTTGTACATGAAATAGTTTAGGGAACATCCTCCCAAAATCCCCAATGAATAATACAAAGGGTACAAAAATGTGAGCCCAAAAACCTACACCCAGTCCACCATAATCTCCTGTGAAAAATTAGATAACAACGGGGTGAGCTACACGCTCAGTGGGTAAAATAGTTCGTGAATATAACAATTAATAAAACAAACTTCATAATCAAATATCATAAATACACATTAGAGCATCATAATCAATCTAACATGTATGTATGCATGATACCGTCTCGTATTGGTTTCATGATTGTACGTCGCCTAAGTTCACGTACAGATGTCCCTCCCCAGGAGTAGTCAAGTTCTCATTGTACGTCCCTCTCCAAAGAAATATAATGAATAGTGAGCATTGTTTCTAACTATTCTATGAATCATAAACCACATATGCCCCTGGGTGGTGGTTATGTATGATGCCAATGCATGACTGGTCCGGTCTTTACTTAACATTAGACAGGATTTGACAGCGTCTGGTGATCCTTATCAGGGTCGGTATCACCACGTGCAAGGCTAGAACATTCAGTATTACTTGCATAAGTTGATAGCTTTCAAATAAGATCAACCAGAATAGTCTCCAGTTGAGAGGTGAGACACGAGGTCTACTTAAATACCAATCGTCTAGAGCAACACGCTGCCTCCCGTTCACTATTTAAAGTTACCGAAGACAAGACCGAGTCTAGTTGAGCCAGATTGACCACTAATCCGGCATAGCAACAGTGTAATACATGAACTCTAATTATACAGGCATAAGTACGACAAGTATAAACATTATACTCAATAATGCAGTGTAAATAAATAGTAGACACAACGATAAATGAATGTAAACTTTAATAAAAGTTATAAGACACGCAAACCTATGTTTCGTTCCCCACCTTCAGATAAAAACTCCTTCGAGAACTGGCGCCGAGCAGAATCGTGTTGCACCGCGAAGAGAGTCTCAAAAGAGAAGACAAAAACTCAAAATGAGTGGAGAGAGAAGAAAAATCACAAGGAGAAGTGATTTTGGTGTGAGAAATGAGGAAAAGGTGCACAAAGGTACGAGCACGCGCTTGAAGGTTTGGGCACGCACTTCGGGCGTGGTGCCCGTACGTTCGGGCATGCGCCCGAAGGTTCGAGCATGGTGCCTGAAGGTTCGGGTATGGTGTCCGTACGTTCGGGCAGGTGCTAGAATTTTTTTTTTTGTGCAAACGTAGGGTATTACACCCGCTTAGGTGACGACTTGATTGCCTGAGACTTCAGACCTGAAAATAAAAGAAAATGAAAGAATAGGCTATCGTGAGAAACATCGGTGTGGTGCCGAGCGAAGACCTTCCGATACCTAAGTCAGTCAAGAACTTTGTAGCGTATTAATCACACTGACTGAGTAATTAATGGTGTACCTCATTAATAAAGGGTTAGGGAGTATTTATAGTGAATAGGGTCCTCAGCTTAGTTGGCGTGTCGCCGTAGAAGTTGTGTAGAATCTCGAATTTGTCATAGTGAATCTCACATGATCCTTATCCATGTTGGATAATGATTTCGTTGATCGGTATGCCGAGCTGATGGTTTATCGTTGTGTCTGTCTGTGTTGACAGGTCAATACCAAGTATGTACCTTCGTACCTACTCAGAGGTATGAGCTGGCGTTGATGCCGCCGTTGACAGATCGATACCTTTCTGTTCGGTAGGTATTTGTCATCATGAGGTCGGTATTTGGATCTATCGAGCTGACGTCATCACTTAATGAATGGTTTGGCTGATGTGGTTGACGACGTGGCATCCAGCTCGATACAGAAGTGGGTCCAACAATAAGTTTTATCAATCTTAATAAAAAAAAGTTATTGATTTTGTAAATGAAAATTATCATTTTTACTAAAAACTGATTTTTTTTAATTATTGTTATTATGAAGAAAAATATTCTATAAATTTTAAATTAAGAAAATAAATTTTTGTTAACTTATAATTTAATTTTATTAATTCGTAAACTTATGAAATTTATTAATTTTAGTATTAATGAAAACTAATATTAACTAGAGTAATTTTGATTGAAACCCATTTTTATGCCCTCAACTACAATTACAAGCCATTTCAAGAAAACAGGCAGATCTAATTTCCCAGCACCTCTGAAAAAAACTTTAATTACAAGCCATTTCAAGAATGAAAAAAAAAGAAGGAATAAATTGCTTCCGCCCCGCCAAAACCCTTTTCTGCAATCCCGCGCCAACTCTATTTTTAATTTACTCTTTGTTAAACCTAAAACCTAAAATTCTTTTACCATTACAATTTCTACCCTCTTTTACCATTACGATTTCTACTTAGCGCACAGGTCGTCTCGCCGTGACCAGAAGAGAGACAACGAACTCATCACCGGCGTTCATTAGAGACATTCCCCAAGGTTTGCATATTCTTCCCGGAGCCCATCTCTAGTGGCAATGCCCTGAAATCTCTGCCCCCAAAATCTATGGTTCCATTTTTTTTTTTTCCTATTTCTTCTATAATCTCATGGGTTTGTTTTATTGATTTCCATTCCAATGTTTCTAGGTCATTTTGGTTCTAAATTTTTGTGAGTTTAATGGGCATTTCTTCTATTCCTTAATGTGTTTGTTTCATTGATTTTGTTTGTTTGTGGATGGTTTTGGTTTTGAATGTTTCTGGGTTTAATATTCCCTGTTTAATTCAATGTTTGGTTGAATTGAATCTACAAATCTCTATAGATAATGTTAGTAAAAATTGTGTTGCTTACTTGTTACAAAGGAAGAATTAATAACCAAGTAGCGGGAAATTGGCATTTTGTCCCCTCTTCCACATTCCCCATTTGTCGATAATTTTACTTTACCTTCATATGTTTTGTCCTACTGAACTTCCAAGTGGAAGCACACAGATTGTGTTGATGGTTATGGAGAGCCACCATTAAGAATTTAACCCTTTTTCAGCCTTTTGCTTTTTCTAGCTTCATTTTCTTGAGCATATAGTCCCATTATTATTTACTCATTGTCATTTGTGCTTGACTTTGGTTAGATGAGGAATACCACACAGTAACCAAATTCAATTAATATTATTGGTGTCCATGGCCTTCAAAAGTAAGAAGGTCTTGGAATCCATAGATCTGTCCAGATATTGACGGATTTCCCATCTCCTACAATCCATCTTAATCCATGCTTGAGCACGTCGCGACCCTTTAACAAGCTGCGCCAACCCCAAGATGGACGTCTGCCAATAGAAGCTAGAAGGAAATTTGAGTTTGCATTGTACTTTGCTTTCAAGCACTTTGCAAGTAGAGAATTGGGCTCCGTGGCAACTGGCAATCCTCTAACCTTGCTTAGCAATCAAGGAAAGATTGAAATCTTCAAAATTCCTAGAGCCCAAACCACCCTGTGATTTCTCCCTTTCAAGCTTGGCCAAGAACACCAATGAACTCCACCCTTTGATTTATTAGAACTCCACCAGAAATTAATTAATGTAGATTGAAGCTCCTTAATAATCATGGAGGGGATTAAGAAACAAGACATGAGATACACCGGAGTAGCTTGGCCAATGGATTTGATCATAATTTCCTTTCCGGCTGATGATAGGAGCCTTTCTTCCCTATCCAAGATTTTTCGGCCAATTGTTTAGAGCAGATCATAGAATGCTGGCTTGTTGCAAGCTCCAAAGTTGATGTTTGCCCCAAGATATTTACCTAGCTCCTTATCGGTTCACAACCCTAGTATATTCGCAAATACCACCCTGTTTTTTGCCTGGACTTTGCTGGAGATATAAGTGGAGCTCTTGTTGGTGTTGAGTATTTGACCAGACACACTACTATACACCTTAATAATTTCGGCCAGACAGTTGAAAAGTTTTCTGCTTGCCCTGCAAAATAACGATGCATCATCGACGAAAAATAAATGTGATAAGACTATAGAATTTGGAGAAAAAAAAAGGCCTTTCAACGTTTTGGATTCTATTGCATTGGTTAGAAGGAGAGAAAAAGCCTCTGCACATAAAATAAAAAGGTAGGAGGAAAGTGGATCTTCTTGGTGAAGTCCCCTTGAGGGAATAATGATAATAATAACAATTAATTAGGTAGCTTCACTGGTTGTCTCTTATCACATACACTTAGCCTTGTGCTCTCCTTAGGTCTTGGCCATCATACTTGCTTTCGTTAGGCCCTACTTGTGGTCACAATTATCTTTGTAATAATAATAACAATTTTAAGTATTGAATTAATCCACCTTTGTATTAAAAGAATTAATAGGGTCTCTGTTGCATTAACTTATATATGTGACTTGGTGGTTGGGCATCTGAAACTGCGTTTTGCACTGTGATTTAAAAATAGTTTTCAAAAAATTTGATTATGAAATCATTTGTAGTTGATTTATAGTTTTTAGAAATATGTTTGACATCATATATACAAATTGTTCTCAAAATTTGAAAATATGGAAAACTTGTTTGGTTTGTTGGAGATTTCATACAAATTAAGTAAAAACGTTTATGTGGGTCCCATTATTGCAAAAGAAAAACTTAAAAAATAACTTTTATATGTTTTCTAAAAATAAATATTTTTTTTAACTTTTTTTTTTCTTTCTAAAAACAGTTTTTAAATCTTACTAAAGCAAACAAGTTTTTTGTAACTTTTTTGACTTTTTGTTTTTAAATACAGAAAACTAAATTTAAATTATATACCAAACACTACCTAAGTTTTCTATTCTCATAAAAAAACAACATTTGTCATTTCTTTAAATCCTACTTTGCTAAACACATTTTCTCATGTTGTTTTCATTTTTCTACTATCTAGAAGAGAAACCAAACATAGCACATATAAATTTTCATTTTTTTTTAAAAACACCTTTACTTGCAAGCATTGAAATGGGCTTTTGCGCTTGGATTAGGAGTTTTGACACATCTTGCATATTCCCATTTTTTTTAGGTATTTGGAAAATAAGACCTTTTCGTTGTATTCTCTAATTCTTTGCAATTGAAAATAAGATTTTTTTCATTGTTTTTTACCCTTAATCCCCCTTGACTTTTTTTTTTTTTTTTTGAAAGATAACCCCTTTGACTTGGAAAATGCTTTTGCCATTTGTTTTAATTTTTAAGTAAAAATAATAAATACTTTAAAATAAAAAATAAAAACCTTGAATTGAACAAATTCTTACCATTTGTTTATTAAGTACTTGTATTTTAATTTGTTATCCTCTGTTGGTACAAGATTTGACTAACACTAGTAGACGATGAGGTGGAGGGAAGATGTTGATCTAGGACTTGTTGGAGTGCTGGAGAAATCGCCGGAAGTCGATTATCTGAGAGAGGGAAAAATAAGAGAATACAGGCTTTCGTAAGAAACACCGGTGTGGTGTCGGCCAAAGACCTTCCGATGCTTAAGTTAGTTCAGAGCTTAGTAGTACTGAACTCAATCGAGAATGACTTAGAGTTGCTTACCTTCCCCTTAGGGGTTAAGGTCTTTTTATAGAGAGGGCTTGAGGTCTTTAGCCTTGTCGTAGTGTTGTTGTCGAACCAGGAGTCCAACTCGTGCTGGGAGAGTCTGTTTGATTCCTGGTAGGATCTGGTAGGATCCTTATATGATTAGGATGACTTATCAGCCTTCTAGTCGAATTGGTTGAGTGTCTAGCCTTATCAGACTCGGATTAGGAATAAATCCCGAACTTGTCGCAATGGATCAGGTCCTATCCCTTTTTGGTTGGGCATTCCGCCGTCATCCGTTCCGGAGTCGGAGATCTCTACAGGTTGGTATGCCGATCTATAGTCTTTCATTATGGCTACTTGATATTGAAGATACTGTCTGTAACAAGATCGGTATATGGTGGTCGGTAACCATTGGTACGATATACCGACCTGGCTTTGTAGGCCTATTATTGTTGACCTGCCATCCGTTGTGACTGTGACATTCACCTGGTCGGTAAGACCGACCATGTGCTCTATAGGACCGACCATGTGCTCGGGCTATGTGCATGATTGAGCCGGTCAGTATCGATGTTCCGAACAACTCGGTATATGGTCCAACAGTTACCCCCAAGCTCCGAGCAAGACGAATTGCTTGGAGGTTAGATGAAACGCCAAATACCGAGCCATTTAATGCTTGTGACAGTTGTGCTCCGAAAACTGCGCGGACGTGAGCGTCCTGATAGCCCGACCACCATTGCACGTCCTTTGACCGTGGGCCGTTGATTTTGCTTCGGTATTCGTGCTCATTATTACGCCTTACAGGTTGTTTGCCTATAAATAGAGAACTGGTCATTTGCTCTCCATTCATCAACTGCACTCTGACAGATCGGTAATCGTTTGCTCGACTATTCTGGTCTTCCATTCTTGCGCGGTAACTCTTGACTCTGAGCTTTTTCTTTTGTCTTTCTGTTAGGTAGTCTGTAGGTACAGTCCTTAGGTTGTTTAGATGGATTCTTCTAGCGTAGATCCCCCTACCGACCAGAGAGCTTCTTCTTCATCCTTTATGGAAGTCTCCTATGAGGACCTCTTCTCGGAAGGAGAAGAGGAAGTTAAGGCTGACCCTCAGGTCGGAGGGAGTGTCGTAGTTTTATCCTCCTCCCAGGACTCCGAGGATACCGAGGAGGACGAAGAGGTGCTTGGCATTGCACCCCTGTTAGTCGATAGGTCCCAGAGTAGGCTCGGTAGTACCGAGCCTAGTACATCGGGTCGAATACACGTATCCCCTGAGCCTGAAGTTGCTGGGGTAGGTGATATTTTTTACTTGGTAGATCGTGTTCCTTCCAAGATAAAGGAGCACCACCTTGCTTAGTTGAGGAAGGAGATCAGTATACCGAATCGCATAGGGTTGAGGGCGCCTGCTCCTAGGGACCGAGCTAGCCACCCTAAGAAAGGAGAGGTTGCTTTGTACACCAACCTCTTTGAGGATGTATTGACCCTGCCTCTCTAGATACCCATATGTCACCTGCTCGGCCATATCAAGGTTGCCCCTGCTAAGTCAATCCCAATGTGTGGAGGGTCATTCTGAGCTGCCTTGTGCTCTGGAAGGAGAGAAAGTGGCAAGAATTTGATTTTTAAGACTTTGCCCTCGTATACCGAAGGAAGTCCCACCCGAGATGTAGCGGGTGGTATTATGCATCGGCTCATCAGGGTGCCGAGGAAGGCCAACCCCTGATCACCGAGAACCCCACTTCCAATAAATCATGGAAAGACAAGTGGTTTTTTGCATCGGGGCCTTGGGCGGAGGAAGCTTGCGTACCGGCCACTTTCGGGAAACTAGGTACCGAGTTTCCCTCCATACCTTATCTTTATTTCTTATTTTATTCTTGCTCGGTAGAGACTCATATTTTTCGCCGCTCTTGACAGGTACTTGGGAAAAACCGAACAGGGACGAAGAATTCGAATTTTCTCGTGTTGACGAAATATATCAGCTTCCTTTTGTGGATCGGCAGTACAAAGTAATTCTTACTTCCGAGAGGCTACATCGAGCTGGTTTTATCAGAGAAAAGAAAGTTTTCTCAGGACGTAAGTTTGGCTTATCTTGTGTTGATTTTGTACTGATAAGTTTTTTGAGGTTCTGAGCTGAGACGTTGTGTTCATAATGTAGGTTTTTCTGCTCTCGATTCTACCGCCAAGAAAGGGAAGAAAATAAAAACAGATAGGTCTGAAGAGACGACACCCAAGAGAGTTGCTGCTGATCGGTATACTATCGACCCGTCCATGCTGAAGGACATCTCTGCTGAACGAGCAGCTGCTGCTCAGGGGTCGGCAGGGAGATCGTTGAGCAGCACCCCGAAAAAGACTTTGGCTTCGAAGGGGAAAGCTCCAGCATCTTCCTCCGAGTAGGTGAGCACTCTTGCTCGGGGGACAAGGTCGGTAGGGGCCAAATCGAAGTCCCCTGCTACTACCGACCAGGGGGCTGCCAAGAAGGCGAGATTTGGAGAAGAGAAACGCCTCGTAACCAAGATTAGAGACGTCAACCTGAACATCGACAACTACCAGGTCGGTGTCCTCAATGCCTTCTTGATAGTGACGAAGGACGAGAACATGTTCGAGGGCATGGCTGATGCCTTCATGAAGTCGGTAGAGGTGAGTCCGCTTATTTAATTCATTTTGTTGCCAATGTGTTTTTCTTTTGTGGTCCCTGTCTGATTCTTTTTTGGTTTTTGTAGGCTGCTGCTCAGCACATATATAACCTCGCCGCATAAAAAATCACTACATCAAATTTCAAGACGCGGTGAAAGAGGCCCAGACTATCTCGGTAATCGGGAATGGAAGGTTGTAGCTCAGGACACTGAGATCAAGAAGCTGAAGAAGTGGAAGTAGAGTTAGTGCAGGACGAGCTGATCAGGTACCGGGCTCAGTTCCGGGCCATCGTCTAAACTTAGACTGAAGAACTCTGCCAGGCCCGAGTGGATCAATCTTGCATCAAGGCAATAACGGTCTACCAAGCTGATCTGGAGTTCTTTGGCAACTCGGTAGATTGGAAGGGCTTTGACAGGTGGGCCAACTCTGCAATTGGAGAGGTATTAGAGGAGGAGGAGGAGGAGGAGGCTGAAGACCAGGGTGCTACACCCGCGATTCCGGGAACATCGTTTGAGCAACCACTGGTTGGTGCTACCCCTGCGATTTCGCCAGCATCATCTGAGCAAACAGTCGACTCCGAGGAGGAGTTACGCCGAGCTAACGATGACGACGAGCTAGTCAGTTTGACTGAGATCCTGCACCGTTCGACCGGTTCGGAGTCGTACATGATTTCTTTTAGTCTCGGCCATACTTTTTGTAAGGGGCCTGCGTGCCTTAGTAATCCTTTGTTCCTCTTTGTACTCTGCTTCCATATTAATGAAATGTCCATTTTGCTTAGACCTGATCTCCTTGCACTCTTTTGTACTTAGTTTTTTTTTCAAAGAGTTTGTCTTTACTTAGTTTCTCTAAGTATTTGCTGGGTTATGCTGGATCTCTCTTCTGCTGATCTCTTTACTTATATTCCTTAAGTGTTTGTTGCGGATTGAGGTCGGTAGTCCACGTTTGACTCCCTCTTTCGCTTTAAACAATTAGGTTCTCTTCTTGGTAGCGGTTTGATCGCCGCTCCAAGGTACTTCAAAGGTCATTGACCCCTCTTCTCGGTAGTGTCTGCTCTTCTGGGGCAGTACCCCAAGGCACTTTTGACCATGGTCATCTTTTCGGTAGGTACCTAGCTTTAGATCGGTACCCCAAAGGCATTTTAGGGTCGGGACCCTTCATCTCGGTGGCTTCCGATCTGGTCGGTAGTCCTAAGGCACTTTTGTTTGTAGATCGTAGACGCGGATTTGTAGAAAGAAAAGCTCTTGGTTATTGTAGAAAAATTTTGAACAAACACTTGTAGAAATCTAAAATAAAACTAGAGGTAACCAACACCTCAGCAGATTCTGTAACATAACTACTGAACTGCTACTTCTACTGCTAAATGCCTACTGGTAATACTTCTTGAGGCGCTCTGCATTCTAAGGTTTAGGAGTTCTTCTCCCAGTTAGATCTTTGAGCTTGTACACCCCCGTGCGAAGTATCGCAGTGATCTTGTAAGGCCCTTCCCAGTTGGGCCCGAGGGTGCCTGCTCCAGGTTCTCGTGTGTTCAACATGACCTTCCTTAATACTAGGTCCCAGACTTTGAAGCTTCTGTGCTTCACTTTGGCATTGTAGTACTTTGAGATCCTCTGCTGGTATGCAGTTAACTTGAGCTGTGTTTATTCTCTTCTTTCTTCGAGTAGATCCAGGTCGGTGCACTGAGCTTCCATGTTTCTGTCTTCGTCGAAGTTAGACGTCCTCAAAGTCGGTATCCCGACTTCCACTGGTATGACGACCTCCATTCTGAAAGCTAGGGAGAATGGTGTTTCTCCTGTGGCTGTTCTGGAGGTGGTGCGGTATGACCACAGGACTTGAGGCATGTCCTCATCCCACATTCTTTTCTTTTCCTCGAGCCTGGCCTTCAATGTGTGCTTGATAATTTTGTTCACGACTTCCACCTGACCATTAGCTTGATGATGGGTTGGAGTAGAAAAGAAATGCCGAATGTCGAGATCCTCACAAAATAATCAGAACCTTGCGTTGTTGAATTGCTTGCCGTTATCAGATATGATGGCGTACTGGACACTGCCCACTTGGTAAAGTAGTCAACAACTAATATTACAAACTTGACCTGACCTTTACAGGTCGGTAGAGGTCCTATCAGGTCCACCCCCCACTGAGTAAAAGGCCATGGGCCCTGCATTCGAGAAAGATTTTTCGCCGGAGCTCGGATGTTTGTTCCATGTCTTTGGCAACTGTCGCACTTTCGAGCTATCCTTAAGGCGTCTTTGTGGATTGTTGGCCAATAATAACCCTGGCGAAGAACCTTGTATGTGAGAGTCTGTCCACCAGAATGGTTACCACATACGCCCGCATGAATTTCCTCCAGAACTAGTCGTGCCTGCTCCTCCCCTAGGCATCTTAAATAAGGCATAGAGAAGTTTCGCCCATAGAGGTGATTGTCTATTATGGAATATCTAGCAGCTTGTCTTTGCACTTTTCTTGCTTTGATCTTGCCCTTGAGGAGGTTGTCATTTCGTATGAAATCTTTGTTAAGAAAATAAAATAATAAACGACACAAGATGTAACGTGGTTCGGCTTTATGGCCTACATCCACGGGAGAAGAGAAATGATCTTTATTCTTGTGTAATGTCTTAATGGAGGGACTCCATATATATAGACATACAGGGCTATGTACTTATAACTACATTTACAATTTTAGTAACTGCTATATTCCTTAAAGGAAATAATTCCGTACAGAAAACAAATCTATACAGGAAATAAATTTGTAGAGGAAACAAATCTCAACACTCCCCCTTAAGCTGGTGAATAAAGGTTTACCATTCCCAGGTTTGACACATTTGCTTGAAATGCAGTATGATTTAACCCTTTAGTGAGCATATCGGCGAGCTGATTATTGGTAGACACATATGGAGTACAGATCAACCCACTGTCAAGCTTCTCTTTAATAAAGTGTCTATCAATCTCTATATGCTTGGTTCGATCATGTTGGACTGGGTTATGGGCAATGCTAATTGCAGATTTATTGTCACAATAGAGTCTCATAGGGCCATCCCAGTGTATTTTCAAATCTGTCAAAATTATCTGCAACCATAATAGCTCACAAACCCCTTGTGCCATTGCTCGGAATTCTGCTTCAGCACTAGATCTGGCTACTACATTCTGTTTTTTACTTCGCCATGTCACCAAATTCCCACCAAGAAACGTACAATATCCAGTAGTTGATCTTCTGTCAACTACTGAACCAGCATAGTCTGAATCAGTATATGCTTCAAGAACCATTCATGTGTGTCGTTTAAATAAGATGCCCTGTCCTGGAGTCCCTTTAAGATACTGTAGAACGCGATTAGCTGCTTGCAAATGAATATCTTTAGGATTGTGCATGAACTGACTTATTACACTCACTGCATATGCAATATCAGGTCTTGTGTGAGAGAGATAGATGAGTCTTCCTACTAGTCTTTGATACATCTCTTTATTAACAATCAACGCTTCTTCAGCTTCTCCAAGCTTGTGATTAGGATCAATAGGAGTATTCATTGGTTTGCATGCTAGCTTCCCTGTTTCTTTAAGAAGGTCTGTAATGTACTTCTGTTGAGAGATAAAGATTCCCTGTTTAGAGTGTGCCACTTCAATCCCTAGGAAGTATTTCAATTTCCCTAATTCCTTGATCTCAAATTCCTCGGTCAAACACCACTTCAAATTTTGTCTCTCGTTCTCATTGTTTCCTGTCATGATGATGTCATCAACATACACTAATAGAGCTGTAACTCCCCCTGAAGTCGAGTGCTTAATAAACAGAGTGTGATCTCCTTGGCTTTGTTTATATCCCATACTTTTCATTACTTTGGCAAACCGACCAAACCATACCCGCGGAGATTGTTTAAGTCCATACAGGGCCTTTTTTAATTTGCACACTTTATCAGTGGTGCCAAATCCTGGAGGCACTTCTATATAGATTTCTTCCTCTAAATCCCCGTGTAAAAATGCGTTTTTTACATCAAATTGTTGCAGATCCCAGTCATAATTAGCTGCCAATGACAAACGAAGTCTCACAGTATTCATTTTTGCTACTGGAGCAAATGTCTCTTGATAGTCCACACCATATGTCTAAGTATATCCTTTGGTTACCAATCTTGCTTTGTAGCGCTCTAGGGATCCATCTGCTTTGTATTTTTTATACTATAAACCCATTTGCATCCAACAGGTTTCTTTCCTGGAGGCAAGTCTACCAACTCCCATGTTGTATTTTTCTCCAGGGCTTCCATTTCCACATTCATAGCTTGTTTCCAATTTGTATTAGATAAAGCCTCGGATAATGACGTAGGAGTTTGGATATTATTCAGGCTGGTAAGGAAACTCTTATGGGTTGGTGAGAACTTCTCAAAGGATACAACATGAGATAGTGGATACAAGGGATGTTTAGTGCATTCCCTTGTTCCCTTTCTAATGGCAATGGGAAGGTCATTGTCAGGTTCAGAGGCTAAAAGATCATTGTTAGTTTCAGGAACTAATGAAATTTGTAAGGAGGGTTTAGGATTTGTTACCTCATTCTCAGAGATTGGTTCAGATTCTTGAGCTTGCATCAGTTCAGGAGCTGCAACTTTATTCCTTGAGTACACTTGTCCAATCATCCAATCCTTAGGTTCGTCATTGGGTATAGGGGGTGTAGGAGATTCAGGTTTGGTTTGTTGGAGGGTAAAGGGGTCAAAAGGATCAAAAGGGTTATCAAGGGAGTTCCGATCCTTATCTTCCATGATGACATTCTCCCCCGGAAGAGGAGGAGCGGAAAAATAAGGCTCAGGTTCACAGAAAGTGACATCGGCTGAGACAAAGAATTTCTTTGATGGCGGATGATAGCATTTATATCCCTTTTGAGTGGAAGAGTATCAGACAAAAACACACTTAAGAGCTATAGGGTCCAACTTTCCCCTGTTGGGTTGGTGAACATGGACAAATGAAACACACCCAAATATTTTAGGTATAAGATTATTAGAGATTTTAAGCTTAGGATAAAATTGACGTAGCTTTTTCATAGGACTTTTGAAATCAAGGGTCCGGGATGGTAAACGGTTAATAAGATGTGTTGCAGTAAGGACAGCTTCCCCCTAATAGGACTTAGGTATATTATTCTGAAATAAAAAGGCTCGGGTTGTATCAAGTAGGTGACCGTTTTTTCTTTCAGCAACTCCATTTTGTTGTGGTGTGTAAACACAAGATGATTAAGAAGGATCCCCTCGGTTTGGAAGTAGTTGGTCAATGTTTGATTAAAATAGTCTCTAGCATTGTCAGATCGAAATCTCTTGATTTTAACACCAAACTAGGTGTGTATCATGTTATGGAAGGTAGGGAGAATAAGCTCACATCGGATTTTTGTTTTAATAAGAATATCCACGAGACTCTAGTACAATCATCAATAAAGGACACAAACCATCGCGCTCCAGAAACATTAGGTATTGGAGAGGGACCCCAAATATCACTATGAATGAGATCAAAAGGATCTGAACTTCTGTCATTATTAAGTGGAAAAGATATACGTTTGTGTTTCGCAAGTTCACACACTTCACAGTGAAAATCTTCAACATTCAGATATTGAAACAAAAAAGGAAACATGATTTTAAGAGATCGAAAAGAAGGATGGCCAAGGCAGCGATGATGGAGCCATAGTTTTTCTTTATTGGAAAGTTTGTGCTCAGAGAGAAATGAAGTGGTACTCTTGATAGGATGTATTAGTGTCTCAAGGTAATATAACCCATCCTGTTCCTTAGCATGTCCAATTATCGACCCCAAGTCCTGGTCTTGAAATGCACAGTAAGTAGGGAAGAAGGTTACATTACAACTCAGATCATGGGTCAGTTTTTTAATAGAGATAAAATTAGTAGATAGTTTAGGAACATGAAGAACATTTCTGAGTGTAAGGGTGGGGCTGATGTGAACATCACCTATACCAACAACTGTGGTTAAGGATCCATCAGCTGTGGCTATTTTCCAACTACTAGGACATGGGTTGTAGGTATGAAATATATTGAGAGAATTGGTCATGTGATCAGTAGCACCAAAATCTATAACCCAAGAGTTAGCAAAAGATTTATCCGAGACGTTAAATCCAATAGAAATAGGAAAATTACCTGAATGGGCCAATGAGTTGGTACCTGAGGGTTTTCCAAGAGTGTCAAGTAGAGTTCTCAATCTCTTGATCTCATCCTGATTGAATCCGACTTGCTTAAGAGAGTGCTCTTCAATTGATTGTACATTGGACATCTTTCTTTTGGCTCACGTACCGGTGGAAGTAGCAACAACAATAACAATGCCTGGTCAAATTCTTTAATAACAGTGATGAACGCCAAACAATCATCTCTTTGGCAATGAAGGCCGAAGATGGAGGTTGATGTCTATATATATATATATTTTTTTTTCTTTAAGTTTCTAGGAAAAAGAAGAAGGAAGAAGAAGAGATGCAGAACATTGATGGCTCGCACGAACCAGGAACCAGGAATAGTCGCACGAAGAAGAAAGAAGAAGAGAAAGAAGAAGAGACTGACAAAGGTGATGAACCAGAAACAGTCGCACGAAGAAGATGTACGAAGAAGACGATGAAGAAGACGAAGAATATGTAAAGAAGAAGATGAAGAACACAGTTGTAGATCGAAGATGAGGAAGAACACAGTTGCAGATCGAAGATGAAGAAGAAGACGACGAAATGGTGATTGACGATGCGATTAGCAGCAACAGTTGCAGACGAACACAGTTGCAGATTGCGATTTAAGATCGAAGATGAAGATGAAGAAGATGAAAAAGAAGACGACGAAATGGCGATTGACGATGCGATTAGCAGCAGCAGTTGCAGATCGCGATTGAAATGGATATGGAAGACTGCGACGCGTTTGCACTTGCAGGCGAATCAGTTCGCGATGTGCGATGATACCCTGTTCTCAGTTAATGAATCGAAAACTGAGTCGATGGTGATGAGCCAGGAACAGTCGCACGAACCAGACAAAGAAGACGATGAATCGCCCGAACCAGACGAAGAAGATGATGAACAGTAACAGTTGCAGAGACGACGATGGTGATGGAAGAGGAAATGGAAGACGGCGATGCGTTTGCAGGTGAAGAAGGAGACGACGACGATGTAGATGACACCGGCGAAGATGAAGATTGCGATGTGCGATCCAGTTGCAGCGGCAACATCAGCAGTAGCAGCAGAGATGAATATTCCGGCAGCGACAGCAATGAAGGCCACCAAGGGGATTCCGGCGATGAAGGCCGACAATGATGATTTCGACGATGAAGGCCGAAACATATTTCCTAGTAATAATAACCTAGGGCTCTGATACCATGTTAAGAAAATAAAATAATAAACGACACGATGTAACGTGGTTCAGCTTTATGGCCTACATCCACGGGAGAAGAGAAAGGATCTTGATTCTTGTGTAATGTCTTAATGGAGGGATTCCATATATATAGACATACAGGGCTATGTACTTATAGCTACATTTACAATTTTAGTAACTGTTATATTCCTTAAAGGAAATAATTCTGTACAGGAAATAAATTTGTATAGGAAACAAATCTCAACAATCTTCAATCGGGTCCGTCCATGATGGGTTCTGGCTGAGGCTGCCAACCTGTTGGTCGGCGCCCATCTTTCCAATACTTTTTTCAGGTATGAATTCCACTGGGACTTGGATCATGAGCTCGGCCTCTGAGGAGGAGGCCAACTTGGAAAGTGCATCGGCCAAGATATTTTCTGCTGTGTTAGTTCATACTCCTTGAACATTCTTAGCAGGGCTAGTGCTTCTTTCAGATATGCTTGCATTCTGTCGTCTTTGGCTTGATACTCTGAAGTGACCTGTCTTGCGACGAGCTGGGAGTCGCAAGGGACGAGCAACTTTTTCACCCCCCAGCTGAGAGCAAGACGCAAGCCAGCCAGAAGTGCTTCGTACTCTGCTTCATTATTGGATGTTGAAAAATCGAAGCGAAGAGCACACAGATGTTTCCCACCTTTGGAGTAGATGAACACTATTCCAGCTCCACATCCCTGCTTGCAGGAAGAGCCGTCGACGAACAACTTCCAGGCTTTTTCAGGGTCCTGGTCGGTGGTCGGAGATATCTGAGGCAACTCAGACAAAAAATCTGCCAACGCTTGACCCTTCATAGCTGTGCGAGGTCGGTACTCAATGTCGAATTCACTCAACTTGATGGCCCACTTAGTCAACTGTTCGGATGTTTCCGGCCTCAGGAGCACCTGTCTCAACGGGTGCTTGGTGAGAACGATTATGGTGTGGGCCTGGAAGTAGGGTCTCAACTTTCGAGCTGAAGTGACGAGTGCTAGTGCCAGCTTCTCAATTTCTGGATATCTCGTCTTTGCGTTGACTTGCTGGTGTAATAGACCGTCTTTTGGCTTCCTAGCTCTTCTCTGACCAGGGCCGAACTAACAGCTGCTTTCGACACTACTAGGTATAAGAAGAGTTGTTCCCTTTGAAGGGGTTTTGAGAGTAGAGGAGCCTGACCTAGGTAAGCCTTTAGCTCCTGAAAGGCCTTCTCACTCTGGGGTCCACTCCACTACCTTCTTTGATGAGCTTGAAGAACGAAAGGCATCTGTCTGTGGACTTGAAGATGAACCTGCTCAGTGCGGCTACGCACCCAGTGAGCCTCTGTACCTCATTCACGGTGCAAGGTGACCGCATGTCGACTAGAGCTTGGATCTCGTTAGGGTTGGCTTCGATTCCCCTCTGATTAATGAGGAACCCCAGGAATTTACCAGAGCTCACTCCAAATGTGCACTTTGTCGGGTTGAGCTTCATGTGATACTTTCTCAGTATCGTGAACACTTCTGCCAGGTTGGTAGGATGAGCTGCCGACTCAATGCTTTTGACCAACATGTCATCGACGTAGACTTTCTTGTTCACTCCAATTTTTTCCGCGAACATGCTATTGACCAACCTCTGATAAGTAGCCCCGACATTTTTCAGGTCGAAAGATATTACCTTGTAGCAATACAGACCTTGGTCTGTAATGAAGGCTGTCTTTTCTTCATCTCTGCGGCTCAGCACAATTTGGTTGTACCCTGAATACGCGTCCATGAAGCTGAGCAACTCGTGACTTGCAGTTACATCCACCAGCTGGTCGTTGCGAGGCAATGAGAAGCTATCTTTTGGATAGGTTTTGTTCAGATTAGTAAAGTCAACACATGTTCTCCACTTCCCATTGGACTTCTTGACCATCACTACGTTGGCCAGCCGATCAGGGTACAATACTTATCTGATGAAGCCGGCTGTCAATAACTTGTTTATCTCTTCTCATAGACCTTGAGCTCGGTCGGAACTGAGTCCTCTTCTTTTCTGTTGGACCGACCTTACCTCCGGGTCGACGTTCAGCCGGTGAACCATCATGCTGGTTGGTATGCCAGACATGTCCTCATGGGACCAGGCAAAAATATCTCTGTGTTCCTGTAGGATACCAACCAGTTGATCGGTGAGGGAGGGGCTCGTTCCCGTACCGATCTTGACAGTCCTTGCAGGATCTTCTCTGATCTGCACCTCAGCCCATTCATCTTGGGGTTCGAGCCCTGACACCTCTTCCTTGGGGTCAAGGTCGGAACTGGTTGGATGCTCTAGGAGCATTAGTTGCTCCTCTGTAGATTTGAGACTTTCCTCATGTCCCGTTTTCTTCTTCACAGTCGTGACATAGCAGTTTCGTGACTCTTATTGGCTGCCCCGCACTACTCCGACGCCTCGCTCTATTGGAAACTTCAGAGCCAGATGATAGGTTGATACAATCGCCCTTAGATTATTGAGGAGTAATCGTCCTATGATGACGGTTGGACACTTTACTACCAAAAACCTAGTCATGACCATAAGTTTGTGCTTAGAGTCATCGACTTTTATTGGTAGGGATATTCGTCCTTCCGGCATGATGTTGTTTCCAGTGAAGCCGATCAGAGGGACATCTACCAGGCTCAGCTGATCCTTGGTCAGTCCTAGTTTCTCAAACGCCGACCAGTAGAGAATATCAACCGAGCTACCGTTGTCAACCAACATTCGATGAATTTTGTAGTTGGCCCACGGTCATCGCGACTACTAAAGCGTCGGCGTGTGGTCGAAGTATATCTTGGGCTTCCTCCTCGGTGAAGGTAATCGCGGAGTCGACCCATTTTTGTTTCTCAGGTCGGTACCCAAGGTTCATGACTGCCGACCTACTCCCGGACATATGCCTTCATAGCCCGGTTCTAGGTACCGATCTGGTCTCCACCAAAGATTGTTCTTATCTCGCCCACTGGCCCAGTTTGGTTATTTTTTAGAGTCCTCTGCTGGTTGGGATTCTTCACAAACTCCCTCGGATGGCCTTTGCGGATTAGAGTTTCGATCTCTTGCTTGAGATCATAGCATTGGTCGGTATCGTGACCGTGGTCTCAATGGTACCGGCATTACTTCTTCTTATCTTGCTGTTCCGCGGGCGTTTTCAAATTTCGGGGCCATCGGATGTACTTTCTGTTCTGGATCTCCAGGAGGACCTGCTCTTGTGAAGCAGTAAGAGGCGTGTAGTTGGAGAACATGTTTTGAGGTACTTTGTTGCTCCTCTGATCTCGGCTGCCAGGGTTTGATCTTTTTCAGCCTCTGTTGCCTACTTTTGAGTCATATTCCCTTTTCCTATTGTTCTCCTTCTTTGAGCTTTTCGGGGACTCATCCGCCACTTGTTTTGCATCAGTTTGCTCGTCGACATTGATGTATTTTTCTGCTTGATCAAGGATTTCTTCGTAGGTTTGGGCCTTCTTTTTCTAAGAGAATATTGGAACTTCCCGGGACTTAACCCTGCGAGGAAGGTGGTGAGCGCCGTTTTATTGTTGCAGTCGTCTATATCGAGTGATCGAGGTACTCCTTCAGGGTTTCGTCTTTCTTTTGCTTGATGCCTAGCAAACTATTCATAGGCTTTTCCCTTTCTTTCTTCCCAGCAAAGTGGTTCATGAACTTGTGAGCTAAGTGTCCAAAAGAACATATAGAACCGGTTTTGAGTTTCCGGTACCACTGCTGAGCAGGTCCGCCAAGGGTGATCTAGAAGCCCTTGCATATAGCAGTGTTGTCGTAGCCCTTAAATTCCATCCAGGACTTGTAGTTCTCAATGTGCTCTTTGGGATCTACCTTCCCTTTGTACGTCCTGACATCTGCGGTTTGGACGTTCTTTGGAAGCGGTGTTTGGAGTATATCCTCAATAAAAGGAGAAGGGAGTTTCTTATACTCGTGGTAGTGTCGAGGTGCAGACCTAGTAGTTTCAGAGCGTTCTGATCCGTACGGCCTTCTCGGTACCGATCTCTCTGAACTAAGCTTTCCTACCACAGCTCCTTTCTTGGATACCGACCTGTGTGAGGCTGGTTTCGTCGATTGCTGAAGAGCCGACCTGATCCGGGAGAAAACCGAGCTGTGACTTTTCTTAGCGTTCAGCGAGTGACGCAAGTCTTTAGCAGATAAATACTTACGATTAGGAGGGGGTTTTCCCGGTACTGACCTCTTCTTCGAGGTCACACTTCGGCACCTACTCTCCTCTCCCCTCTAGGGTCGGGGGTTAAGACATGGTAGGTGATTATGAAGTGGTTGTAGGGGGAGTACTTCCCTCAACATCCGTTGATGCTCCAGGACATTTTAAGTCATTTTTTCCAGGTTCTTCTCTGTAGCAGTCAACCTCGATTTCTGAGCAGACTTTTTTGATTGCTTTTTGGTGGTCTCCCCCTTTGTTTTTAGGGTGTCGCCGGCATGGCAACGAGCTTCACCTCAACTGGTATTTCTACCTCTTGATTCATGACGGCAGAGCTATTCTTGACTTGCAATGTCGATCCCCACAGATAGCGCCAAATATTGGTGCAAGATTTGACCGACGCCAGTAGACAATGAAGTGAAGGGAAGATGCTGATCTGGGACTTGTCGGAGTGCTGGAGAAATCGCCGGAGGTCGATTATCTGAGAGAGGGAAAACAAGAGAATACAGGCTATTGTAAGAAACACCGGTGTGGTGTCAGCCAAAGACCCTCTGATGCCTAAGTTAGTTCAGAACTTAGTAGTATTGAACTCAATCGAGAATGATTTAGAGTTGCTTACCTTCCCCTTAGGGGTTAAGGTCTTTTTATAGAGAGGGCTTGAGGTCTTTGGCCTTGTCGTAGTGTTGTTGTAGAACTAGGAATCCAACTCGTGCTGGGAGAGTCTGTTTGATTCTTGGTAGGATCTGATAAGATCCTTATAAGATTAGGATGACTTATCAGCCTTCTAGTCGAACTGGTTGAGTGTCTAGCCTTATCAGAGTCGGATTAGGAATAAATCTCGAACTTGTCGTAATAGATCAGGCCCTATCCCTTTTTGGTCGGGCATTTCGTCTTCATCCATTCCGGAGTCGGAGATCTCTACAGGTCGGTATGCCAATCTATAGTCTCTCATTCTGACTACTTGATACTGAAAATACGGTTTGTAACAAGATCGGTATATGGTGGTCGGTAACCATTGGTACGATATGCCGACCTGGCTTTGTAGGCCTATAGTTGCTGACCTGTCATCCATTGTGACTGTGACATTCACCTGGTCTGTAGGACCGACCATGTGCCCGATTGGGCCGGTCCGTATCAATGTTCCGAAGAGCTCGGTATATGGTCCAACACCCTCTATTTGAATTTTACCAAGATAAAATAGAATAAAAGTTTCAAATTAGAAGAGTAAAACCTTCAACTGATCAACTGATCAAATAAAAATAATAAATATTTATAAATAAGAAATTAAAATTCCTTCAAGTTAAAATTCTTTTAATTTTAAAAATAAGTATTATCTTTAAATTTAGAAATTAAAATTAAAATTAAAATTAAAATTAAAATTAAAATAAAAGATAAAAAATAGTCCAGCTTGAAGTGTGTTATTCCTTTATTTTTAAAATGTGCAATTCCATTTTACTGTAAAAAATAAAAATTTGCATAAATTATAAAAAAAATATTTACTTTAAAAATAAACTAAAGGGTAAAAATAAATAATTAATAAAAATGTTTATCAATTAAAATTTATTACACATGTTGTTACTTTCTTTATTTCCTATATTTATTGTCATGCAAAAATAATTGTAAAATTGACGTTATACTTTTATTTACAAAATTTGACAAGATTATATTGTTAACAAAATACACACATGAGAAATCTGTGTTATTTTATTTATTTTACTTATTTAAAATATAGAAAATAATACAAATTTTAAAATTATATTTACACATAAATATAACGATTAAACATTCAATTAATAATATTTACTTTTAACAAATAATGGTGTACAATAAAAAAAACCCCAAGTGGAGCAATCGTACGGTTTGTAAACCGTAACAAACCAGCTCCCTTCCAAAACATAAAAAACGAAACATGAATGTGTGATGTAAGGCATGTTTCCAATTTGTATTTCTTTTTTTTAATTGATGAGGTCAATGTACATTTCTCATGTTTGTATAACGTTAAAAAAACAAAAGCACGAAAATTTCCCTCCCCCAAAAGGCAAAAAACGTCTCTTCGTCCCATTGTTCATCGCTGTTGCTCCGTGCCGGCAACAATCCGCAGGTCATTCATTCACAGTACTGAATTTTTTCAATCGTTGATTTCTAGGTTTTTCTTTTTTGAAATATTCAAAATCTATGTGATTGTTTTCTTCACCGATTGGATTTATTTCTTGCAATTATTTTTTAACCCAACCTGATCCAAAAACACCTACATTATTTCTTTTTCTCCTTCTTTCTATTCTATTGCAAGAACGCACAACTTACCTTAGGTTCGTTGCTTTTCTTTATTTTGTCAGAGCCACATTCACATGTTTATTTTGAATTCAAGAAACCCCATGTTTACAGCAAGGGCTTTCTTTCTACATTTTCTTTCCCCTTCTCTTCTTTTCTTCTTTCCCTTTCTTTTTCTTTCTTTGCATTGTTTGCCAATTGAAGAACAAGCAGCAACAACAGCTTGTTGAATGGGTGTGATTACCCTATCTTTTATTCTTTGAATAATCTCTACTTATACCAACAATTAATTCTCCTTTCAGGTCGAAATGTTTGGAGAGGTTGAAGCATTTAGATAGATCTCTTCAAAACTTGCCAACGTGCGCGAGGGGTAGCGATTGAGGTAGGGATGGTTCCTTGTACTAGTTATTTTATATTAGAACATTTATTTTAATGAGATGATTCATGCATAAAAATTTATCATAAAAATGGGTGATGTCTATTGAGTGTTATGATTTTCACATAATGTCATAATGCCTACACTTACATGAGATGTCCTAATCTATTTTTGAATGTTTAATTGTGGGTTAATATGACTAGTTACCAGAATCATGATACATGTTGAATCCAAAGAAATTTATATGATGGTGGTTCTCTGCTTGATTAAGTTTACTGGGCATGTTGCACTACAAAATATTATGTTGAGAAATTAATAATTATCAGATAATTTGAACCACTGAGACTACCCAATATAGCAGCAAATCTGTGAGTCCTTGGGTGAGTTATTAGGTGCTTTGCCTTGGGCGGATCCTAAAAATGGAAGTATTTAGTTAGGCAGATCCCAACAGTTGAATTTGTATTTTGGGCTGATCCAAAAAACTGAAATTATGTTTTGGTTGATCCCAAACATTTGTAGGTTCTCAGCCCAGGATAAAGACACCTCTTAAGTGAACTTGAACGAGAGAAACATCGACAAAACAAAATGGAATGTTTGATACGATAACGTATGATACTTGTTTGATTAATTATTTTTTCTATTGTGTAATTGTTTCATTACAATATATATTTTTTAATATAAAGTAATTAGTGTGAGTTTGACCTACCCCAGATTAGCTCATCCCTCCAACTCTAATATTTGTGTTGGTTGAGACTTGAGACTCGGTACAAAGATCGAAGTAGGAGAACCAAAGTTAGAAATTTAAATTAGAAATGTTGTCTATTTCAGGGATTAGCATTTTGTTAACTTAGGAAATTAGTATTTTAATATTGTTTATTCTAAAAGATTATTGAAACATGGTAGTTGTTTTTTACATTTTAGGTGATTTATAGATTTATTCAATGTACTTTGGTTGAAATGGAAATATTTTTTTAGTGTGAGATTCATGATTTCGTACACCCCTTGGAATTTCTTAAAAAAAATCAGTAGATCTCGGATTTGAGGAAGTAGACACTCTTTAGAACGGTTTTTTAGTCTAATTCCAAGGAAAATTTATATAAATTGATTTTGGGTTACAGTTTGGGAGATAGGTTGGTCAGGGTGTAGGTACTTAGCAATGGGTTGAAATAGTACTATTTTTCAAAAGTGATTTAAGTGACTTAGATTATGACCCTAGTACTGTTTTATTAATCAAACATGATTTTAGACACCTCCTCAATTTTTTGTAAAATTTAGTAAAACCTTTTTTAAAGTTTTCTAAAATTATTTCTGGATTGTTTAATTATGAAAATATAAATATTGACCCGTAGGTTCTTTCACTTATTTTAAATCACTAATTAGGCTTTGGGCAGAAAGTAAATATTTTTTGAAGC